>JAVRXN010000006.1:600000-1080000 GCA_033556935.1 Timema podura | reverse complement strand
ACAATGTGGTCCGGAATAAATGTGGCAAACTTACAGATGGTGGTAAAAGGGGGTTAGGGGGGGTGCACAAGGAGGAGCACTTACATGAAGATGGTCTTGGTCGTTTGGCACTTGGCAGATCGGTCTGTACCTACAGCTGGTTAGGAAAGCATGGAAGGGTTTTACGCGAGTGTTGCCCATGGGCCAGCCCCATCATAACACCTGACTCAAGATTGATTCTTTTTATGAGGACATTTTGAAATAGCTGATCTACGAAACGCCTGTGATCGGTGACGATCTGATCGCACGTGTCATAGCCGCATGTGATTTTGTGTGCACCATACCAGACATCTTTGAACGGGTTCCAGGCTAACAAGGTTCAATCGGTACAATCTGTGCGTTGACTTTGCTGGACGCCATTTCGAACAACTTTTGTAAAACATGTTCTCTGCTATTAATAAACAAATTACTACGTGCACATGTTTCCTGCTTTCAGGCTATCTGTAATCCATTATTTGTTTCCTACGTATGTCAATGGATGTCAATACCACGACCCTGTACTGTTTTGCTGCTATTAAAGGCGCGTGTTGCCTACCTGCCCCTGTAACTTCATTCACCCTTTTGGGGGAGAAGGAAAAGTTTGTGACCCGGGTTCCTCATATCAATCTCTTCCTTTCGCGCTCCCCTACAGCCCCTGCGAGTTTGGCACATTTATTTTGGACCACGTTGTATAAAACACATGGACCATAAATACATACTTAAAAAAAAAAGAAAGTTTCAAACACAAAATAGCTTGGAAAAATTAGTATATGAAATCACAGACTTAAATCAGAATTGATGAAAGCATAGCCAACACATCCTCTATTTTAGGCAACCCGCTCACCACCGATACATAAAGTCCTGCTTTCTCATTTACTTTGTGTCAATAGGTAAACTTTAACTTTATTTGAAGGTCTAAGTTTAGTGAAAATGGTTAAGTTTGGTTTTAAATAAGTACAAACTTTAAAGAATTAACAATGTATAGATTTCATACTATCCAAATTTCTCTTTTTAAAATTTGAACTGAATGTTATTGATTTAAAAATAAATTCCATGTAAAATTATAGTGGGTTCGAACAATCCAATTTTTCGGATTGACCAATGTCAAAATCGCTAAATCCTACTGTATAGGCTTAAATAAATTAAAAGTTTTTCTAACCTATTGATATTATAAAGTCAAGTAATATGGTCAGTCCCTGTTATTTCCATCAACTTCCCATTGTAAGTTTACTACTTTAAGCAGCAAAAATAAAGAGCCCAACATATAAATGTCCTTCTAGCAAGTTAATTCAAAATTTGGTGTTGAAAAATAAAGTTCGCTTTATAAACCCCTTCCTTTTCCAGGATCCTCAACAATGGTTGGGTAGAATTGCACGCAAAGCTTCCTTAATGGTTTTTAAACTCCAGAAAAGCTAAAAATTTAAGTAGTGATAAATAAAAGTAAATTAATATATCTTATCTAAATTTGATATAAATAAAATTCTTAAATTTGATTGATGCTTGGGTCACTTTACTACAAACTAACCCTAATCTTTACACATTATATTTGCATTAACTATTTAGACATAATTAAAAAGAAAAATTAGAGCATTAAATAAAGGTCTTATGATAAGTGAAAATAAGGTTAGGCTTATAATTTGTAGTAATTAAAAAACTTCACTACAATGAAGTTTGTAAATATTTAAGTAATGCCTGTCGAATAATTAACGTAAAACTCTGTGGGATGTTTATAGTATTGAATCATTAATTAATGGCAAGATGTATTTTTGCATTTATATATATGGCACTTGCAAGCCTAATGAAATGATAATTAAATAGTGTATCCTTGAAATAATCCAACCAAAGGGTCCAAGTCCCTCAACACTTTACAATGTGTGGAATGACTTGGAAGATGGTATTAAGTTGCATACCACCGACTCAGAAATGAGATAAAAAGACCTTTTTTTTGTCTAAAAAACCAGTAAAGAGGTGATATAAGCCAATTAAAAAAGTACTGGAAAAAAGTGAAATGACCAAAAGTGAAATCTTAAAAATAATACTACACACACAAATAAAATCAATGCCATACATGATAGTAATTTAAAATTTCACTTTTTGTCAACCAAGCGTTTTTAAAGTACATTTTCACTGTATAAACTATCTATAAATTTACTTCTAATGCAGGCTGGCCAAAGGAATTCATTTTTCAAATTCCATGATATTTACATGTTTTTCAGTCAAAGATTAATTTTTTTTCTCAAACATGTCCAACCTGTTTATTAAGGTAATTGTACAGTATGGTATACATAATGCAGTAAATTATAAAACTATTAATTTAGTAAACTAATATATAAGAACTAATAAAGGTGATCACAAAAAATGGGTTGGATACTAAATATGTTTTCAAATTAGAAAGACATGTTCAATCTTAGCAAGGAATGTGTATGAACCAATTAAATCAATAGTATCAGAGTTGCGTTTCAATTTTAGTTTATTATCCCCAAAAACAAAAATATGAAATAATTGTGCAGTTATTATCTAAAGCAGAGGTCGCCAAACTTATTGAGTCTTGGAGTTACTTTCAATTTGTCAAAATGTTTTGCGAACTACCCATGTTAAAAATATGCATTATCGCTTATTGGCTATTATTGTACCATATATAGAGGGTATCAATCGGTGGTACTCTGTAGCATGGATTTGAAATTTTAATGGAAATAATGTTAAAATGTTGGTACTTTTTTTTTACTAAAATTCATTTTTAATCACCACAAAACACAAATATATGCAATATTTAATAAGAATTATAGTCAAAGATTTTTTTTGCACGTTTTGAGAAAAATCTGATGATTTTCATAAAACAATTATTTAAATTGTGATGAATTTACTCTTATTCGATTTCATTTAGCAAAATGTTCATCTATAAGCCTGTGTATACTTTTTTTTATTACCTTCAGTTGAGAATAATGACTCACAAAGGTTGGTAGAGCAGAACCAAACCTCCACTCGAGTGAAATACAAACCAGAACTTGATAATTTTCATTATAGAAAAGAGGTCATATATCCTAAACTTGAAGCAAAACTCTTCAACAATAAGTTTCTTTGGAAAATGCAACTTTTTTTTTTCAGAGCGAGCTACCGGTAGCTCGCGATCGACGATTTGGCGACTCTTGATCTAAATAGTGTGATATTGACCTCCTGTTCCAGCTAACCTAAACATAGTATGCACACATGTGATAATATATACCTGGGTTAAGATGAGAATATTCAAAGGAAAACGTATTCATTGTTCTTGACATCAATTTCCATTTATAATATTGATTGGGAGTTAATTAAATGTAATATTTTAGTTTCTTTTGTTTTGATTTAATTTAGATAATACATAATTTACGCTGTTTCATGGTCAAATTCCTGACTTACTCGTGCTTTTTCCTCAGTTTTTAAATTAATGACTACTTCAGTTTTTCCTTGTCTGTGGCCACCTTAATTTAATCAATAGAAGAATAAATCTAATATCAATTTTTATTAGTAATTTTGATAAGACTCCTAATAGCTATAACACTATTCAGGTACAAAATTGATGACATGACCAACGAGTACAGACCCCCAGTTATGTTTAATTACTTAGGCCTCGTCCTTTTATCCTCTTTTCAATATTTAATTCTATACATATATAAAAAAAAAGTAAGAAAATTGCATGTTTTAAACATATTTTATTTTAATCAAAATAAATTAAAATTGTCATTTAGTTTCATTATTATAATTTTTCTTCTTTTCAAAACTTTGCTTGTCAAAAGTGACAGCTGCTAAACATATGTTCTTTCAAATCATATGTTCTGGCGTAGGAATACATCCTAGAAATCAAGCAACTTTTCCAGAAATTTTCTACTGTTCTTCCTACCAAAATCAGACTGTACTAATTGTAAGGGTATTCGGTGCACCTTTATTCTCGTTTTATTAAATTGACTCACTCCATGTTTAATGTATATGCTTCCCTTAAGAGACTTGTTAGAGCAACTTTTAACTTAACATGTGGACCTAACCAGGTATCCTCCATGCGAAATACATTTAACTTTACAGTGAGCATAAAAAGAGCACCCTTTCACTTCTCATCTCTTTTTAACCCGTCTTCCTCCATGTTTCCAACATTTACCAACCCTCAGAGCCTGTTTAGAGCACCCTTCTTCTTCACATCTCTTCACAGCTTGCTTCCCTCCATGTTTAATACATTTACCTCTCTTCCTAGCATAATTATAGCACCCTTCTTCTTTACATTTCTTCTTAAACTGGCTTCCTCCGTGTTTCCAACATTTACCAACTCTCAGAGCCTGTTTAGAGCACCCTTCTTCTTCACATCTCTTCACAGCCAGCTTCCCTCCATGTTTAATACATTTACCTCTCTTCCTAGATAATTATAGCACCCTTCTTCTTTACATTTCTTCTTAAACTGGCTTCCTCCGTGTTTCCAACATTTACCAACTCTCAGAGCCTGTTTAGAGCACCCTTCTTCTTCACATCTCTTCTTAGCCCAAACTGCTCCATGTTTCCTACATTTATCCCCCCTCTGGGCCCCTTTAGTACAACCTTCCTCTTTACAGCTCTTCCTTTTAGAGGTTATTTCATGTCTTAAACGTATACTTCCACCCTCAGCATGGTTATAAAAATTATCTTCTTGTGTGGCTCCATTTCTTTTATGTGGAATAGAGTCTGATACTAGCTCTTTGTATATAGTTTGAGAGGTCCTGCATTGTCCTGGTAGACTTGATAATATCAAGTTTCCTGGCTGTTTCTGTAATAAAGGGAATTAATTACTACAGTTCATTTAAAAATAAGTCTTTTACTGTTGTAATAGTTTAGCTGAGTTAAATATGAGTGTAATCAGACTTGGAAACCACTTGAATAAAATGTTTTTAAACAAAATTAAAAATATCAAATCTAACTAAAAAGTTATTTGGTTAAATTTTTCTCTTAAAGCTATGATCCAAAACCATTATTTCTCATTGGGATATGTTTTTTAAATCTTTTTAAATATAATGTGACCTGCTTTGGTGGCTACATAATCTAAGTAGTCTATCTCACAGTGGACTAGAATGCTGATGACAGGAAAATCAGGGTTCGTATCTCGGTCGGGTTTATTGAGGTTGGTTTGTCCTAAAGGGTTTTCCACTCCACCTCATGCAAATCTGGTTACACTTCCTCTTAATTACAACCTTCCTTATCTCCAACTCTTTAGTATATTTAGTAAATATTCCTATAGCCTGAACAGGTAATAAGACATGGCTTAAAAAAAAAGCTATAGTGTTTACCTGCCCAATATATGATTGCAATAGTTACAAACATAATAAAATGTTAATAAATAAATGGAATAATAGTTTGGGGAGCCACCTCTTCACACTGTTTTATTATTTGAGCCATTTCATAGTCGGGGAGAACATCAATCAGCGCTATTATCAAATTTATATAAAGTTTTGAAATAGACTTTTGAGGAATCCTCACATAGAGATAATCTTAAACACTGTACAGCACAAAGTATTAACAGAGAGTGATAATATTACACAAACTACACAAACTGTAAGTTTTAAAATAAACTAAGGTACTGAAATTTAAGTCCACTTATTAAAATTAATTCACACATAATTTAAAAATATTTTACATTATGTATATTAATATTATAATGATAATGGAATATTAGTTAATATGGTCAAATTTTTAACAACACAAACGTTAAAACACCTAACATTAAGTAGCATAAAATCTTAAATTAAGCAAAAATTGTATTGTTGAAATATTTTAATCTTTTCTGAGAACTTCTGACCTCTGATTCAAAACAAAATTTTATAACAAACAAAACACACCCTTTGAGTCAAATCATCAAACATTCCTTTTTTTTTAAAATATAAATTGACGACTACTTTAACCAAAATCTTAATCTTTTAAGGTCCTTAAAATATTTTTTTTTCTCAATTTTATTAAAAGAAAGTGCCAAAAAACTATGGTACTTAAGGTGTGAAAAATAAATAAATCAAAATTCATTAATGCACTATAAAGGCAAAAATTGACCCAAATATTGGAATATCAAAGTATTAAGATGTGACAGGAAACTATAATAAAAATTATATTCAATTAAATAAACAATTATTCAAATTTGAGTTGTTTTTCATTATATATTTTACCCCGATGCTTTTTAGTTCTTGTTGAAGTTGTATTTAGTTAATTAAATGGTTAAAAATAAAACAAAGTAGAATAAAGATAATATGTTACCACATTTGCATAGGAGAGGTATAGTTAAAAAAACTCTAAAAATCTTTGTTATTTATAGTTGAAAATGACATCTAGTTATAATATCCAGTGATGACGGTGTAGATATCTGTGAGCTACTTGAAAAAACATGTTTGTGTTTGTTGTGAATAAGTAGCATCATTTAGACTGCAAGGCAGGAAGATTACCGTAAATTATTTCACTATGGATTATAAGAATGGGTCATAGTGTAATTAGTCAAGTTAATATTACTACATTCCTTGGTTCCATCAAGAAATACTTATAAGATAGAGTCAAGATTTATATTTAAAGGTAAAAGCTTACCTAGCTTGGTTCTATTATGGTGTAGATTATAAGACAAGATAATAGTGTAATTAGTCAAGTTAAGAGTTCAGCTACCTTTAATGATAATTAGAGTAATAAACCTGAGTTTTTATAGAATAAGCAATTTTCAACCCCCAACATTGATTGGAAGTCACTAGAATTAAATATTCTAGAAATACCTCTCAATTGATTTATAGATCACAAAGTTAATAAAATAAATCGAAATATTTAATTACTAATTTCCTATATGTACATTTAATTTCATTTTACAGTATTAATTATATTTATTATGGATTTAAAAATAAGTGTGATATTTTTATTTCGTAATAAATATAATTAATACTGTAAAAGTTAAGGTAATAAAGATCATTACATTTTAAAATATAAGTTACATGCTTCGGTAGCCCCATGGTCTAAAGCTACACTCTTACAGAGGACTAAACTGCCGAGATTAAGGTTGCAATATTGGTCGGTGTGCCTAAGGTGTGTTTTCCCCCACACAAATGCGAGTACATATCATCTCAATATAACCTTCCACATCTATAAAACCATTTGGTAATTAAAAAAAAATTCAGTGTGTGAAAGAACTATGTTTTTATATGCAATATAATTTTACTTTTAAAACACAAAATGGGTTATTAATTTTTTTATGATGAAACAATCAATATAGGGTTATTGTAATATAGAACAATTATATATATATGATTAGCTTTTATGGCACAGTAATTTGAAATTAAATTTTTGGTCATGCAGCCTGTTTTTCAAGTACATTTTCATTGGGCTAATCTCACCTCTTTACTGGTTTGTTAGCAAAAAAAAAAAAGGATAATTTGGTCTCATTTCAGAGTCAGTGGATGTAACTCAATACCATGCTTCCAAAGACATTCCGCACATTGGAAAGTGTTGAGGGACTTGGACCCTTTGGTTTGGACTAGTTCAGGGATACACTGTTTAATTTATATCAGTTTGTTAGGCTTGCAAGTGCCATAATATATAACTATAACAGTACATCTTAAGTTAATCCATCCAGTCCTTCTTTTTACACCCTATCCTTATCTTGAGATAACTCACTCTAGTCCACTTCATTACACCCTAACTCTTTCAGGTCCTTTCTAATGTTATCCTCTCCCTCCGTACCTAGGTCTTCCCATTGGGTTTGCCAGTCAGTACCCTGGACATTTCTCTAGATTCTCCCACTCACGCTGCATGTCCTGGCCACTGTAATCTACGAGACTTTACCATCGCAACAAAGTTTTGTGACGAGTAGTGAGTACATAGAATGTAACATTTCAGTCTTTGACCACATACATTCCCCAGTAGCCTAATCACTTTTTGACTAAAGATCTTCCTCAACACCTTGTTTTCATCATGTATGATAAGATGTTTCACACATATAAAGTGTAAAGTTATTGTTTTATATATTCTGACTTTTGCATTGACAACAAGCAAGATTTCAACAACTTACCGACAAAGGAATATAAGGCATTTCCTAACTGTATTGTTTCCTAATTACCAATCTAATAACGTTTTGTTATTTAAATCTGTTCCTGAATATTTAAACTCATTAATCTTGTCACACAATATTTAGTTCAAAGTAATTTCTAAATTATCGTCTCCAATCTGTATTATCTGTGTGAACATATACTTAGTCTTTTCAGCGTTCACTTCTAAACAAACTTCCTTACCAGCTTCTTGTAAAATTTCTGCATTTCTTGCTACTGTTTGTAATTTTATATGTCTCGATATTATCTATTTTTGATTCAGTAAATATTTTTATGAAACTGTCATTGAATAAAAATATAATAATCATTGTTGATAAAATCACCAGGGGGAGATAATGAGAGTTACATAATAAATGTGTAAAAAGTTAAGCATAGTCTAAAGAAATAACACAATCAATTACTCTGGCTTAAACGAAGGCAGGATTGAAATTGTCATCAGTCAAACAGTTTTGATACTTCAATGTCTACTTGAGAAAAATGTGCAAAGGACTCCTACATTTTGTTTCGATCAATCTTTTTCATTGGATTGACCGAACCAGTTGCTGCAATAAGACTGTTTGACCAACTTTTATATACACTTGACCAACTTTTAATACACTTTTTTTTAACAGTTTAGAAGAAATCTCTCCTTATAAAAATATATAAATGGTTAAATAAGAGTATAGATTTCCTAGCAATAGGTTTATTTTTATTTAACTTATATATAGAATTGGTAACTAATGTAGTGTAGCCATAGGAATTCACTTTTAAAATCCCCTGATTTTTCCAGGTTTTCCAGTCAAAGTCTTTTCCTTGAACATACCTAACCCGTTTATATAAGGTAACTGTAAGTATGGTATACATAATGCAATAAATTACAGAACTATTATCATAAAATACATAACCATATGAGGTCAATGAGAGTATCACGAAAATTCAATACAATGTTTTCAAAATAATAGATTGGTTTAATTTTAGCAAGGATTTAATACATACAGATTAAATCAATATTATCAGAGTTGCTTTTCAATTTTTGTTCATTACTACCTAAAGGAAAAGTATGAAATATAAGTGTAGTTTATTTCTAGATGATGTGATAGGGACCTCATGTTACAGGTTAACTTAAAACATAGTAGGCCTATGCACACATGTGCGAATATATGAACTTTGTTAAAGTGATAAGAATATTCAAAGCAACACAATATGTCCAAAGTTGATTATTAGTTTATTGGACTTCAACTGCCGCTTGCAATAATGAAGAGGAGTTAACCAAATATAACAGGGTGTTCCACCGAACTAAATTTTAAAAATTTCCTGACTTTCCAGATTTTCCAGAGCCAATTTACAACTTTTCCAGTCACTGTATATTACAAGTATTTTTTCATTAAGAACATAACCTAATAAAATATTATTTTTAGACACACAGGCATTCTGAAATTATGTCGTTCTATGGAGGGTTTAAAGAATATCAACCTAAAGAAATGGGCTATTGGGTATTGCGTTCTAAGTTAAATTTTAGTGAAAACATATTGTAAATTTATTAAAAGATCACCTTAAACCGGGAAAGTTTAAAAGAGTTGCAATACAGACTATGTTTTGTTTTATTCTATCTATAATGAAATCTAATTCTTGAGCAGGCGCATAACCATGCCTCAATTTTGGCTAAAGACGTGCAGTAGAGGAACGGTAAGATTACACAAATATCCCATGTTGACCTTGAGAATACAGATTAATATGCTCATCAAGGAACACTTTGTTAAAAGGTTTTAGAGGCGAGTATTGAGGGGGAAAAAATATATTATTTTTACTATATTATTTTAAGTGTATATATGAAGATTCCAGATATTTTACAAAATTAACCGACTTTTCCAAGATTATTTTCCGACCAAATAAATTCCCTTACTTTTCCCTGTTTTCCAGGTCACTGGACACCCTGTAGTATTGTAGTTTCTTTTATTTTAATATAATGTAGATAGTAACTATTTTTAGCTGTCAATTGGTCAAATTCCTGACTATATATATATATTACTATTCTAGGTGTTCCCTATTTTCTGTGTCTGTGGCCACCTTGATTTACTCAATGGAACAATAATTCTAATAACAATTTTTTTAAATTTTTAATTAGATAAGACCCCTAGTAGCCATAAAGTCATCATTCAGTTACAAAATTTATTACATGGTCAATGAGTATGGACCCCCCTCCCCCTCGGAAAATAAATATACATGTTTAATTACCTACTAATTATATGGAAATTCATGGTACCTTTCTTCTTACTTGTTTTATTAGAGTGACCCACTCCTCGTTTAATGTATATGCTTCCCTTAAGAGCCATAGTGCAACTTTTATCTTAACGAGTTAACTTATCACAGTATCCTCCATGCGAAATACATTTTCCTCTACGCCGAGCATAATTAGAGCACCTTTCCACTTCACATTTCTTTTTAATTTGGGTGCCTCCATGTTTAATACATTTACCGCCCTTCCTAGCCCATTTAGAACATCCTTCTTCTTTACATGTTTTAAATGTACCTCCATGTTTAGAACATTTACCACCCATATTAGCCTGTTTAGAACACCCTTCTTCTGTACATGTCCACTTAACTTTGGTGCCTCCATGTTTCATACATTTGCCACCCTTCCTGGTGTATTTAGAACAGTCTTCTTTACATCCCTTCTTTACAGAGGTTATTCCACGAATTAAACGTATACTTCCACCCTCAGCATGGTTATAAAAATTATCTTCTTGTGTGGCTCCATTTCTTTTATTTGGAATAGTGTCTGATACTAGCTCTTTGTATATAGTTTGAGAGGTCCCGCATTGTCCTGGTAAACTTGATAATATAAAGTTTCCTGGGTGTTTCTGTAATAAATGGAATTAATTACTACAGTAACTTTAAAAGTAATCTTTTACTGTTGTAATATGTAATAGTATAGCTGAAATAAATAACGGTGTAGTCAGACTTGGAAACAACATGTATAAAAGGTTTTTAAAAAAAATTAAAATATCAAACTAAAAAATTATTTGGTTAAATTTTTATCTTAAAACTATCTTCCAAAATGATTCTTGCTCTTTGGAATAAATATTTTTAAAATCTTTTAAGTTACAATGTGATATGCTTTGGTGGCCGCACTCGACTGTTTGACCACCCTTCCAATATATATATATATATATTTTACATTTTAGAAGAAATATCTCTTGATAAAAATACATAAATGATTAAACAAGAGTATAGATTTATACCAATAGGGTTATTTTTATCTAATTTATGTATACAGATATATATATATATATAATGAAAATTGACTACTGATGTAGGATGGCCATAGGCAGGGCTGGTCCTAGGAAATTTGGGGCCCCAGTGTAGAATGTGGGCTCCATAGATATTTTTATTATAAAAGATTTGAGCAGTCCAAACACATAACAAATTAGATAATATGAATTAAACTAAACAAAAAATATATTAGGGTAGCTATGGGTTATATGATCTCGAAAATAAAATGAGCATGTGAGCTTGAACTTATTATTAAAAAAGAAGCTATTGATTGATGTATTATTCTGGGATTGAATAAATTAAATTAAATTAAATTTTTCTAATTTAAAATTTAGTATAAATTTTAAAATTTTAAATTAAAGTGACGAATAAAAATACAATTTTAAATAATTTTTCCACACATATATTTTTTGAAAAACCACAAATAAAGAGAAATTAGAAAACCACAAGTGATTTAGTCTTTATGGTTGTTTAAATATTTTGGTCTAAAGCCTATCTTGTATTTCAAAAGGGTAGTTCGGGTAATTCGCCCTCTTAAGACAGCACTAACACAATGTAAGCTTGGATAAAGTGGGTAATTAGAGGAAAATATCTCATTTTCAATATAACCAACACTATATTGTTCAAAAGAAAAATACCTGCTGTTGTTTAGCACAATGAACTGAAAGTCAATGGTTTGAAGCAAATTAAACACTCTACAAAGCTTTGTTGTTCTATTCCTGTGTGCATCTAATGTTTAGTCCTTGATATTCTCTATAGGTGTGTCAATGAATTGTAATAGAGCGATTATTTGTGTATCAGCAAGTAAGCATAGTCGGTGATTATCAATCTGATTAATCTGTGATTTTTCTTGGAATTCAAAATTTGTAGCACAGTTAACACGGACAAATAAAGGTAAATACGAGTAACGCGCGGGCCCTACTTTAATAGACGGTCGTGTTTACAACACTACACTCGACAATGATTAAGAGAAAGGGAGACGCGCGACATGGCCTCAGGAGGGGAGAAGAGCAATGTGGTTTCAGGAGGGGGAGGAGGAACGAGGTACGGGGCCTCGGGAAGACAAGCGACTAGGCCTCAGGAGGAGATGAGACGAGCGGCTGGGCCTCGAGAAGGGAGGAATGATGAACGACATAACCTGGGGAAAAGAAGTGAAAAAATGAGACACTAATCAAACAGCTGTTGCTGTTGTAGTTTTTCATTTTACTGCTCACATTTTTTTCTTCATTTATTTGTTTAAACGATTTTTTTTTAAAAAGGGCTAGCTTTGGGGCCTGTAATCTTTGAAGGACCCTGCGGACGCATCACTCGCATATTGCCAAGATCCGGCCTTAGCCATAGGAATTCACTTTTAAAATCCCCCGATTTTTTCAGGTTTTCTAGTCAAAGATTTAATCCTTTTCCTTGATTATATCCAACCCATTTAAATAAACTGTATAGTATGGTAAACATAATGCAATTAATTACAAAACTATTATTTTAAAATACATAATCATAGTATGAAATCTATAAGAGACGATAACGATAAAAGAATTCATTATTCCACATAATGTTTTAAAATTAGAAATATTGGTTTAATCTTGGCAAGGATTGAGTATGAACAGATTAAATCATTAGTATCAGAGTTGCTTTTCGATTTTTGTTCATTACTACCGAAAGCAAAAGTATGAAATACAAGTGCGATTATTTTCTAAAGAATGTGATAGTGACCTGTTCCGGCTTAACCTAAACATAGAGTGAACATATGTGCGAATATAAGACCCTGGTTAAAGTGATAAAAATATTCAAAGCAACACAATGTGTCCAAAGTTGATTATTAGTTTACTTGATCTCAAATTCCGCTTACAATACTGAAAAGACTTAAACCAAATTTAACAGGGTGTCCAGCCCAACTAAATTTTAAATTTTCCTGACTTTTCCAGGTTTTCCAGAGCTAATTTTGCATTTTTTCCATTAACTGTATACTATAAATATTATTTGTATTGAGGGAAAAAAATGTTATTTTAACTTTTTTTTTGTGTGTGAATATTAGAAAATACCAGATATTTTACAAGATTCTCTGACTTTTCCACGATTATTTCCTGAACAAGCCAATTCCCTTACTTTTCCCTGTTTATCAGATTACTGGACAACCTGTATGGTATTGTAGTTTCTTTTGTTTTGATTTAATGTAGATAGTACCCAATTTTTTCTGTTTCGTGATCAAATTCCTGATCGTCCCACGATTTTTTTAAAGACTATTCTTGGTGTTCCCTATTTTCTCTGTCTGTGGCCACCCTGATTTACTCAATGGAAGGATAATTCTAATATATATATATATATATATATATATAATAATATATTTCTATATTTAATTAACTAAGACCCCAATAGCTATACCATCATTCGGATACAGAATTGATTACATGGTGAATGAGTACCCCTCGTTCCCCTTTATAATTATTTGCTAATTATAAGTAAATTCAAAGTACCTTTCTTCTTACTTGTTTTATTTAGTTACCCACTCCTCGATTAATGTATATGCTTCCCTTAAGAGCCATAGTGCAACTTTTATATTAACATGTGACTTAGTATCCTCCATGCGAAATACATTTTCCTCTTCGCCGAGCATAATTAGAGCACCCTTCTTCTTCACATCTCTTAATAATATTCGTCCCGCCATGTGTAATACATTTACCTCCCGTCTGAGCATGTTTGTAGCACCCTTCTTCTTTACACGTCTTCTTAAAATCGGTACCCCCATGTTTAAAACATTTACTACCCCTCTTAGCCTGTCCATAGCACCCTTCTTCACCACATCTCTTCTTAACCCTAACGTATCTCCCTCCATGTTTCCAACATTTACCAACCCTCACAGCCTGTTTAGAACAGCCTTCCTGTTTACACCAGTATCTGGCTTCTGTCCCTCCATGTTTCAAACATTTGCTACCCTTCCGGGCCCATTTAGAACAGCCTTATTCTTCACACATCTTCTTTAAAGAGGTTAATCTATATCCAAAACGTTTACTATTAAATAGAGCTTTTATAGAAAAATTGTCTTCTTCTTGTGTGGCTCCATTTATGTTATTTGGAATAGAGTCTGATACTAGCACTTTGTATATATTTTGAGAGGTCCCGCATTGTCCTGGTAGAGTTGATAATATAAAGTTTCCTGGGTGTTTCTGTAATAAATGGAATTAATTACTAAAGTAGCTTTAAAAATAAGTCTTTTACTGTTGTAATAAGTAATTGTATAGCTGAATTAAATACGGGTGTAATCATACTTTGAAACAACATGAATAAAAAGTTTTTAAACAGAATTAAAATACCAAACTAAAAATTTATTTAGTTAAATTTTTATCTTAAAACTATCTTCCGAAACAATTCTTGCTCATTGGAATAAACATTTTTTAAATCTTTTAAGCTAAATTGTGACATGCTTTGGTGTCCGCATGGTCTAAACTCTAAGGCATTGCTCTAAAAGTAGACTAGACTGCCTAATCTTTGCCGAAAACCTTCTGACCTCTGATTCAAAACAAAAAGTTTATAATAAACAAAACACAACCCTTGAAATAAGTCATAAAACCTTAATTTTTATTTATATAAATTGATTACTGTAACTAAAATAATAATTTGTAAATGCCCTAAAATAAATTATTTCTCAATTTTATTATAAGTAACTGCTAGCACAACTATGGTATTTAAAGTGTTTTTTTTAATAGAAAAGGATTAAAATATATTAATGGATTATAAAGGCAAAAATTGACTCAAACCCTGAAATATTTAAAGTATTAAAATGTGACAGGAAGCTATAATAAAATTATATTCAATTAAATACACAATGATTAAAAATGGAGTGTTTATATCATATATTCCTGATGCTTTTTAACTATCTCACAGGTTATCCTTAGTTAATTTAATAGGGAAAAATAAGAAAAGTAGACTAGAGAGGATATGTTACATTTGCATATAAGGAGAGGTATAGCTATAAAACTAAAAATCTGGTTATTATTCCTAGATGAAATTGACATCTAGTTCTAATATCCAGTAATGACGGTGTAGATATCTGTGAGCTATCTGAAAAAAACATGTTTTTATTTGTTGTGAAATAAGTAGCCTTCATTTAGACTGCGAGGCAAGAAAATTACCGTGAATTGTTTCACTATGGATTATAAGAATGGGTCATAGTGTAATTAGTCAAGTTAATATCACTACATTCCTTGGTTCCACCAAGAAATACTTATAAGATAGAGTCATAGATTTATGTTTAAAGGTAAAAGCTTACCTAGCTTGGTTCTATTATGGTGTAGGTTTTTAAAATGGGATCAGAGTGTAATCAGTCAAGGTACAGCTGCTACATTTCTTGGTTCTACTTTGGTATAGTCTATAAGCAGGGCGGGATTTTACCTTTGATTTTCCTTGATCGTGAAGCAGTTTATATATATATATATATGCATTTCATGATATTATGAATATAATATGTTAATTTTATAGTGCCTATAATTACCTCTTCTGTTGGTTTGTGCCTAATTTATAATTAACGTGCCTATTTTGACTTTGGCTTCTCTGTTTTTCAAACGGTATGTATTTTATGCTGAAGGAGAGCGCAGTTTCTTAAAAATTGGCATACATGTTTGGGGTAGGTTTGAAAATAGACATGTTTAAATAGAAATAACAATATTAAATTTGAAATTATGAAAATAATACAGTCAGGAAATGCATGCTATTACTCTGTCGGTAAGTTGATGACATCTCGCTTGCTGTCAAAGAATATAAGACTCAAAGTATATATATAAAAAAAATTACTATTTTTCTATGGGTGTTAACGTGGTCTCTTAACTTATATGATGAAAACAAATTTATGTGTTAACCAGTGTTTAGGCAATACTTAGTCAAAGATGGATGAGGCTACTAAGGAGTGTAGGAGTTTACATAAAGATAGTAACATATTCTGTACTCACTAATAATTACAGAATATTGTTAGGATTATCAAGTCTCGTAGATTACAGTGGCCAGAACATGAAGTGGAAGAATCTAGAGACTTGTTAAGGGTATCGACTGGCAAACCCAACAGAAAGACACCTTAACACAGATGGAAGGATAACATTATAATTGACCTGAAAGAGATGAGGGTGTAATGAGGTGGACTGGATATAACTAGCAAGAATAGGGATAGGGTGTAATGAGGTGGACTGGATAGAACTAGCTAAGACATAGGGATAGGGTGTAATGAGATGGACTGGATAGAACTAGCACAAGATAATGGATAGGGTGTAATGAGGTGGACTGGATAGAACTAGCACAAGATAGGGATAGGGTGTAATGAGGAGAAAAGGGATAGAACTAGCACAAGATAGGGATAGGGTGTAATGAGGTGGACTGGATAGAGCTAGTCAAGATCAGAATAGGAGTTTAATGAGGTGGTTGAACAGAATTAGCTCAAGATAGGGATAGATGGCGTACTTTTATAAGTGGGGCAATAAACTTTCAAATTCCCAATACCATAGAGAGTAAGTAAGTAATATTAGTTGTTTCAGAAAATTGCTGACCAAAGTAAGACTGATCAATATTAATAAGTTTTTGTTGTAAACCTCATATCTACCATAAAGTTTCATTTAATAATAAATAAATGTAAGTGTTTTAATCTATGTAAAGTTAGTAACAATTGTTTGAGAAATAATTGGAACATATTAGATTAGCTAAATAATTTGTATGTAGGCTAAAATAATAAACACAAGCATGCACACACATTAATACTATTTGTAACATTTAAAACCATTTCGTATAATAAAAGTTAAATAAAATCCAATAATGAATTTCATTTTAGAATTTAATACTCTTATTTTTCAAAACCAACTAAAAATATATATTTTTCTTTTAGTGTGAACGAGCAGTGAGGCAGGGTTAAAATGATGGAAAAAAAAAACTATTTAGTAAAAAGTATACTTACAGGAAGTTCCTCTTTAATGGGAGGGAATGTTAAGGGTCCTGCACTACATTCTGGTTCCTGATAATCAAGAACTTCTTCTTTAAAATTCTCCTCTGATTTTATTGGAATATCAATTTCAGACTAGCAGAAAACAAAAAAAAAAGTTTTTAAGTATACAGAGTTATCCCTAACACATTTCTTAATATAGACATGTATATGAAACATGTTATATTACAGAGGTCAGCAATTATTGTCAGCCACAATTGACTTATAAACAGATAAAAGGAAAATATATATATAGAAAATGAAACTACATTATATTAAACTATTTAGATTTCATAAAACACATTTATTTATTTATTTAGCACCGCGTCTTACTACCCGTTCGGGTTATACGCTTAAGTACTATTTACACTAATAGATTAGGAATTGGGAAGGTTTAATATAGAGGAAGTGAACCCGCATTTGCGTAGAGGTAGAGTGGAAAACCATTTAGGAAAAACCACTCCCAGTTCACTCGACCGAGATTCGAACCTCGATCTCCCCGTCCTTGGCAGTCGAGCTCAACACGACTAGCGAGTTAGCTAACTATGCCACCGAGGCGGGTTATAAAACACATCAATGATTATGACTGATCCAAGTAAGTTTAGTCACATTCAATTTTAATTTGAAGTGTATGTGTGTGTGTGTGTTTATTTATTCATTCAAGTTTAAATACACAAAAATTGACTTTTAACAACAATGTCATTTTCTTACGCTATCGACTAAAAATTACTGGTAGAAAAACCTGTTGTTGACACTTGTACAAGACTACTGTATGCTATTTATAGTGATATATTATTAGATCTTAGAAAGTTATAGTGAGCAATAATATAATTATAGTGATCATGTTATAAAACAGAGGGATTATAAATTAATCACACTTTAGATCGGAGAGTTATACGTAACCAATTTCATAACATAATGTTTTATGGTTAAGATAGTCTATGTATCAGGGGCAGTGCCGTACAAAATACTAGGTATACATAACAATCTGTATCGAGGCTTCACTTCACATTCTCACTCCAAGCAAATGAGAGGCGAGTTAAAAAACTTACGATATGTTTGCTTTTGGCGAACACTGGCATTCAACCTATTTTAAAATATTATTTAGTGTGGGTTTTAAAGTGCTAACGAGAGAAAACTCGTAACTTTCAGATTATAACTAAACATCTTAGTAACCAAAGTTGATCAGGAAAACATACACGAGCATGTTATCAGACATACAGTAACCCCATGGCTTCTTTGGTGTTGACTGACAGCTCACAACTGACGGCTTTGAAAAGCTACCGGACCAAATTATGTATCCCTACACCGAACCATATGATCTGCAAAAAAACATGTGTTTAGCAGCTGTCACTTTCTGACAGTCAAAATTGAGGTATGTACCTAACTGTCGGCTGTCAGCTGTCAGCTGTGAACTGCCAGTCAGCACCAAAGAAGCCATGGGGCTACTGTACATAAAACATAATAGGCTAATTTTAATGAATATAGGCCCTTATTGGCATGCACATACATAATGTTTAAGAGGGGAGGGCATAATATTGATTAACTCAAATCGGAAAGATTGACGATCGAAAGCTAAGATGATATGACAAAGCGTGAAGGTTATGTGCAATATTTTAGTCTTCAAAGGCCCTTTGGCTGTTAAAAAGAAGACTTCAATTCTATTTTACAAAATTATAATGAATTAAAACGTGTAGCAATTAATCAATTGCATTAACAGACCAAATGTGTGGGTAAATTTTGTGTTTTTAGGAAATTCCGAACAAACAGTTTAACAACCTGTCCACTTTTTTAGGATAGGTCATAGTTTTAGTAGATTTTTGGAAAGATTTATATTACTAATAGACTCGTTTCAGTGGTCAAATTGTCCTAACACAACAATTTCGCAATAGGCTGGTTTTTTTCTCGATGGTTTATCGCCCTCTTCCACAGAAATATGAAAACATCTCTTTTAAATCTAAACGTCCTCATTCTCAGAATACTAACGTAATTAGTCCATATGCGGGTATAAGTGTAACAGTGAGGCGTGCGAACATTAAAAATAATATAAATTTACACTTTTTAACAACGTTGTACCTTGATTTCAAACTTCTCTTCATAATGAAGAATATATTTCAAGTCGTCCTCTGGTTCAGTCTTCACAGTGAATGTCTCTCTATCCATTTTGTTAAGTTGAAGTTAGTGAAGATATTAATAACTCACATTGAGTTTATTATCTTGATTTACCTGAACATTGAGAGTTATTTATTGGACTAAAGTGGATTTCAGTAAAGTTAATATATAATACAAAAATAAAAAAATTCCCTCTAGAAACATTCGATCTTAACACCAGCTAATGAGTAGATAGATAGATTTGGTCTCTTTTTGTGTGTGGGTTACGACGTATTGCCACATAAAATACAAGTTTAGCTTAGTTTAAATTGAAGAAATCATTAATACAACTTCTAAATAAATAAACACATTACATGCTCAAAATATATTAACAAAGATCACCGACCATAATCTTTTAAGAGTATTTTATGTAGGATACTATTTTAGAAGTGGTTAAATATCATACTCTTGCTTTTTACTTATCAAAGCAAAATTTAATTTTATTGAAATAAAAAACAAAATACCAGATTATCTAACCAAACTTAACGTGATTTATTATTTTAAGTTTACTATTTAATAAATTGTTGAATGTATTTAAAAAAAAAGTTAGTCCCGAATTGGAGAACTAATTTAATCGTTTCTCTCTCTCTTTTCCATCATTCGACTAACATATATGTTACTATTGTATTGGTAGAAAAGGTATATTTAAGAGTTAAGTGAACAAAAGATTATATATTTTCAGCTTTAAAAAAAAGTGTATGGTTATATTAGACAGATTTTATAATTTAATAATTAACTCTATCACCTATCTTAAAAATAATAATTAAGAACTGAATATTCGTTCACGTGGTTTAAATTTTATGACTCGCGTTACATTGAACTAGTGGTAGCCGAGCCAACGTTATCATAATCTGATAAATTTGCTGATGGTTTTAACATCTTCTCTTCACGAAAATGCGGATATTTTCCCTCTAGATACATCCTCCAATCCTAATACATTAGCGTAACTAGACTTAGGCGTTTAGCCTAATAATATCCATACTATCAATGATGGACAAATACACACACCTCATAAAGGAGAAAAATGAGCCGCTCAAGTTTGTCGTCTGCTTGATTGTGAGGGGACAAATGTAACGGTTTATTTCAATGTTTTTGTGCGAGAACCTGTGTCTGGTGAATAAAAGGGTTATTGTTTGAATATAGTTTAGTTATATACCACAATTGGCTGAAGAAAAATTTACTTTGAAGGAATCACAATTATGTGTACAAATACGAGTAAACACTTTTAATATACTTTAAAAAATAGCTATCACCCATGTTGTTTACATTATTCCAAGACTGAATCATATTTAAAGTTTACTATTAGCTTGATTAATGGTTTCAGAAACCATATTATATTGAAAATTCTATAAATATAATGAAATTAGGTAGCTTAAAAAGGCTTGTAAGAAGTATTACTATATTAGTCTACACAACCTAATTCAAGCATAATAGTCACGAGTGTCAAGATAAAACACATTTATTTCATTTAACAAATCATACATTGATCTATCTCATATATTCATACAAATTAAAGTTTATTATTATTATTATTATTATTATTTAGCACCACGTCTTACTACCCGTTCGGATTATACGCTTAAGTACTAATTACACTAATGGATTAGGAATTGGGAAGGTTGAATTTAGAGGAAGTGAACCCGCATTTGCGTGGAGGGAGAGTGGAAAACCATTTAGGAAAAACCACCCCCAGTTCACCCGACCGAGATTCGAACCTCAATCTTCCCGTCCTCGATGGTCTGGTTTAACACGACTGGCGCGTTAGTCAACTACGCCACCGAGGCGGGTAAAGAACTAAGTTAAAATGATAAATTACCTCATGTGTGTGTAAGAGAGAAGGAGATACCAGAAAGTTTATTTTCTCTCTTAAACAGTGGGGTGCAGACGACAGTTTGAAAATTTTTGACAAAGATATTCATCCAGTTATTTTATAGAGATCAATGATATAAACCGAACGGGTAGTGACATCTTGTGACGAAAAAAAAGAGCTCAGTTTACTTTAGATGCGAGGGCGTTCCCCCAGAAAGTAATGAATTTAGAAGACTGTGGCGCTGCGACGCCAACCCAGTGAACTAGTCTGTAATTATCTCCGTTCAGGTCTATCTTTTCAAGGTCCTAATTGGCGGCTCTGAATGTCCCAACTAACTAAAACTATGATAATTATATTAATTGTCTTTTAACTGGGAAACTTTTTAGAGAAGTTACTAGTTACAGAAATCAGCCTTTGTCGTATAGTTCGCGATAGCGCATGTAGGTAGTTATGAGGAGTTATAGTTAACCTTCCTAAACCACCACATTATAACTTAACCTAGGACAGCAACACTAGCACCAGGAGTTGTAATATCTGGGTAACAGGACCAACACAGGGATATAGACTTACAAACTAACTTAACCTAGGACAGCAACACTAGCACCAGGAGTTGTAATATCTGGGTAACAGGACGAACACATATACAGGGATATAGACTTACAAACTAACTTAACCTAGGACAGCAACACTAGCACAAGGATTTGTAATATCTGGGTAACAGGACCAACACAAGGATATAGACTTACAAACTAACTTAACCAAGGACAGCAACACTAGCACCAGGAGTTGTAATATCTGGGTAACAGGACCAACACAGGGATATAGACTTACAAACTAACTTAACCTAGGACAGCAACACTAGCACCAGGAGTTGTAATATCTGGGTAACAGGACCAACACATACACAGGGATATAGACTTACAGACTAACTTAACCTAGGACAGCAACTCCAGCACCAGGAGTTGTAATATCTGGGTAACAGGACCAACACATACACAGGGATATAGACTTACAGACTAACTTAACCTAAGACAGCAACACTAGCGCCAGGAGTTGTAATATCTGGGTAACAGGACCAACACAGGGATATAGACTTACAAACTAACTTAACCTAGGACAGCAACACTAGCACCAGGAGTTGTAATATCTGGGTAACAGGACCAACACATACACAGGGATATAGACTTACAAACTAACTTAACCTAGGACAGCAACACTAGTACCAGGAGTTGTAATATCTGGGTAACAGGACCAACACAGGGATATAGACTTACAAACTAACTTAACCTAGGACAGCAACACTAGCACCAGGAGTTGTAATATCTGGGTAACAGGACCAACACAGGATATAGACCTACAAACTAACTTAACCTAGGACAGCAACACTAGCACCAGGAGTTGTAATATCTGGGTAACAGGACCAACACAGGATATAGACCTACAAACTAACTTAACCTAGGACAGCAACACTAGCACCAGGAGTTGTAATATCTGGGTAACAGGACCAACACATACACAGGGATATAGACTTACAAACTAACTTAACCTAGGACAGCAACACTAGCACCAGGAGTTGTAATATCTGGGTAACAGGACTAACACATACACAGGGATATAGACTTACAAACTAACTTAACCTAGGGCAGCAACACTAGCACCAGGAGCTGTAATATCTGGGTAACAGGACCAACACAAGGATATAGACTTACAAACTAACTTAACCTAGGACAGCAACACTATCAAATACTAATATAGTAATTAGTAAAGCATTAAGACTTTTAACTAACAAAACTATGATGTTAAAATTCCTGGTTCTAGGGTCGGTGGTTTCGTTTTGATGTCCTAGGTAAGGTCAGATAAGAGTGTGCTGATATAATAGCGTGTTTTGGAAAGAATACATCACATATAAAAGGGGGAGGGTGGGAAATATTTAAAATATCTAAGGTCTTTGAGCGTTTTCTTAAACTACGTAAAATAAAGCTTTAAATATACAGCAAAAAAAAAAACCCGTTTCCAATTAAATTGGTGTCCTTGTAATTCCTACGGATGTGGGTTGGTAGGAAAGGGCGCTACAAGAACAAACTACAATTGTATTTTAATTAAAAGGTACGAACAGTTTTAAGAAATTCCAGAGTTAAAAGAGTTAGAACTAATTTGTTCTTGGATATTCCCTGATCTAGGTTTTAACTAGTCTTGATCAACAACTGGGGAAAATGTCTGGAATTTAAAATTTAACTATTAGAAAGTGTAGGTATAGCTTTAATAAGAGTTTAATTTTTAAATTTTATTTTTTATTTTGTCAGCGCGTCTTACTACCCGTCCAGGCTATACCCATATTAACTAATAACGCCAGGGACGAGGAAAGTTGAACTTAACAAAATTAATTGTATCCACATTAGCGTGGAAGGAGAGTGGAATAGCATTTATATAAAAAAAAATCTTCAGTAGACCCAACCGGGATTCGAATCCCTTTATAGCCGTCATCGGCCAGTCCTTTATATAGCGAGATTAACGCCTTGGACTATTTAATCACCAAAATTAGTTAATGTTAAATTTATCGCGATCCAAATATAGATAATGTTCAACTATATCTCCACGCAAATGCTGGTACATTATTTATATATTTTAACTTTCTTTTTAACCCATAAATAAACGGATATCCAGTGGCGCAAAATCACACAGAAACATAAATAATAAAAAGGTCATATTTGTTTTAAAAAAATAAAGTGTTTTTACAAAGAAAAATATATATAACCGGTTCTCAGTTCATTTCTCTCTTCCATTGTAAACCTATGAGCCGTAAATTAACTACAGAAACAAGTGTAATACGGGCTAGCATCGGGGTTTCCCCTCAGGGGAAAGAAAGAGAATTACTAAACGTATGTTTACATTACTCAAACATGACAGGTATAGAGAGATAAAGCTGGGAAGCAACGTTTATACAAAATAAATAGTCCGGTTCACCACACAAACTTTCTCTCGCTTTTATACTAAAATATACGTTTACTAAAAACTCGTAAGATTTGTGAAACGAAATAATAGGTCTATATATTGTTGTAAAAACATTACACCAAAGATCATGAATGAAATAATATACACTGTTATTTACTTACTCTGTGGCATTAAGAACTAGGAACACTGTTAACAGAAAAATTGAGAAAAGAGAAACATCTTGGTCCGCCAAAGAGCATAAGAATAAAATTCATTTTCAAAGACTTTAATTAAAAAGTATAATATACTTGCTTATAGTACAAAAATTATTGGTTTTATAAAAATATATATTTCAAATAAAAGCTTTATTTTTAATTTTTAATAGTAGTACAAAATTTACAATGATAAATTATTTCGTATCTCAAATAGTTGCGGAGAAATGATCAAAATTGAGAAATTTCCCTTATGGAAAGTGTTTTTAAATTAATTTTAATGAGGGTGTGAGGATCGCCATCTTGTTTATAGAGATAAATAGTGTCTATATATAAAATTTAATAAAAATCGTTCAAGAGAATTTGAGAAAATCGGATGTTTCTCTCTTTTCGCCCTTCAGTAAACTACCTTTAAATTTAGGGTTAGAAATATAGTTCCAAAAACACTCCGGGAGATTTTATAAGAACCTCAGATATCAGGTTTTAGTCCGATCGGCAAAATGGTTTTGGCTCTGGCCGAGATACAGACAGACAGACAGACAGACAGACGCATCGCGAAAACCTCTTTTTCTGGAAGTAGATCAGCGTCTGTCCATAGAAATATCTAGTTCGGTTATTTTTGACGATTACAATACATTAGAACCTGGTTAATCGGAACTAATTGGAACCTAAGCTTGCTCGGTTTAACCGGAAGAATACAGGGATACAGTATTTTCATGAATTTTAAAGGATAGATGAATGAGTTCTAATCAAACATTCATTAATTTAACTGATATAAAACAAGTGATATATACTGTAGTTATTTGTAATTACATGAAAACACTTTTGTGTTGATTACAAAATTTATTACCAAAAATAAATGTTCTCATATTTGTATTTTGCTACACACTAAAATAAATGATCATTTTCACTTCTAAAATTAAGTAAGTACTGTAATAATGAACTTTCTAGACCTCGATATTATGATGGATCTATTTGTTTTATTTGTACCAGAACTTAAAACAGTATGTGTTACAATTATGTTTGTACACATGTCTGTCTGTCTATCTGTCTGTCGGTCCCTAGGGCTGATAAACTGTTTGATGGATTTAATTCAAATTTGATATATTTAATTTTATATAGTAGCTAGAGTATTGTTAGGCCGGACTCCGTCAAACGCAATCTAGGATCTTCCAACCAGACTTTTCCGTGTTGTTTTTATAATTAAAAAAAAAGGTGATATGTATGTCCATTGCTCTGTCAGACTAAATAGATTAATTATTTCAAGTATTGGTTTTTCTCATCTAGATGGAATATTCCATGGTCCAAAACAATACGTATAACTTTATCCGTGTAATGGTGGTGTTTGGGGTCCGTCTCTGAGGCCACTCCCATCAATTAGGGAGTAGCCACAACCATTAATTAATCAGTGTGATAAGATCTTACTTTGTAACTTATCGGGAAATCTGAGAAAAGCTCTCAACAGACACAGAAAATATATGGCTTTTACAGGGAACTCACCATATTATTACTACCAAATTCCATGTGTTTTTCAAGTTTTCTAGAAAGAATTACTATTTTTCCGGGCAGCTTAAATTGAACAAAAGAGTAATAAAATTCTCATCGAACTGAATTAGAAGTCAGGTAACTTATGTTTGGAACAGAATGACTCAATATTCATGGGTAAACACATTTTCTATCACTTCACAACCCTTGTTTAAGGGGGTAATAAGACATCTTTGAATCAGCGTGCTTAATTCTTCATCTCACTTTTTTTTCCCATCCAAAGACATACTACTTTAAGATTTCAGTTTTATACCCGAAATTAACAAATACATCAGTGTTTTTATTATATGCTGCAAAATTCCCTGTGTTTTTATTGCCAACATTGGTTGAAAGTTACCAATGTATAAATAGTTATTATTTTCTTAGTAATACAATATTATCAATCAAAATTGTTCGTAATAAATAATACTTCAATTAGGATTGCCGTATAATTGGCATTTAATTAACTTAATGAAAGGACAAAAAATATTAATACAACTATTAAGCTTATTGTTTCGTGTTTGTGGCAACAAAATATATCATAGCACATGAAACAACAAATTAAAGAAGAATTGTATGGACACTTGTATTTTGTTATAACCGGTCTTTAAATATATTAGTTTCAAAATTAAACGTATTTATTTGTAAACAGATGCACACGAACCCAACAGAACACAGTTTGTATGACGTCATCAACCACCTTGGTTTCAGCTGATTCACCATCTTAATTTGTGAAGAGAACGCAACCTTTCAGAAGCTCTAGTTTATTGTAAAGTATTTTTAACCAAACCACAGAAGCCATTTCCTTTTTCAATAAAGTTTAAAAATGCTTTGAAAAAAAAAAATCTGAAACGAACTTTTTGTTGTGAAAATTTTGACTGCAAAAAATCTCACAGATCATAATGGTTTGGCGTATGGATACATAAGAGTCAGTCTTGTAACTTTTGTTAGTTTTAACCTACACTGCAATGGCTAACCACCTGTAAATACCTTTATATTCATCGTGGGGGAAAAAAGAGCCTCCCTGTTTTCGTATTTCGTTGAAACATTCTGTTTTGACGTCTAAGGGCATTTACAAGCAAGATTACCAACCTTTTGTAATTTCCCCTTCCTTTCCAACTCTCTCGGGGAATCTATGAACAAACTCAGAAGTACCAACAGAACGCACACAAACACCGTATTTTAGCCAAATAAACCACACAGACTCTACCCAACTTACCTGGGAATAATTCACAGGCCTTTGTTGGCTTAGCAACTGTCTGTTTTCAGAGTTTATATTATGTTCTCCGAGCCCTGATGCACTTCCGGGACATAAACGTATTTACATTGATGGGTAAGGATGAAGAAGGGTGAATTTTAATGTAATAAACTTAAAATTGTATGGAAAGTTGGAAGGGAGGCTGTTTGGAAAATATAAAGTCAATACACCGGGCAAGAATTCGATCCCAGACCTCACCCTGTAGCCACCGTCTAGAATTTTGTTCTACTAATCAAAGTTTATATGTTCATTATTAGAGAGTAAATCAAATAAAGCCTAGAAAAAATATTTTTTAAAAACCTGTCACTAAACTTCGATTTATTTAAATTAAGAGTAAAGTGATTTCTAAACATCCCATTTGTTCAATGGAGGTTATGTGAATTATGAATTAAAATTTATCTTTAGTTTACTGATGAAGCCGTGATATAGCTGTGATACTACATGTCATACAGTCATGTGTTTCATAATGTATCATATAACCGCAGGGGCTATCTATTGTTATATTCAAACTGCTGACGCCGTGAGATAACTGTGATACTACATGTCATACAGTCGTGTGTTCCATAATGTATCTTATAAACGCAGGGGCTATCTATTGTTATATTCAAGCTACTGACGCCGTGATATAGCTGTGATACTACATGTCATACAGTCATGTGTTGATAATGTATCTTATAGCCGCAGGGGCTATCTATTGTTATATTCAAACTGCTGACGCCGTGAGAAACTGTGATACTACATGTCATACAGTCATGTGTTTCATAATGTATCTTAAAACCGCAGGGGCTATCTATTGTTATATTCAAACTGCTGACGCCGTGAGATAACTGTGATACTACATGTCATACAGTCGTGTGTTTCATAATGTATCTTAAAACCGCAGGGGCTATCTATTGTTATATTCAAACTGCTGACGCCGTGAGATAACTGTGATACTACATGTCATACAGTCATGTGTTTCATAATGTATCTTAAAACCGCAGGGGCTATCTATTGTTATATTCAAACTGCTGACGCCGTGAGATAACTGTGATACTACATGTCATACAGTCGTGTGTTTCATAATGTATCTTATAGCCGCAGGGGCTATCTATTGTTATATTCAAACTGCTGACGCCAATGTTTCGAGAACAATCAATAGCTCATGGATGGAGTCAAGGTAAGGCCAAACTCGCCTCAGTGGCCCCATGGTCTAAGGCGCTATGCTCGTTGTAAGACTTAACTGTCAAAGACGGGGAGATAGATGTTCGAATCTCAGTCAGGTGTACCGAGTTTTTTCCCCCCAAATTGGTTTTTCAGTTTCCTTCCCCACAAATTGGGGTACACATCCTTTAAATAATAGCCTTTCTAATCCCTAACCCCTTCGGCGTAATTAGCACATAAGCGTAAAAACCGAACGGGCAGTAAAACTCTGTGATAAAAAAATGTATTTATAGAGGTTTTTTTTTAGCACCGCATCTTACTACCCGTTCGGATTATACACTTAAGTACTAATTAAACTAATGGATGAGGAATTTGTAGAGTTGAATTTGGAGGAAATGAACACGCATTTGTTTGAAGGGAGAGTGGGAAACAATTTAGAAAAAAGTTCACCCGACCGAGATTCGAACCTTGATCATCCTGTCCTCGGCAGTCTAGCTCAACATTAAACAAGTGCGTTAGCTAACTACACCACCAAGGTGGATATAAAATATATAGTAAAACTAGCGGACCCGACAGACGTTGTCCTGCCCAAACGTTGGCTTTTTAGAGAATAATACTAATTATATATATATAATATATATACACGTTGGCTTTTCGTTTGGGTGGCATAATTGATTTCAATAATAAAACAAATACTATGTGATCATCACATTTACAAATTCACAATGAACTCCAATTAGTGAGTAACACAAATATTACAAATTCAGTGTTTGTCAAGACAACATACAAAATAAAACATCTTTTCATTTTTGGCATTTCGCCCACAACTCCACAAATATCAGTTGTATTGAAAAACAAACATAACTATGAATTATTCTCAGAAGTTCAATTATTCATGAACTTTTCAGAAGGTTTTAACGGTCAATTATTAATGAACTCATCAATTTTTTTAATGGTCAATTATTAATATTATATTCAATATTATAAATATTGGGGGGGGGGGGGGGGTGAAATTTTGAGGTTATATGTTCTGATATGAAAAAAATCTTTAAAAAAAATTCCCTAAAAAAATAAAAAAAAATCCTAGAACCCGATTGCAGTGCCACCTACCGGGTCCAATTGTGAATCTAAACCATCCACGGACCCACTCAAACACACACAAAAAATTTCATCAAAATTGGTCCAGCCGTTTAGGAGGAGTTCAGTGACATACACACGTACAGAAGAATTATATATATTAAGATGTGATAAATTTTGGCCACTGATAAATTATATGTTCGTACCTTCTGGAAGTCCCTTTCTACAGGAAATTATTTTCTGACTACTACTAATAAACTTACGTGGGCTTATTGAAACTAATATATAGGGTGTTTGGAAAATCGTTGCCCAAACTGCACACATAGTTTATTTGAACTAAAAGTAATACAAAATCCCTGTACACTTACATCCGGAAAAACTATGCTAATACCATTCAATTATGTTCAAAGTTTCAGAGTACAACAGGTTGTACGGGAATTAGGTGTGTGGAACTAAACACCTTGACATATTGGAGCAGAACACACCACAATTAATAGTAAACAACACACCGGTCCATCTAGAAATGTGAATTAAGTTCTGAGGGTCAACATTAACGGTCCTACATCACAGAAAGTCTTTGTCATTATTATATGTGGAGTGCCGCGCGCCTAACTCCTATGCAACCTGTTGTACACGCATGCTTGAAAATCTTTGCCCTCCCGGCGCTGTACGCCGAAAATTTTAGATAAAATTTGATGGTATTAACATAGCTTTATGGATGTGTGTAGGTATTTTGTACTACTTTTGGTTCAAACAAGCTATATGAGCAGTTTGGTATATGAGTTTCCAAACACCCTGTATATCAAATATAAAGCCCTCACAGTTCACAAAATATAGAGCTAAAAGCACTTAAGATCCCAGAGCTTTAAGCAGCAACATTAATAATGATACGATATGAGCCACTTTGAAGAACCCTTTTCAAAGCTTTCTCACAAACTTTCCTATTTTATCTAATATAGGCAGCGTTCATATAGGTAGAATATCTCGACGAGCCAAACACTTAAAATGGAGCACTTCTGATATCATCTCTTACACACGTCCACACACACACACACACACACACACACACACACACACACACACACACACACACACACACTCACTCACACACACACTCACTCACACTCACACTCACTCACACTCACACTCACTCACACTCACACTCACACTCACACTCACACTCACACTCACACTCACACTCACACACACACACACACAAGGTGAAATAAAACAGTTCCCGTCTGACCTATTAAGGAATTATCCTAGTTAAATACGTATGTCAGAAAATATTTTTAAATAAAAAAAAAAGAGAAATTGTTCTGCCAAAGTTATGAACGTTGGCAGAATATTTTCCCCTTATTTTGGCATGACAAAGTTAAGGAAAGATGTTCTGCCAAAATTGGGGAAAGATATTCTGCCAAAGTCAGTCAAAGGTGTTCTGCCAAAGACAAGGAGAGCTGTTTTGTGGAAGTCATTCACGTTGAACACAAAATGATGCCCTGACCCTTATATCTACACAACTTTATTCATTAATAGAACCTCTTTTAAAATTTAAAAAAAAAAACCCTAAAAATCAGAAAATTGCATTTTACACACACTTTAAAAACTTTACATTATAAGTGCAAATAGTATTTAATATCGCAAACAGCATTTAAATGAGAGATGGGTTAAATACTGTACATATAACTCTCCGAAAGATAGATTAAGGTCCACTAGCACCAAGGTGAATCGATGCGAAAATAATTATCCACGTATTCAATTTGATAGCATAGCCAGTCGAAAGTTTTGTGACATCAGTTATTTACGTACAATACTATGAAAATATAGTACAGAAGTGTCCCAATTATCCGACATTCCGTTTCATCCGAAATATATACAGGTGTTCGGAAACTTATATCCCAAGATACACGTATAGCTTGTTTGAACCAAATGTAATACAAAATCCTTATACACTTACGACCGGAAAACTATGCTAATACCATTAAAATGTGTTCAAAGTTTCGGCGTACAGCACCGGGAGAGCAAAGCTGTTCAAGCATGCGTGTACAACAGGTTGCATAGGAGTTAGTTGCACAGCATCTGCACATGTAAGAGACAAGCACTTTATGTGATGTAGGACCGTTAATATTGACCCTCAGAACGTATTCGCATTTCTAGAACGACTGGTGTGTTGTTTACTATTAATTGTGGTATGTTCTGCTGCCGTGCTACAAGATGTCGAGGTGTGCAGTGCCGCGCACCTAACTCCTATACAACTTGTTGGGCTATGAGTTTCCGAACGCCCTGTATAAATATATAACGTGCTATTGGCATGACCTCGTTGCAAAGAGGAAATGTAAAAACTGTGAAACAAACGTCTACAACTAATTTTGTATGGATCTTATATTAATTAGTTCACCACCTCAGTCATAAAATCTACCAGCAATTTTTTTTTCCAGTCACCTCTAATAGAGATGTACGGCTGAAACTTTGTACATATCCCTAAATCGCATGACAGTGAGTTATATTGGAATGTAGCTGAATGTATAACGTGGTACAGCTATCCTAGATTAAATATACTTTACCTGGATTTAGGGCCTTACCTTACCCGTTCAAACAAATCCTATTTAAATTTATATAACTAAAAAAAACCACTTAGGTGGCCGCGTCGTGTAACATGCTACTTTCGCAGTTGACTAGGCTGTCTGATCGAGTTTCGAATCTCAGTTGGGTGTACTGAGTGCTTTTTTTCCCCAAAATGATTTTCCAATCTCCCTCCACGCAAATGTGGGTAAACTCATTATAAATATAGCCTTCCTAATCCTTAAAACCATTAGTGTAAATTAGTACATAAGTGTATAACTCGTACGGGTAGTAAGACGCGATGCTAAGAAAGAATAAGAGATGAGGGTTAATTAAGTCCACACGTCAGGTATGCACGAGGAGGTGGTGCTGTTTTTCAAATCCTCTCTCCAATCCACCACAGATGTACTTACTCCCAAGCTAACCTATTTATCTCCATCACCAAGATTATCCCTTAGATTGAATACTTGCATTATAAGACACAAATGTTCCTGAAACAAACAAAAAAATGTGCAACATAATTTTATACGTTTCAGTAAACATGTTTTTTGAATAAGAAATACTACACAAGATTAAATTGAGTTGTTAATATTCCTTTGTTGGAGTGGTGATAGAAAAAAAAGTATCATTTTTACAATCCATTTTTCCTTTAACACAAGATTTTTTTTTAAATATCCATTTATTCATATATATTTAAAAAAATAGTAAAAAAAGAAAATATATTCTTATTTTGAACTTTCCAGGATAAAATATTACTTCCAGGGGCTTCCCCACCTCTCAATCACTCCCCTCCTCCCCCCAATAACCCATTAGAAAATAAATGGAAATCCCGGTAGGTTCTCATCCAGTCACGATAAAAGCTCTACAGGAATAATATTGTGGGACAGGAAATAATTGAATATGAATCCATCTCGGTGTTTCGGAGGGGTGAGGGGGTTAGGGGGGGAGAGAGGGGTTGGGATATGAATGGAGGAAGTGACGTCGGAACACGTTATGTATGAAGTGTTACTTCCTTTTGGTCCAACGACATCAAACGTAAAAAAAAAAAAAAATTGTAGCAGAAATTTTTTTAGTTAAAAAATGAGAAAAATAAATGGAAATATATATTTTTTATTTTGGAAAAATAAAAAAAATCCTCTTTTAATGTGATTTTGTTTTATATTTCCTTCCCCTCCCCCTTCGTTCTTCCCTTTTCGCTTCCTTGGTCCATTCCTCACACTTTCAGTCTCATTTTTTAAAAAATTATTTTCTACTAACCCCTTCCCTCATCTTCCAATAGGTCTCCTCACTTTACATACATCAGTATTTTTTGAAAAATAGTTTTGGATATAGTTAAAAAAAACTGGGATGAAACATATATTTGAAGCTTTTTAATTAGGAATACAAATTCGATTCCATGACTCAACCAAAAATCCTTACCTTTTTTATGTGTCATAGTTTGAACGTGGTCAGGTTAGGTTAGGTTAGGTTAGGTTAAGATATAGTAGGATTGTATGGTGTTGTATTAGCCATCACTTACTGTCTTTCCTACACCTTCATTTAAAAGGTGTATAGTATAATGCTGCATATAATCTTGACAGATATTCAACAAATGTTGATATCACCAGGCGAATAAAAATATATTCTTAAGTTTCTTCTGGAGAAAAATTTGAGTTTTTGGACAAAAAATTGTTACAAAAAATTGCAAAAATACTTAAATTTCTCGCATTTCCTACATCCTCGCCTTCATTTTACGACGCGTTATTTCAAAATACGGCTCACGCCAAAATAAAGTCGAAAGATTCCAACAGGGTTATTTTTCCTTAACCCCATATATTGAGTTTTATTAATAGAAATAAAAGTGTATAAATTAATCATATTATGAGAGCTATGAGACTAGTCTTGATGAAATAGATCTTTAGATTTAGCCTCCCTCTAACAAATACAGTCATTGTTTGATATTTGAGAACTAGCAGCCAGCTTTCCTCTTTACCTTCAAATAAGAAGTTTCCTCTAACAAATACAGTCATTGTTTGATATTTGAGAACTAGCAGCCAGCTTTCCTCTTTACCTTCAAATAAGAAGTTTCCTCTAACAAATACAGTCATTGTTTGATATTTGAGAACTAGCAGCCAGCTTTCCTCTTTACCTTCAAATAAGAAGTTTCCTCTAACAAATACAGTCATTGTTGATATTTGAGAACTAGCAGCGAGCTTCTCTTTACCTTGAGATAAGAAGTTTCCTCTAACAAATACAGTCATTGTTTGATATTTGAGAACTAGCAGCGAGCTTTCCTCTTTACCTTGAGATAAGAAGTTTCCTCTAACAAATACAGTCATTGTTTGATATTTGAGAACTAGCAGCGAGCTTTCCTCTTTACCTTGAGATAAGAAGTTTCCTCTAACAAATACAGTCATTGTTTGATATTTGAGAACTAGCAGCGAGCTTTCCTCTTTACCTCGAGATAAGAAGTTTCCTCTAACAAATACAGTCATTGTTTGATATTGAGAACTAGCAGCGAGCTTTCCTCTTTACCTTGATAAGTTTAATAGATGTTTCTCTGAGGACTAAAAAGCCCTCCATGGCGTCTTGTCTTGAAATCAAGCCAAACCAACCAGAGCGGCCGTGTGTTGACAAGGATAGTGTCGACTTCCGCGAATACAAAATGTCAGGTGGTCAGCACAGCTGCTAATCTCAGTTTTCTAGACCAAAGTATCTCCTCATTTGTCCTCAAGAGCCCGAGTTTGACCCCATTCCAGACCCGAATGCTTCACAGAAAATATGGAGGCACCGGGGATTGAACCAGACGATAAGGAAGGAAGCATTTTAGTGGCAAATCTACTCGCATTCACGTGAAAGGAGAGTGGGAAACCATTTAGGAGAATATCACCCTCAGTAGACCCCGGTATTCAAACCCCGATATCCGCGTAATCAGCAGGCTAGTCTTGACGTGAAAGTGACACCTTAGACCATGTGGCCACCGAAGCGTGTTAAAAGTGCTGCTGATCGTATGACCAGCTTTAGAGGGCCAAAGTTATGTCCTCGGCGAGTGTATCGATTCGCAGGGACCCTAACAAGATATAAATCCTTCCCGCCTCCCCCCATGTTGTCGGCTACCCGACATCGGAATTCCAAAATTCGATAAATGTAGCCCTTAGGGCGAAGGGATGAGTTGAGGGAGGTAGATAATTCCCAGCCACGTGTTACAGGAGAAGATACAATCCACTCGGATTAAATGGTTTCTATACATTCAATTTTTTTTACCACCTTGTTGTAAGGCTATTGGCCTTTTTTATTTGGCATGGAAATGCAGAGCCATGGGAACAAACGGTTATCTTCGAGAATTTTTATTGTTTTGCAACTTTCTTTTTGGAAATGGTTTGTTCAAGAATAGAAGAATGTTGATTACGTTAAACTTTTTATATACACACCTCCTCTATAATTTTAACAGTGATCAAATATCGATAAAATTGACATTTTTCAATAGCAAACTGCTGGCTTCATGACAAAAAAAATAAGAAAATGTAACAATTAATAAACATCGATACATTATCTTAGAAGTGGCATTGAAAATATTAATATAAAAACTTCACTCGTTCTCGAGAAAAACGGTATTTCCAAATGTATGATTTTTCCGCAAGACCTGTCCGGTAGCTAAGGCCATCTACTGTTTCCGTGATCCATCTGTTCTTGTTGGCGCGGAAGGATACTTTGGTCGTTGTGAAGCCACGCCACGCCTTTATATCTCCCGCCCACCATTCAACAAAATAGGTTTTAGACTTGCACTCGACAGGGCCAAGGGCCTTAACTACCTGTTCAGGTTGTACGCATATATGATAATTACTATATATTAGGAAGGTTATATTTAGAGGAAGTGTAGTGGAATTTGCGTGGAGGGAGAGTGGAAAACCACTTAGGAAATACCAGCCCCAGTGCACCCGAATGGGATACAACCCTATACCCCCGTCTTCAGCAGTCTAATCCACCACGAGAGTAGCGCGTTAGACCACGCGGGTCAACGAAGCGGATATCATGAGCAGGATTTTGTCGTGGTGCTCATTAACGACTTACTCTAGACTACAAATGAGGGTAAGGTATTTTTACTTTTCCACGCCATCTTGAGAGAGAAAGTATTGTGACCATAACAATAAATACATTAATCAATGTAGAACAGAACTGGAAGAAGTTGTTTTCGCCACAAAGTCTGTTTCCAGTCCTAGAGCCGTAAACATTTTACCGATCGGGCTAAAACCTGTTATCTGGCGTTTCCATAAGGACCCTCAGAGGAGTTTTTAGAATCAGATCTTCAACCCTAAAACTAAGGGTAGTTTATTAAAAAAAAAGTGATATGTTAGAGTTCTGGGTTCTGGTTGATAGGTTTGTCCTAAACTTATTTTAAGATAAAGCCACTATTAAGCGTCTAAATTGAACTTATTCGTATAATTTAGATACCAAAATTGGAAGGAAAACATAATTTTAATATTTAATCCTCAAATTTATGAATATTCTTAAGGTGTGGATTTAGGGAACGCGAAAAAAGGCCAGTGTTTTGGGAGTTTTTTTTCTATCGAAACATTTTTTTTTGGCCAAAATAAATCAAATTTTGCTCCATGACAAACAAAGAGTTCAATTTTCTCCATATGTTGATATAAACAGTTGTTGAATATCTGTCATGAGCATGGAAACATTAGATAAGAAACTTTTTAAATGTAAATAAAATGTTGTCATTAAATTACAGGACACCCTCAACAGATATTCAACAAATGTTGATAGCAACATGTGAAGATAATTTAAACCTGTGTTTGTACTGGAGCAACATTTTATTTATTTTTAACAAAGAATGTTTCGATAAAATAACTGCTAAAAAATATGGACCTTTTCTCGCGTCCCCTAAATCCACACGTTAAGGATTAGAAGGCCCTATCCCTAGCTAATACCACAAACATTATCAGCTGTCAGCTTGGGAGCGTTTACTCACTGTTCCCATCGACATATATCGGCGTCCACGTGACCTGCGTCTTGACCAGCGCCGCTAGAGAGCAGACTGATACCACCATCGCGAGACACGGCACGGCAGCCATCTTGGTTCCACGCGAGAGACTCGTGCCAGGTCCGTCTATATCCACCGTTCGCCCTCGGATCAAGGCGTGTTTTTACGATCGTTTAGTTTATCTGTGGTCTCTGTAAGGTACCATCGTCTGTTTGTTTTAACAATAACTTTCTGTTCAGTTTCTGTGTACAAGTCGTGTAATACCGATTATCTCCCCGTCATGGCAGCTAGACACGCTACCACAGCCATCTTGGATCCAACATAGTGGCAGCTACACGCGGCATGGCAGCCATCTTGGTCCACAAATTCGTCAGTGTCCTTATACAAATTTTAAATGTGATTTTGATGAACAATTAATATTTTTTGTTTGTCTATTTAAACAATATCTTGTGGCTGAATTATTATAATACACACGTCACATTCTCTAGAGTATTCCCACTCCGAGCTTTTGTTCTTCCATTTTGAGGCAGAGTGTCCCGCGAGCGTCTCTAGATGTTGGTAGAGGCGAGGTACCCGGACTTCCCTGTGGTCACTCACCCGTGGTCTCCCCTATAGAGGATAGAAGCCCCGAGGATGACATAACGACCCCGTCACTGAAACAAAACAAAATGGTAGATTATTTAAAAAAGAAGAGTGAAGCGTAATCACTTGTTATTTGGCGACAATTTCCAGCATGGTTTTACCAAGATATGTGAGGAGGGGTTGCGGGTTCAACCCTCGCCTTCTAAGTATTAATAATAACGTATATATTTCTTTGTACTGCTACTCACAGAATAGGTTACTTCTTTAGTCTTATACATTCAGATTTTTCATTTATTTGAGGTATTTAAAGTGCACTTTCTGAACCGACTATTATACCAGCACACGAGAATTTCTATAAGCGAGTGTAAAAGGACCTACCAATTTTGCCGGGAAAGGTATTCTACATACCTTCCATCTTTTACAAGCCACGATCGACATGGAACCGACGGCTTTACTTTCACTCCGAAGGAAGTTGTGCTACGGGTTTTAATCCTTTCGAAAAAAAATCCACGGCTGGGTTTGAACCCACAAACATCGGGTCCTGAGGCGAGAACTTTATCCCAAGGTCACCAAGATCGACGAGTTTTATACAATTCATAGAACATACATGATTATGTTAACAAAAATTAACTACTTTAAGGGAGGAGGTTTTTTTCGTCGCATTTGCCATTTCGTGTTGTAGGACTTAACCACGAGAAACCACAGATAGTAAATCCCTCCACCTCCCCCACCTATATATATATATATATATATATATATATATACACATATACTTCCCTGCTTTAAAGTCCCAGAAGTCGCTATCAGGTCCTTAAAACTGCCTAGCCTAGGGTAACAGGAAGAATAAGGTCAATGTCCAAATACATGGACAAACATTATTAGCAATCTCCAGTAAAACGGACAAAAAAACCGACGAGTTCAAAAATCTGGGCGAAGGGGGCAACACAAATATAATAATTACACACCCAAACAACACCACATTTAAAATAATATTTCATAAACATAATATGTATTTTCTCATAAATATTAAAACAAATGTGCCAATGTTTTCTAATTGTTCATTTTTAATGTTCTATTTTTTTGTCTAAATTTTAAAAAGATACCTCCCATCGACGGACCAAACGTAAAGCTCATCCAGTCTGATTTGCCTGTGATGGAGAGATCGGGGTTCGAATCCATGACGGATGTAATTAGGGTAGTTTCTCCTATATGTTATTCATTCTGCCTCTCGCGAACGCAGGTAAATTAGTTCTTAAATATACCTTCCTTATCCCTACTCCTAAAGGTTTTATTTTTGCTTTGTTTCTTACTACTGGTTCTAGTTACTCGTATACTGACACTAGTGTGGTAGGACTAGGAACATGGAAATTAAAAGGAAATATACCTACGTTTGCTTGGAGGGAGGGTGGAAAAAAAACACCAGAGTGGAATTTTAACTTGAGCCTCAACCTACTCGTAACAGGCAAGCCCAGATTAGACAAGATTTACGCCTTTGCCCGCTTAACCATCGATGAGGTATATTAGTGTAAATAAGCATCTCGCCTATTACGATATAAAAATTGATTTTATGATTAGTTTAACATAAATAATAAAGATTTTAAAAGGTTTGGCGTAGACGGTTGAAAAATATAAGAACTGGGTATTTAAGAGATCATATTTTCGGCTAGAGAGCCCATAAGTAGAAATCAAAAACACACTTCAGCGAGTAAATTCGTTTTAAATCGATTTCTAACTTATTCTTTCATCAAAATCCATCGCAATTTGTGATAAAACTAGGCGGCAAAACGCCCCTTTTAACACTTTTTTCAAAACGAATTCACGGTAAATACCGACCTAAGGGTTAATAAAAACAAATCAAATTTGAGGTTATGTTCGTTTTGGCGCGTCTTTCAAAGCTTCGCTCTCCTGGGGAAGGGGGGAACGGGGGGCCCACATATTCAATTGACTCTTCATAGCAGAGTTTAATGTTTTTCAGACCGTCCTGATATTAAATTTAGGTAAATAAAAAACGGGGTGAGCGAGGTTGATTTTTGTGTGCGAGCGAAAAGTAAGTTGGTTTATTCTGTCACGTGACGGGTAACTGATTTAGGAAGCCAGGGGAAGACGAGGTAGACGCTAGCGCGGGAGGTGGGGAAGTTAACAACTAAAAGGAATGGAAGGAAAAGACTCGAAGAGATTATACGAGTTGGGTCGAATCTAACATTTTACTGATCCAAACCATAATTTCAAATTCAAATCATGGGGGGGGAAAAAACTTGGCTAAAGTGGAAAATATAAATGAAAATATAAATATAAACGAAAATTTAAATACATTATTTTATAATACATTCATTATATCATTCACACACTAGTTATGTGTTAAATTACTGGTCTGGGGTCTGGTTGTTGAGTTTATGTTGGTTCAGCACCAGTCACCACTAAGAAGGAGTACCATATATATGTTCTAGGGTCACGTGTCTTACTTCTGGTCTGGATGATCATATATTTCCAAAAATGGGGCAGGGGAGGTATAATTTACAGGATGTACCCGCATTTTCCTATAAAGAAGAAGTGAACCATTTAGGAAAAAAAAAAATCAAAACACACCGATGACGGGTTAAAGCTCCAACCTTTACGTCACTAGACCAGGTGAGGATAACGCCTTAGTCTATGTGAGAGGACAAGCTATTCTACCTCTATGTTGAGAAAGAAGGAATACTTTATTTTTATTTTAGGTTTATGATTTAGTAGAGTACAAGTCTGTCTGTAGAAGAGAAAGTCACTGTGGATTCACCACGTTCGCGTGAAAGAAACGTAAGTCACGTGACGAGCTCTAAGCCAATCACTAGATTTCCGCTTAATCGGCTCTCGTGCTGTTCCGCTAGAGTTCAACTCATCTCTACTTCTCCGCTCTGCCAGATGTTCGACACAATCAAATCTGAGAACCAGCCGTCTCAGATCAGTGCGCATGCGCTGTAGAGCTAGAAGCGGGCAGACAGCTTCGTTGGCCGTTGTGAGGAGATTTGAAATAACCATTAATGTAAAGCGTGTGTATCGATGTATTGGATTGAACATGATTTCTCGCATACTAAGTCAGCCCTTTAAGAGCAGTAGTTTTGCAGTTTTTTTATATAAAAAACACTTTTTGTTTAAAATAAAATAAAATATTTCTCCAGTAGAAAAATAATTTATTTTCTTCACGTGGTTATATCAACATGTTGTTGAATAGCTGTCAAGGGTGTTCTGGAATTTTAATGACAACTTTTTCTCTTCATTTAAAAAGTTTGTCATTTAATGCCGCTATGCTCATGAGAGATATTCAACAACCAGTTGATATCAACATAAAAATAAAATTAAACTCAATCTTTAACTGAAGGATTATTTGATTATGTTGACCAAAAAAAAAGTTTTGCTATAAAAATCTAAAAAATGTTGGCCCTTTTTGCGTTCCTACATCCCACCTAAATGTGATTTTGGTCTCCCCTTTTTCAAAAGTCAGTTAACAGCCACTACGTAGAACAGATGGCTAGTCAGCTTTTTTCCACGCCTTAAATTTTCACGTGATGGGTCATTTTTATTAGACACCTGCGGGTTATTTTGGGAGACGGATAGAAATGAAAGGGGGTGATCTTACGACTTTCTTCAGATAGGAAACTGCCACACATTTTTATGTATTTTTTATTTTATGGGTTATAAGTTTTTTTTAACTCGTTTAAAGCCCAAGGCCTTATTCCAACTGTCCTCTTTGGATTGGAGAGTCCATTGTGTAATTTAATAAAAGCATCTTATACGTCTTATTAACTAGAACTAGCTCAATCAATGACATCACTTCTAGTACAAACACCCAACCCCTAGATATTCACTAATTGTAATTGTGTAGCAGGACTTACAAACTAGCTTAACTAAGAAAGAATGTATAATACTACACTATTAGTCTTATCTCCTAATATTTACTAATTGTATAGCAGGACTTACAAACTAGCTAACTTAAGACAGAATGTCTAGTACTATATCTCCTAATATTTACTTATTGAATGCAGAACTTACAAACTAACTTAACCTAGGCCAGGATGTCTTATACTACACACTCAGTCCTAGCTCCTAAATATCTACTTATAGGATAGCAGAACTTACAAACTAACTTAACCTAAGACAGAACGTCTTATACTAATACGTCTTTAATGTTTCAGTACAAAACACAACAACAATAAACAAAACAAAAAAAAATCCTGAAAATAATCCAAAAGATCTGTTTATTTACCATAAAATTAAATATATTGATAGCCAGCTATTTTAAGTTTACGTCGCAAGGAATCATGGGTCAACATACATTGTCGGGAATGTTGCCGGGATCGCGCTTCCCAAGGGACCTAACGTGTCATGATGGCTTGCGAGGAAGGACAGGAAAGGCGGGAAAATATCTGTGTGGGTTCGTCATTTATAGAAGGCTTTGGTTTTTAGGGTGTATTATATCACTACTAGCTACTACAAATGTGACGTAATAAGAAGTTTACAAAAAAAAAGTATGAATACTTTATTTAGGAGCCCGCAACGGAACTTGTTTGGTAAGAAATGCTTAACCGATGTCCCGATTGACACATTCATCGGTTCTGCACGGATACGAACACCGGTACCTTGGGCACGACGGTGGTTGCCCTCCTAACACAAGTACCCGACGACCTGGTGTTCTTATCCCGCGCGGTTCCACAAACGGGCAGAATGACCCCTTAGTACAGGTATTAGTTTTGTCAGCCATGAAAGCTCTAAAACGGAACCATATATACTACAAATTGGCCTGATTGCCCAGAGCAACGCTGACACACAGTTTTGGGCTGTCAGCTCTTTAGTCCTGTTGTTTGATAACTAGACCAGTTCTATCACTTGCAACTTTCAACAGAAACAATGCGATTTAGAGCAGGGAGATTACAGTGTGAGAATTACTGCTATACTCACACATATTCTGATCAAACGTGTGACGTAAGCTCGAGTGTGGTGTTGATCCATTCTTACGGACCTTACGTATACGTGGTAAGTAGACGGGGCTCTTAACCAAATGTTCAAAGGTTATTGTGTGGGTTTGGGAGCGGGGGTGGTAAGGGGTTGTTGAATTAGCATACAAAGTAACAAACTTTACCTGGCTAGAACGTAGGTTGGTTTATGAGCTTTCTTACGTTGGACTGTTTTGTGTAGACGCTTACATTAAGGGGGAGATTACCGCAGAGAGAGAGAGAGAGAGAGAGAGTGAAACTTGGTTTTGTAATAATGTATTATAGTTTGTAGAGACTACACATGCCGAGGGTTGGATCTAATTAAACACGAGATTATATATAAATAAACATCCCCCGCCCTAGGTTCGTGGACTTAAGTTGGTATTTTCACCAGTGACAGATCAGAGGGTTGGAGACAGAGGCTCGAATCCCGGTCGGGTCTAACCGGTGCGGTATTTTCCTAAATGGTTTCCCACTTTCCTACCAGTCAAATGAAGGTAAATCACCTTTAAAATGCTTCCTTCCTCCTCCCTAACCCATTAGAGTAGTTATCATTTATGCGAATGATCTGAACAGGTAGTAAGATGGGGTGATATATATATATATATGTGTGTGTGTGTATGTCTTACAGGTAACTAGCAAAATCTGGATAGTGTCGAGATTACCCGGGAGATGTCAGTATTAGCCAGTTGCAGCGGATAAAGTCAGAAATATAAAGCAATCTACCTAATTTTCGACACTATCCGGATAATATAGACACTAGCCAGCAATACTCGGATAATGTGGGATAATATTTATAAAACTAAGCAGGTTTAAATACGGATCATATTTCTAAACAATATTTCGAAATTGGACAATAGATTGAATTGTAGCAGTGCACAAACATTCGAAATGCCTCATTTTATGCTTTATCTTCTACTAACCTAACCTAACATAACCTAACCAACCTAGCCTCAACCATAGAAATTGCCACTATCCAAAAGTGGATGTATAATGCCAATATTATCTGGATAAACTTCAAAAACCATTATTTAAACACCTCTAAATCAACATTATCTACGTATTTGAGTAAACGTCAACATTTTCTGGATAATATTGGCTTTATCCGGGTTCAGACTTTACCCGTAGTATATAAACTAGAACCTGGATAATCCGAACTAATAATTGGCAACGAGGTTTGTTCGTATTAACCGTGAGAATACAGGGATACAATATTTTCACGAGTTTAATAAAATGTTCATTTATTTAACTGATGTTTAACACGTGATATGTTTCTGTAATTATTGTTAGTTACAGGAAAACACATTGTGTTGACTACAAGCATTTATTAGCAGATAGTACTTGTTTCTTACAATATTCTTTTAACTTGAGCTTGTTGAACAATAAAATATTAATTTGACTTTTGTTGCTCCCCTTTTTCTCCAAAAGCGAGTTCGGATTTGCCGGAATATCGGACTACCGGGTTCGGCCTAACGGGGTCTTACTGTATATAAATATAATAACAATCCAGTACATGATAAAGTGGGTACAGCTGTTTCTTTATATTAACAATGTTTGTATGTTCTCAAAACGATCAACGACAGTTAATAAATAAACTCAAGCACAAAAACAAACAACAAAATATTTGTTTTATGATATTCACGAAGAGAATTGTAAATTGGGGAAGTTACCATGTCCCCCCTACCAACAAATGGTTACGCGTTCGTTTCTAAAGTAAATAGGTGGACATATTTTCAGTAGAAACCCTAAAAAACATGATTCATTAAAACGAGTGGAAATGTTGAAGAGGTTATGAAAGTAGTGAATTAAATTTTAGAGCTATCAGGGAAAACACTTTTACTACAAATTAATATACCAAATCACCAAATAAATAATTTTTAATAAATATAATGAATCCTGTCCCTATTATTATATTTAAAAAAAAGTATTGTTTTAATTTTCACCATGAGCAAATAATATATTTTATGAATCTAAAAATTAGGGTTAGTGATTTAATTACTATATAATAATTTAAATTACAAAAATATGATCTACTTATCACGTTTATAAGGTGACCTGGCAGTCTAGGAGTTAAGTTGTCAGACTTCTGTGCTGGGGTTCCGGGGTTCAATCCTCGGTCGCGGCACAGATTTATCTGATTGCCAAACCCTTCCTTCACCTCTGACAAGACGTGTATTAATCACAACTTGTGAATGTGAGGAATGCCAGCCTCCACCGTGGTTCGGATTCCACGTTAAACTGTAGGTCCTCCATTTCATCTCACAATCACCCTACCATTACACATTAGCGTAAGTGCGTATAACCCGAACGGGTAGTAGGACGCGGTGCTAGTAATAATAATAATAATAATATATAATAATAATAATAATAATAATAATAATATCACTATTATAATTCATTGACCACGTGGTCTAACGCGCTACTCTCGCAATAGACTGCCGAAGACGGGAAGATCGGGGTTCGATCAGGTGCACTGAGTTTTTTTCCTAAATGGGTTTCCAATCACACTTACGCAAATGCGGGTGCATTTAATCTAAATTAAGCCTTCCTTATCCTTAAAACCAATAGCGTGACTAGTACATAGGTATATTACCCAGACGGGTAGTAAGACGCGGTGATAATTTTTTTAATACATATATTATCTTGTTAGGTAAAATCAGTCCCTGCTCCCATGTGTAGCCAGGCTCCGATATCTCCCCGGTCAGTAAATCCCCAGCCCTGAGTACCCTTTCAAAGAGAGTGCGAGTCGCGCGTTTAGTCTACCCTCCCGGGCCAGTGAGAGGTAAGCCCCTTATCTCAGTCCCACACACAGCTCACAGACGGTACAGTGGCGAGGGGGTAGGGGGGCATGGCTGCTGCATCCACAGATTGGCGCGGCTCCATCATTTTATGACTTAAAAAAAGGTTGGTTTCCTCTCTTGGAACGTTTTTACGACCGTGTTTCGATCTAATTCGGATTTGTCAATCCCTCAGGACGAGGAGATTACCAATCTCAACCACTGGGTGGCTTCTGGGTCCAAGATGGCTACGACAGCTAGGAGATGTTGGATCCAAGATGGATACCACGATTAGGAGATACTAGGTCCAAGATGGCCACCGCAGTTAGGATTTAAAGTTTGTACGAAATCCATCAAACTGATTTGGCTGTGGAAAGTGAAAGGGTTTATATGTAACAAGAACAGAGCGTCAGTAGTAAATATACCTCCTCTCTTATTATGATGTATTGATACGCGGGTAGATGAACCAACAGCGCTGAGTTTATATGTAACAAGAACAGAGCGTCAGTAGTAAATATACCTCCTCTCTTATTATGATGTATTGATACGCCGGGAGATGAACCAACAGCGCTGAGTTTATATGTAACAAGAACAGAGCGTCAGTAGTAAATATACCTCCTCTCTTATTATGATGTATTGATACGCGGGTAGATGAACCAACAGCGCTGAGTTTATATGTAACAAGAACAGAGCGTCAGTAGTAAATATACCTCCTCTCTTATTATGATGTATTGATACGCCGGGAGATGAACCAACAGCGCTGAGTTTATATGTAACAAGAACAGAGCGTCAGTAGTAAATATACCTCCTCTCTTATTATGATGTATTGATACGCCGGGAGATGAACCAACAGCGCTGAGTTTATATGTAACAAGAACAGAGCGTCAGTAGTAAATATACCTCCTCTCTTATTATGATGTATTGATACGCGGGTAGATGAACCAACAGCGCTGAGTTTATATGTAACAAGAACAGAGCGTCAGTAGTAAATATACCTCCTCTCTTATTATGATGTATTGATACGCCGGGAGATGAACCAACAGCGCTGAGTTTATATGTAACAAGAACAGAGTGTCAGTAGTAAATATACCTCCTCTCTTATTATGATGTATTGATACGCGGGTAGATGAACCAACAAAACGGGAAGTCATTTCCCAAACACATTTCTAGGATTGTAGTGTGTAAACACGGAGCCGGTATTGCCCCCAAATGTTCCGTCCTTGTTGACAATAGATGACATCGCCTGTTGACCTTCCATTACAGTAGGGCGGCCATCTTGTTTGTATTCCCTCACCCGAGATGGCGACAATGCTAGGATTCCCCTGTATGGGGTCGCATTTACATACCCCCAATCTGGGCGTCGGGACTATAGAACTACACTGGGTTGGTGGTGGCCTTCGTACGCTATGTAGACAGGATTATAACAGATACACGACTTACAGACTAGACCGGCCTAGGACAGCAACAAAAACAAGCACCAGGGATTATTATGTCTGGTCGACAGAAATAACAGATACACGGGGATACATAATATCAGCTAAGACTCGGACAAAGATACGGATGTTTGTTAATTATCAAGTTTAAAAAAATTATGAATATATATTAATAAATAAATTATAAATAGAAAATGATTAAAAGAATTAGAGAAAAATATATTGACACATATAAAATGACAAAACAAATTAAAAAGCTTTTAATATAGAGACAATGTGGAAGATTTTAATAATAGTTATAGAATAAACATCAAAGTAAATAAAAATTAACAAGTTAAAATTATTGTTTTTAAAACACAGAAAGTAATAATTAAATAAGTAGTTATTTTTATCAAATTATATAGGTCAAGCGTACATGAAATAATAAAAATTTCCATAAAAAGGTTATTAGTTATAAAACACACATTAATATATTTCATAACTTCAAGCAATAGAAAATATGGTTTTATATGAAGTATTTTTGATTTTTATTTTTAAATAGATTAGTCGACCTCGGTGGTCTTGGGGTAAAGTGCTCTCCTCAGGACCCGATGTGTGTGGGTTCAAACCCGGCTGAGGGTCGACGGATTTTTCTTGAGCAATAAACATCCGTAGCACAACTTCCTTCGGAGGGGAAGTGAAGCCGTCGGTCCCATGTAGATTGTGGCTTGTAAGAAATATCCCGGAAGGTATTAGGAAATACCTTTCCCGGCAAAATTGGTAGGCCCTTTCCCGCTCCGCTCTCTCTTAGAAATTCTCGTGTTCTGATATAATCAGTGGTCCCAGATAGTTCACGTTAAATATATCAAATAAATAAAAAATAAAATAGGTCACTTGAGAGATAAAATAATTCAAAATAACATCGTTAAATGTGTGCAGTGATAAGAGAGAAAAATATATTTAATTTAAAATTGGATGGATAATTTTTAGAAAACCTACATGGAGAATTTTGATAATATGTCTCCAAAGTTTTATCTGGTGCAGATAAAGTACCTTAGATTTTTTTATAACCAGCGGTTTGTAGTGCAACTGGGAGATTTGTTACTGAAACTAGAGTGTTAACTATCTTCATATTATATACACTAATTGGTTGGGAACGAGAAAGAAGAAATGTACCCACACTTGCGCAGAACGAGTGGGGTGACGACATTATCCGCAATGGCGTGTCGTGAGTCGTGGTAGTCAGAATTAGTCACAACTGTACCTGTGAATTGTTCTCAACACTCATTGGTCAGGTATCAACGAACATACATTCCAATGTGAGGTGTGTGGTCAAATTGGGTCATACTGTGAGACAACATATCACAGGTACAGTTTAAACCGGCTCTGATTACTCTGGCAAAACTCCACGATACGTCACTGTTCTGTAGAAGTGGTCAAATGGGGACAGAGTAGGAAAGAACATTATCCCAGGTCTAGTATGTGTGAGCCGATCTTAACTTTCTTGGCCACACTTCATTTTTTACCCCAAATGATTATCCTCCTGTCGAAATAAATGTTTATTTTTTTCTATAGTCGCAATATGTTACATTTAAACTATCATTAAGAAAATAAAAATATGATTTTTATAAAACTTTTATAAAACTCTAAGAGTTGAAAAACTTCCAAAGGATTTACTCCCCCCCTCCCCGCCCTTCCCCTAGATTCGCTTGTGATAGAGTAAGCTCAAGTATCATCATAGATACTAAAGAGTTCTTCCTAATGGAAAAAAAAAGAAGAAACATTACTTTGAAAATAAACTTCTCTTAAATAAGTACTCAACAAATCACATCTTCTCTACTTTTGAAAAGATGTAAATTAATACTGAAAAGTGATTTGTAAGATAAAAGTGGGTTTAGGGAGCGGTAGAGTAAGAGGGTGGGAATGTAGAAATAAAACTAATTAAAAGAAACATGTTTAAGAGCTGAGGTGTATTATAGCCCCCCTACCCTTTTCGCCAAGAAGGGAGTCTTATTAATAATTAACATTCAAATTAAGTGTTCTCTAGAACAAAATATATTTAGAATGAATTGTTTTATTATTTTATTCTCCTAACCATCCATTTAAACCAGAACTACCATATACAAGAAGTTTAAAAATATGTCTACATACACAGGGGTCTACTAATCACACCATTCCCTCACAGGGTAGGCAAGAAACTGTGCATGTATCTAAAAAAAAACGACAACTCCGTACTTAATCCATCCTCACTAACTTTCTCCACACTTCCCTATCCTTGCATACTCCCTTCTCTTCAACAACATCCATACATCCTCACTAACTTTCTCCACACTTCCCTATCCTTGCATACTCCCTTCTCTTCAACAACATCCATACATCCTCACTAACTTTCTCCACACTTCCCTATCCTTGCATACTCCCTTCTCTTCAACAACATCCATACATCCTCACTAACTTTCTCCACACTTCCCTATCCTTGCATACTCCCTTCTCTTCAACAACATCCATACATCCTCACTAACTTTCTCCACACTTCCCTATCCTTGCATACTCCCTTCTCTTCAACAACATCCATACATCCTCACTAACTTTCTCCACACTTCCCTATCCTTGAATACTTCCTTCTCTTCAACAACATCCATACATCCTCACTAACTTTCTCCACACTTCCCTATCCTTGCATACTCCCTTCTCTTCAACAACATCCATACATCCTCACTAACTTTCTCCACACTTCCCTATCCTTACATACTCTCTTCTCTTCAACAACATCCATACATCCTCACTAACTTTCTCCACACTTCCCTATCCTTGAATACTCCCTTCTCTTCAACAACATACATACATCCAGTCATAAATGGTCTTTTATTCTTAAAACTCTCAATGTTTCTCTTTTTACACATTCGTCTACAACATTTAGCCACGTCATACATGGCCTACACGTCATACATGGATGGCCTACACGTCATACATGGCTGGCCTACACGTCATACATGGCATACACGTCATACATGGCCTACACGTCATACATGGCCTACACCTTCCTTTTGATCCACACATTCAATCATTTATTTACAGTTATGAAATTTTCTGTGCTTAAATTATTCGCTTTTGATTTAGTTAATCATATATCAAGATTTATTTCCTTCCGGTTGATTTTTAATTTTTCTTTTGTTATTTTTTACAATTTGTTTTCTTTATAGTAGATTTGATGGTTTTTGTATACGTGCATTTATGTACATATGTATGTACACAAGGCCCTTACTACACTAGAGTCAGGAGGTCCCAGGTGCTAGACAAGGTCCACACTACACTAGAGTCAGGAGGTCCCAGGTGCTAGACAAGCTCCACACTACACTAGAGTCAGGAGGTCCCAGGTGCTAGACAAGCTCCACACTACACTAGAGTCAGGAGGTCCCAGGTGCTAGACAAGCTCCACACTACACTAGAGTCAGGAGGTCCCAGGTGCTAGACAAGCTCCACACTACACTAGAGTCAGGAGGTCCCAGGTGCTAGACAAGCTCCACACTACACTAGAGTCAGGAGGTCACAGGTGCTAGACAAGCTCCACACTACACTAGAGTCAGGAGGTCACAGGTGCTAGACAAGGTCCACACTACACTAGAGTCAGGAGGTCCCAACAATCAAAGCTACTTTTAATCAAGCTGTAATCAACTAAAACTTTCTCTAGCGGGTACATGCGCCAAGTTTGCCTATCCTCCAGGGGCATATCTTGATTACATCACCCAGGGCATGTTGCAGCCTCGGAATAAGTTAGAGGCGGACATTATTCAGCCGTTATAAATGATAAATAACCTGAACCCGAGCGTCAGCCAAGGTAGAGGGATTTACTCGCTGGCGTCTCACTGGCTTAAAGGTGAATTCACACGCACGCTGAAACTTGAAAGCAGTACAGTGATGCCGGGATCACGATCAACTTAACGTAACGTTCACTTAAAGTTAACTTAACGTATGTGTGATCACGATTCACGTAACTTAACGTAACAACTCAAGCCAAACATCTTCATTCTCGAATATGATCTGTGATTTGAACTAGTTTTACAGTGATGATCTGTGAATGTTTATAGTTTTCAATCGATATAATAAATATCTATTACAAAACTTTTTTTGATAAATTTAGCTTTCCTATTTTAGTTTAATTATTTTGTTTCAATGTCTGATCACTAGAACTTAAGCTAAAGAGTAAACATTGGTCATAATACCAACAAATGAATTACTAAATAGCCCTGTTGACGTCACTCACATAAAGATTGGCTGGCTAGATCACGTGATACCCTTCAAGTAACGTTCACTTAAAGTAAAATACCTCCCAGGACATCTCTTACGTTAAGTTAACTGCATCGTGATCGCCTCTATTTAAACACACGAGGAGGTCCTTTACGTTAAGTTACGTTAAGTTAACTTTAATTTAACGTTAAGTTGATCGTGATCCCGGCATGAGTCAGCACTGCTTAGTGGTGCAGGTGTTCACACGCTAGCAGAAAGTCGAGAATCTCTGTTTACCCATGATTCATTGAAACGTCAAACATAAAAACGTAAATATTACAATCAGTGAAAGTTACTGTATTTAAAATAAAATTAGATATTTTAATTTCTGCCTGGGTTTGATTTTGTCATCGATAAATCTCATGGCTTCCAATTAATTGTCGTTTTTAAATTATCACTTTTGAGATATGTCATCATGAGAATGTGCTGTGTTTATAAATAACGCATGTTTGAAAGTTTGCGCATGCGCTGATCAGGTCTTCTTTAACGGCTTTTCTGTAGAAGCGCTGGAAAAGTTGAAATTATCTCTACTCGAGCAGTGCGGGCTACGCTGGTCACACGGACTTTTTGTGATTGGATTAGAGCTGTCACGTGACCAAATCTCAGCACTACTAGCGTTTTACAGCGAATGTGTGAATCCACAGTAACCCGTCACAGCGCGCCACCATCTTGTCTTGAGCATGGATTGCTGGGATAAACCTTTTACAAAACAAGACATTTTAGTTGTGTAAGCCTGTACCGGTGGTCACGCAGTTTTTAAAAGTGCTACACTAATATTATACTACTATAAAGCCACATGACTGACTCACTCACTGATATTAATGTTTACTCACTTCCCGATGAGCTAGAAACTTTAAATTTGGAAAACTTAAAGCTTATAACCTGTAACCGATGTAAAAATTCAAAAAAGTTTAAAATAATAATTTTTAACCCCCGGAAAAAATTCAAAATGGTGGAGAAACTTTAAAGTCGGTGCGGACCTTTCTTTGGAGGTCTCTTGGGGCTAAACGGTAAGACCTATCAAAAAACTGATTGCACCAACAGCTACGGATTTGGCGAGATCCACAAGTTTGGTCCTATTACTTTTTGTCGTATCTCCATCGGTTATACCTTAGATATAGCTAGATTTTTTTGATTTTAGGTAAATTTTGCACATTTTCCACACATTTTAAAATGTTTTGACACTTATGGGACAGCTAGAACCATAAAATTTGGCAGGCATATTGGCACATCCAATTTCCATAAGCGTGCCAAATTTGATGACTGGGACGAGTAAAGCGAGTCTTTATTTATTCTCCAATGGTATTTGTTTATTAAGGCTTACTACAGTCAAACCTTCGTGGTAAAATCCTTTTGGAGATTGTAAACATTATTTTTTGTGGGTCACAACTACATTTATAAACACTTTGGTGGTCAAGCGATTTAGGGCGTCAGTCTCGTGTTATACTGGATTGTCAGTGACAGGGAGATAAAGCTTAGAGTGTATTGAAGGAGTTTAATAAAATTTCAACTCTCCCTTCATGCAAATGTGGATAAATTTCCTCTAAATTCAATCTTTCTCATGGCTAAAACATCAGTGTATTTTTTTGTTTAGCACCGCGCCTTACTACCCGTACGAGTTATACGCTTATGTACTAACTACTATAATGGTTTTAGGGAGTAGTAAGGCTATATTTAGAGGGAGTGTAACCACGTTTTCGTGGAGTGAGAGTGGAAAACCATTTAGGGAAAACCATCCTCAGTACACCTGACAAAGATTCGAATCTCTATCCCTCCGTGTCATCGGCAGTCTAGTGTAATGCGAGGGTGACGCCTTAGACCACGAGTGGTGAGCTAGTGTGGTGAGTTAGTGGGGAGAAGTTCCCTCCAAAGGCACGGAAATGAGTCACTTTTCTCACTTTTAGTCAACATTTTAAAGAAAACTCCCCTTTATTCACTTTTCACCACAAATTAAATTATTAGTTTTTTTTTAAGTTTTAAGCTTTTTTTTTTCTAAGAACGGTTATCTCAAATTTAATTGGTTAAGGTGGTGTGTGTGGAAGGGGACGAGTTAAAATTTCAGTATTTTTGCATTTTTTATAGAAAAAACATTTTTTATCCAAAATAAATCAAATATTTCTCCAATATCAACATAGTGTATAATTTTCTTCACGTGGTGATATTAACAATTGTTGAATATCTGTCATTAGAATAGCGGCATTAGATGAGACACTTTTTAAATGAAGAGAAAAACAGTTGTCATTAAATTCAAGAACACCCTTGACAGATACTCAACAACTGTTGATATCACCCCGTGAAGAAAATTATACACTATGTTAATATTGGAGAAATATTTGATTTATTTAGACCCACATTTATTTTTATATAAAAATTACAAAAATACATTTTTATACGTCCCCCTTCCTTCCAACCTTAAGCGTAATCTTACCTGCATTAGCCTAGGAAGAGGGTGGGAAAACTATAGTGCTAATCCGTGTGTGGTGAAAACCGACCCTAGTTTACCAGCCCGGGATGTGAACCCCGGAAATTCATCCCGAACCTGAGCTAGGCTTGCGACTCTTGCAGTTGACGAGTTAAAGGAGGGATGTTTATCTGTGAGTGACGGCAGAGGTCTGGACACGACTGATGGCGGGGTGCAAGAGGGTAGTTTAACTAGACTTCTGGACCAGACCAATCAAGGGGAGCGTCTTACCCAGAATCCTCAGCCACGTCGCAAACAGACCTGGGACCAAAATGGCGCAAGAAGAAACCGTATTTGATAATCTTGAAATAAAATAAATAAATAGATAACTTAAATATATGTAGCAAGCTAAAACTATTACCTGGTGTTTGGTACCAACTGCTGTGGTCCTAGGTTAAGTTAGTTTGTAAGTCTATATCCCTGTGTTAGTCCTGTTATCCAGATATTACAACTCCTGGTTCTAGTGTTGTTGTCCTAGGTACGTCTCGGTGGCCGTGTGGTCTGACGCGCTACTCTCGCAGTAGACTAGACTGCTTGATGACAGGGAGATTGAGGTTCGAATCTCGGCGGGTGCACTGCGGGTGGTTTTTCCAAAATGGTTTTCCACTATCCCTCAACCTTCCTAATCCCCAAAACCATTAGTGTAATTAGTACTTAAGCATCCAAGCCAACGGGTAGTAAGACGTGGTGATAAAAAAAAACAACCAATTTTCAAATTAAGAAACTTATCTGACAAAAAAGTAAGATCTTCTTTCAAGTATTTATACGAGTCATGTGATTTGTAGTTCTAAATTTTAATATAGAATAGATAATTATATTGTTGCCTCCTCGTCATTCGCGGGCCAAACGTGTCGGGATGGTTAGTGGGCAAGGACAGGGGTGGCGGAAAAATATCTGTGTGGGTTCGTTATTTATAGACAGCTTTGGTTTTTAGGGTTTATTGTAGCACAACCAACTACTACAAAATGTGATGTTATAAGACGTTTACAAAAAGAGATATACTTTACTTAGGAGCTCGTGACAGAACTTGTTTGGTAATAAATACTTAACCAATGGCCTATTTTGACACACTCGGTGGTCCTACACGGATACGAACCCCAGTGCCTTGGGAAGGACTATCGCCCTCCAACACAAGTATCTGATGACACGAAGTTCTTTCCCGCGCAGCCCCAAAACGGGCAGAGTGACCCCTTTGAATTGATATTATTTTGTCAGCCTCGATAGCTCTAAAACAGAACTTCATATATACTTAAAAAAAACCCAGCCCAATTGCCTCAAACAACGCCGACACACTGTAGTGAGTTGTCAACTCTTACGTCCTAATGTGTACTAACTCATCATAACAAGTGTAACATGTCCAGTTCTTTCGTTCGTTTCTTTCAACACTAGATTGTTAATTTAAACAAACACCTCAATTAATGACAGGGCGGTTACAATATTATCAATACATATTAAATAATAATAATGTTAATAATAGTAATAATAATAATAGTAATAATAAAATAATATAGTAATAATAATAATAATAATAATAATAATAATAATAATAATAATAATAATATAATTAATATAATAATATAGTCGACTCTTATCAATGTCGACCGTAAAAAAATATGTTTGTATTTTCTAAACGGACTTTCCAATAAAAAACCTCCTGGAGCAAAAAACAAATAAATTATAAAATGGGATTCGTACATTTAAATACAAAAAAGTATTCACTAAAAAAAATCGTATCAAAAATAAATATGAAGTTTAAGAGGAAGCCAAACATGAAAAATAAAATTTTAATCACAGTTGATTTTGTTTTTTTACGATACTATTTTTTGTACTATTATTTTTAACGAATTAAAAAAAATACTTTTCAACAAGGTCTTTGTTGTATGTAAAATATTTTGATTGATTAAAAAAAATTTGATTTGTGTTACTGTCCATCCCCGTTTTTATTATATTTTTGTATCCAGACATGCAGAAAATACAAACAAACATTTCCAAATGTTTAACGGGACTTATTGTTTCTCTTCACCCCATCTTACCACCCGTCCAATTTGATTATAGATTACCGGGTAGGGACGAAGAAAGTTGAATAAAGTCGAGCTGAGAGGTAAAAAGTGCTCGCCTCAGGACCCGACGCTCGTGGGTTCAATCCCAGCCGGGGTGGGGTCGACGGATTTTCATTGAGAGATTTAAATATCCGTAGCACAACCTCCTTCGGATGGGGAAGTAAAACCATCGGTCCCCTGTCGATTGTGGATATGTAGGCCTAAAAAGAACCTTGGCAGGTATGTGGAAATACCTTTTCCGGCAAAATTGTTAGGTTATTTATCACTCGCTCATAGAAATTATCGTGTGTTGATATAATCATTCGGTCCAGTGCACGTTAAATATTTCTAATAAATTTAAAAAGGCTGAATAAAGAGTAAATGTATCATAATTTGTATAAATGGTTAATCGTATATAAAAAAAGATACCCTTAATATTCCCAGCCGGGATTCGCTTCCCGATCCTCCCGCTCACCAGAAAACCTGAAAAAAGAGACAGACACCTTTACCTGCCTGCCCACCGATTCTGAATGTATCACTCGTCATCTTTAAGCTGTAAACCACTTTAAAAATATTTGGTACAAAAATGATATAACAATAATTATAAATAAATAACGTTTTAGATGTTCGAGTGGTCAGAGCTCCTGTATAGAGGTCCACAGGTCCCGGGCTCGATACCCAGTGCGTCCATAATTTATCTTTCAAACAGTAGCTCTGGAACGGAGTCAAATTCAGCCTCGTGGGGGACAAATGAGGAACTACTGGGATAAATAAGTAGCAGCTTTGATATAAAAAACTGATATTAACGGCCGGAGGACTCGCTGTGCTGACCTCATGATACCCTCTACCCGCAAATGTTGGCATTATAATGGCTGTAAGGCTCACTCTATTGATATTTTATTTATTATAATCGTCCCATGATGTAAGTTACCCCTTGTTAAAACGAGTCCTAGGCAACCCGCGCTTCGAGGAGATGCCAGATGTCCTAAATACGTGTGGTTGTACGGAGCGGAAACGGAAGTCGAAACAAAGTTCTCCCCGGGCGCTAATTCCGACGAAAAGGACCTTTTTCAGACAAATTTTATTCAAGAGAGGGATGGAGGAGAGGGATGGAGGAGAGGGATGGAGGAGAGGGATGGAGGAGAGGGATGGAGGAGAGGGATGGAGGAGAGGGATGGAGGAGAGGGATGGAAGAGAGGGATGGAGGAGAGGGATGGAAGAGAGGGATGGAGGAGAGAGATGGGGAAAGGGATGGAGGAGAGGGATGGAGCGAGGCAGGTCGGGGGTTTCACACTTTCATAGCAATAAGAATCATAACATGTTTGGTCGTCTCTAAAAGAGAAGTTAAATCACTCCCCCCATCCCTCACACTATCACTCACTATCACTCACTATCACACAGATCTAAACATTATAAATATATTACTAAGGCAATTGGCCATTTTGATTTGGCGTGGAAATGCAGAGCCACGGGAACAAACTGTTATCTTCAAGATTTATTATAGTTTTGCAATTCTATTTTTGGAAACAGTTTGTTAAAGAATAGAGGCATGTTGATTAAGTTTTACTTTTTATATAAACACCCACTCTATAATTTTAACAGTGATCAAATATCGATAAACATCAATATAAAACTGCCGGTTTCATAACAAAAAATAAGAAACTGTAACAATTAATAAACATCGATACATTATCTTAGAAGGGGTGTTGAAAATATTAACACAAACATTCCACTCGTTCTCGAGAAAACTGGTATTTCCGAGCGAAGGATTTTTCCTCAAGATCTGTCCGGTAGCTAGCGCCATTTACAATTTCCGTGATCCATCTGTTTTTGTTGGCGTGGAAGGATACTTTGGTCGGTCGTGAAGCCACGCCATGCCTTTCATCCCCCCCTCCCCCGCCCCCACAATCCCACAAATTGGTTTTAGACTTGCACTCGACACGGCCAAGGGACTTAATAAAACCAATTTCTTTTTTTATATTTGAAATGGAGTTAGAGGGTTGATGCCCGGAATACCAGTGCAGTTTAGTGGAACATAACTCTGGCGGCGTCTCGCGGAACTAGCCATTGTTTTGTCGTGAAAAGTAAGCAGGATAAGGAATCCGGCACGTCTGGAGTTTACGGAACAAGGGTGAAATATGTCGAGAGCCTTGAAGAGATTAGGAGAAAGGTTCTCTCTCTCTCTTGAAGCCGACGTAAGTAACAGAGAACACAACAACACACGTTTCTTCTTTACCAGAGTCTACCTTTTCTTTCCGAGCGTTGAACTATCTCTCTCTCTCTTTACCTCCATGCAGTTTATAGTCTCTGTACCTCATCGTAGGATTTGTAAACAGAGAACATATGACGTCGTATACTTGCTCTCTCTCTATCTCTCTCTCTCTCTATATATATATATATATATATTTATATATATATATATATTACGGTCCAAACCCAATTCCAGGAAAAACTAGTTCGGACTAAGTCGAATTGATACATCCTGCCGCTCGTAGGATAAACCGATATCGACCTTGGACAGGTTTCAACATTCACAGTTCACGCGCAAACGTTGTCAGCTAACCTAACCTAACCAAACCTAACCCTGGTTTGGCCTAGTAAATTGTAAACTATACTAATTTATCCTATGAGCTAGGCCAGAATTTCAGGATTAACGAATTTAGACTAGGTTAAGCTAATATATCCTGAGGATATAGTCTGGCCTAGGTCCGATCTAGTTTGCCCTGGAATCGTGTTTGGACGGTAACAAATATATTAAACATACTTAAGATTTTCTATAAGTATTATGTCAATTTAGTATAAATGGAAAACTTTTAGAACAAGTGAATTAGTTTGTGTGTCTGAGCAGAATATTATGTAAAAATGGAAGGATGGATGTTAAAATCAACAGACAAACGAATGCATCTCTAAGAATATTGGATGTACGTGAACTACTGCAAAGAATGAAGTAATATTGAAAGAGTCAAAGTTGGTGGTATATAAAAGCGTGTGTGTGTTTGTTAACGCCAACATTGTTTTATGGATGTGAAGCGTGGGTTTGTCAGGAGAAACACAAGAGCAAGGTGAATTAGATTGGAATGAGATATCTAAGAAATGTATGTGTAAAGACTCGTCTGGACAGAGTCAGTGATGAATGGGTGCTGAAGGAGTGTGGTTTGAGAGGGAATACTATATGTACATGTGAAAGAAGCAAGTATATGAAGGTAGAGTGTGTGGATCAAAAGGAAGAGGTAGGCCATGTAAGATGTGACTAAATGTTGTAGACGAATGTGTGAAAAAGAGAAACATTAAGAGTTTTAATAATAAAAGAGCATGTATGACTCGGTGTATGGATGTTGAAGGAAGTAAGCAAGGATAGGGAAGTGTGGAGAAAGTTAGTGAGGATGGATTAAATACGGAGTTGTTGTTTTTTGAGCTATGCACAGTTTATTTCCTACCATGTGAAGGCATGACGTGATTATGTATATTATGTATATTACTATGTATTTCGATATGCCTGTTGTCTTGTCCTAATCGATTACCTCCAAAATCTTTATTAGATCTTAAAACTTTATTTTCTCCCTCCCCCCCTTGTTCGAGATCATCCACCATGGTGTTCGTCATCTTCCTATCCCTTTTTTTGCCTTCAACTTTGCCTTTAATGACATCACTCGACAAGGCATTTCTTCTCATGATATGTGACCCATTCAGTTTTACCTTTCTTCGTAGAGCTACATAAAGAATAATTCTTTTTTTGTAAATTGATTCTTCTTTCAACTTGTTAATTAGCTACCCGATCTATCTCCTTTATCCTCTCTATTCTCCTTCAGCACCACATATTAAAACTTTTCTAATATTTTTCCTCCTTTTTTTCCTCGGGATCCATGTCTCAACAACAACAAAAGTTCTGCTCTGTATTTAAACTTCAACAGTTTATTTATCATCTCAAGGTCAAGTTTGATAATCAGTAGATACTAAATTATTAATAACTAATAGCCAGATCCTCAGTCCCGGCACAGATTTATCTGATTGCCAAACCCTTCCTTCACCTCTGACAAGACTGTATTAATCAGAACTTGTGAATGTGAGGAATGCCAGGCCTCCACCGTGGTTCGGATCCCACGTTAAACTGTAGGTCCTCCATTTCATCTCATTATAACCCTACCATTACACATTAGCGTAAGTGCGTATAACCCGAACGGGTAGTAAGACGCGGTGCTAATAATAATAATAGCCAGAGCTATTATTTATGCTTTTAGTGGGAATTACTCCATCTAGATGACATATCATGAAAATTGAAAAATGACACCTGGACACGGGAATCGAACCCAAATCGATTCCGTGTCCAGGTGTCATTTTTCAGAATATATATCTAAATTATTAATGTTTATTTGTTTTTATTTCTAACCAATTCTTACTAACCACCTATTTTATACGTATACTTAATAAAGCTAGTGAGGAAATAAAAGGAAGGTAGAATTTTAGAGTAAATACACCCGCATTTGCGTGAAGAGTAGAAAACCATTATAAGAAAAAAAAATTAAAGCTCGGTATAACCAACCAAGATTCAATTCTTGATCGCATCATAATCAGCAGTCCAGTCCAAAAAGTGAATCCTTAGACCAAGTAGCCACCGATACGGGTGATAATATATTTGTTTTCGCCCAATATCTACTTTTGTTTGAGTCATCTTGTAAAAAAAAAAAAAAAAAAAGGTAGGCAAGCAAAAAATTCTACGAATAAAAGATGAAAGCGAAGTCATTTAAACATTAGAATTCACGTTTGGAGAGCTCTTGGAATTCATATCCCCCCCTTCCCTTTTCAAGAGAACTTATCTTCCCCTTTCTATTCCTCCCCCTCACCAGCCTTTCAAAAAAAAAAAGTACGTGGAAATACCTTTTTTTAAATTCGGCATCGCGGAATCTTGAAGAAAATGGAAAAAAAAAAGCCGATCACTAAAAAAAAAAGTTTATCACAAGAACCTTCAAAGATGATGAGGTCAAGGTCATATTTCGACTCTTAGAAAAGGGACAACCTTTACTTATACATATCTCTCTCTCTAGACCTCATTTCCGCACGTCGTGACGTCACTTCCTTAACTCCAAATCCCATCCCCACCTTATTACTTCATTTCACTCTTTCACAAACTAGGGGTTTTTTCCTTTTGCTACTTTATATTTAATCCTATATTCCATTCGTCCTCTTTTCATTACGAGCTCGAAATTTCTCCTCTCTCGGATAAGTACGGTGGCACACCATAAAAGAGGGGGAGGGTATTCCTCCCCCCCTCCCACTACACCCAAGACTCCAAATAATTGTATGCATAAAAAACGCTAGGTAAAAAGAATTAATATATTTAATGTGCACTTTCTGAACAGATTTAATTATATCAGCACACAAACTTAAATAGCAGACACAACATCCAGCCCCCAGGCTGTTAATTCATGGAAGGTCCACAGCCGCGTATCTACGAATCCGTGTAAGTCAAAGACTTATTATATTAACATGTACAAATCTAGAGAGTAAATGAGTGTAGGAGTCTGGATGCTGTTCCCAGATCAACCAATATCTGCGAGAGCTCTTGGGTGACAAGTTCCAACAAACAGAACTTGGTTTGTTTCAGAGCTCTCTTGGGTGAAAGTTCCAACAAACAGAACTTGGTTCATTTCGGAAATCGCGATAAGACGGTAACTCTTAATTATTGAAGAGGTAATTAACAGGGTCTCAAGGACACCCCTAGGAGATGTCCGCTAGTAAATATGAGGGTGGGAAGGCAAGGGGAATTGGAGGAGTGGGGGTGCTATTTCAGGACTAAAAGGACTCTCCTGTATCTTGTGTTCTTCATCCTGGGGGATTAATCCCATATTTCATCCCCTATTGTAGTCCCTGGGAGGAGAGTTAGCCTTGGTCATGCAACCACAGCTGCGAGGGGTGGGAATTGTAGGAGGGGTGGTTAAGGTTAGGAGGGGATGGTAAAGACTAGAAGGAGGTGGTAAAGGCTGGAAGGGGGTGGTAAAGGCTAGAAGGAGGTGGTAAAGGCTGGAAGGGGGTGGTAAAGGCTAGAAGGAGGTGGTAAAGGCTGGAAGGGGGTGGTAAAGGCTAGAAGGAGGTGGTAAAGGCTAAAAGAAGGTGGTAAAGGTTAAAAGAAGGTGGTAAAGGTTAAAAGGGGCGGGAAAGGTTAAAAGGGGCGGGAAAGGTTAAAAGGGGGTGGTAAGGTTTTAACAGAGTGGTAAAGTGTAGGAGAGGGTGGTAAAGGTTTATACTACTCCCAAGAAATGATACGGGGTTCGATACCCGGTAGTTATATGATTTAAAACTAATTTTATTATAATATTAAGACCAATATAGGTAAGGATAAGAAATGTAGAATCTAGATTATGTGGACTTGCATCTGCGTGGAGGGAGAATGGAAAACCATTTTGGAAAAATGACCCACAGTACACCCAACATAATTTTTAGCTTAGATTCCCCCGTCATGGGCAATCTAGTCTACTGCGAGAGTAGCGCCTTAGACCATGCGGCCACCGAAGCGGGTTATAGCACATGTTGGAACACTCGATTATAAAAAAGGCACAAGGAACAAAAGGATGTATCCGTGACCCTCCAAATACGATCCATTTCCTGTCCACGTCCTGTCGGCAGAGGAAGCCTGAAACGCCTCTACAAGCCAAGCAACAGGTATTCATATTTAATTTCCTATTAAACTTATCTCTGTCGCAACCACGGGGAGCTTTCGGTAAAATGGGGCCGAAGCGATACCTTCTTTCCCCTGTGATAGGGAACAATATAGATTCAAATTACATATCAGTTTTTTGCCTCTAACCCCCACCTAACCAACCTGTCTCTCGTTGTATGAGAATGGAAACGTATTTATAAAGGAACAATATCCTGCATCACTGTGTGACGTCATTTCCTTGGGGGGAGCAGAAACAGTTGAACGAGGCCGGTGAAAAATGTGGGTGGACTCTGGACCAAAAAGAGAAGAGGTGATGGTAGATTTGGATATGTCATTATTCATTTGGTTATGTCATGACTCGCTACAGCAAGCAGGGATGTGCACCCAATATCATCGCTGAGGGAACTGCATGTTCTATGGAGAACCTTATATGACAACTAGAACAGTTAATACAGTCCAGTGTTCATAGGAAGAACCTTATCTGACAGCTAGAACAGTTACTACAGTCCAATGTTCATAGGAAGAACCTTATCTGACAGCTAGAACAGTTACTACAGTCCAATGTTCATAGGAAGAACCTTATCTGACAACTAGAACAGTTACTACAGTCCAGTGTTCATAGGAAGAACCTTATCTGACACTGAACAGTTACTACAGTCATATGTTCATAGGATCCTTATCTGACAGCTAAACAGTACTACAGTCCAATGTTCATAGGAGAACCTTATCTGACAGCTAGAACAGGTTACTACAGTCCAATGTTCATAGGAAGAACCTTATCTGACAACTAGAACAGTTACTACAGTCCAGTGTTCATAGGAAGAACCTTATCTGACAGCTAGAACAGTTACTACAGTCCAATGTTCATAGGAAGAACCTTATCTGACAGCTAGAAACAGTTACTACAGTCCAATGTTCATAGGAAGAACCTTATCTGACAACTAGAACAGTTACTACAGTCCAATGTTCATAGGAAGAACCTTATCTGACACTAGAACAGTTACTACAGTCCAATGTTCATAGGAAGAACCTTATCTGACAGCTAGAACAGTTACTACAGTCCAATGTTCATAGGAAGAACCTTATCTGACAGCTAGAACAGTTACTACAGTCCATTGTTCATAGGAAGAACCTTATCTGACAGCTAGAACAGTTACTACAGTCCATGTTCATAGGAAGAACCTTATCTGACAACTAGAACAGTTACTACAGTCCAATGTTCATAGGAAGAACCTTATCTGACACTAGAAACAGTTACTACATGTCCTAATGTTCATTAGGAACGTGAACCTTATCTGACAACTAGAACAGTTACTACAGTCCAATGTTCGTAGGAAGAACCTTATCTGACATCTAGAACAGTTACTACAGTCCAATGTTCGTAGGAAGAACCTTATCTAACAGCTAGAACAGCTACTACAGTCCAATGTTCGTAGGAAGAACCTTATCTGACAACTAGAACAGTTACTACAGTCCATTGTTCATGAAATGGATTAGAACACTGACTTCTAAGCATGTTCTAGAAACTACTCCTAACATACAGTCCAATGTTCGTAGGAAGAACCTTATCTGACAACTAGAACAGTTACTACAGTCCAATGTTCATAGGAAGAACCTTATCTGACATCTAGAACAGTTACTACAGTCCAATGTTCATAGGAAGAACCTTATCTGACAGCTAGAACAGTTACTACAGTCCAATGTTCATAGGAAGAACCTTATCTGACAGCTAGAACAGTTACTACAGTCCAATGTTCGTAGGAAGAACCTTATCTGACATCTAGAACAGTTACTACAGTCCAATGTTCGTAGGAAGAACCTTATCTGAACAGCTAGAACAGTTACTACAGTCCAATGTTCGTAGGAAGAACCTTATCTGACAACTAGAACAGTTACTACAGTCCATTGTTCATAGGAAGAACCTTATCTACAGCTAGAACAGTTACTACAGTCCAATGTTCATAGGAAGAACCTTATCTGACACTAGAACAGTTACTACAGTTCAATTTTCATAGGAAGAACCTTATCTGACAGCTAGAACAGTTACTATAGTCTAATGTTCATAGGAAGAACCTTATCTGACAGTTAGAACAGTTACTACAGTCCAATGTTCATAGGAAGAACCTTATCTAACAGCTAGAACAGCTACTACAGTCCAATGTTCATAGGAAGAACCTTCTTTGACGGCTAGAAAAGTCGCTGTAACTACTTTAATGTATTCATACGTAAACTCATGTAATATGCAGCTGTCAATTTTGATCGATATCCTCCATAATCAAGCATAAATATCACTTTCAAATTCAAAGAGAAACCATAGAAGATTTAACTTAAAATTTAGATGTTACGATATAGAATTTAAGTTTGAACAAAATCACCAAACAGTTTCGGCTCTTTGCCAAGGAGAGACATAAAGACAGACAAACAGACAGACAGACATTTAGAATTGTAAAATTCCACTCGTCGGTTTCTGTGCCCCACAAAACGTTAAAGATTCATCAAAATCTTGAGGTTGAAAATTTGATCGATTACAATACTTTCTTATTCTAAGAGAAAGATAAAATGATTGTTTACATCTACAAAATAAACGAACCACATAAAAAAATGCGTCAAATACGAAGAGAGAGAAAAATAATTTGAGTGTATGAAAACCTTTCAGAAAAATATGAAATTTAAAATGATATTCCTTCCTTTAGACAAAAAAAAAAAAAAGCTTGTTAATAATAGATTAATCTATTTTTCTTTTTCATCCGATAATGGACCAGAACTTTTCGAGTTTCCCCCTTCTAACTTCTTCTAACACAAAAGAAGACCGATGGAAGAAGAATTCTTCACTCACTCACCACTCACTCCTCACAAACAATCGACATTATTAATTGCGACCCAACCGAAAAGAAAAGGTAATGGAGTGAAGGGGAGATCATGAAAGAAGATCATTGACTCGCTCCCGTACCGAGACATCATCTGTCATACGAACCTTGGAGTGAGCGGGGAAAATGGATAGAAGCTCCAAACTAGCGTCCTAAGTGGCACTTTATTCAACTATCCCGGGCTTCAGAAGCTCAGATAATAATCGTGACAAGTTCATTAAAACAAAATAGAGATTAAAAAAAAATATATATATATTTCTTTTGTTTGTGGCGTGGGCTTTGTATTAATATTCTTGTTTCCCGTAAGGGGACGAACGAAAGTCACATGAGTTTTTCATATAGATAATGTATTGTAATCGTAAACATTCTCTACCTCGAGCTTATGATGGGTTTTGATATTTTTTATACCCCAATGCTATAAAAATAAAACAAAAACGAGTTTTACAAATTATTATGTTTGGATTAAATACAAATGGTTATGTTTGGATTAAATATAAAATGGTTATGTTTGGATTAAATATCAAATGGCTATGTTTGTATTAAAAACAAATTGTTATGTTTGGATTAAATAACAAATGGTATGTTTTGGATTAATAACAAATGTTATGTTTGGATTAATAACAAATTGTTATGTTTGGATTAATAACAAATTGTTATGTTTGGATTAATAACAAATTTATGTTTGGATTGATAACAAATTTTTTATGTTTGGATTAAATAACAAACTATATTATTAATGCTTTTGGATTAAATAACAAATTGTTATGTTTGGATTAAATAACAAATGTTATGTTTGGATTAATTTATATATAACAAATGGTTATGTTTGGATTAATAACAAATTGTTATGTTTGGATTGATAACAAATTTTATGTTTGGATTAAATAACAAATTTTATGTTTGGATTAAATAACAATATTATGTTGGATTAATAGCAAATATTGTTTGGAATTATATATAAACAAATTATTATGTTTGGATTAAATAGACAAATTATTATGTTTGGATTAAATACAAATTATTATGTTTGGATTAAATAACAAATTATTATGTTTGGATTAAATTAAAAGTGGTTATTTTGTATTATTAATAACAAATATTGGTTATGTTTTGGATTAAATAACAAATGGTTATGTTTGGATTAAATAGCTAAGATATTATATTTGTTAATTATGCTTATAGCTACATCTAAATATAATAGGCATATACTTTAAATTTAAAAATGACTCCTAGACACGGGAATTGAAACAAGGACCTTTGACTTGAAACACCGATGTACTAACTACTGAAGTATCTAGGATTTGTCCCATGGCCGGGGTAATTTTTTTTAACTCATATTTTAAGGCAGAGTCTTTGATGGACGTGAGGAAATCGATTCTCATGTCTTTTTCAGTTTAAATAATTTGATATTTAGATGCAAGTACAACCGTAAATAAAAATATAATGGCTTGTAAAAATATCATCAAATTTGACCGTGAAATAAAACTATTTTCTAAAAAATCCTTCCTTATAGAACCGACTATTTGTATCCAAGCCCTTCATATTCTCGGAGCATGAGGAAGAACAAAAAGGAAATATGAAGGGGTGAAGGAAAAATATTGAATCGAGATTGTAAAGGTTTATCTCACATTTTTGGCTTCTTTCCAGTTGAACGACAAACCCCAGTTTCCGTTTGAGAACTCAATTCCTCCTCCTCCCCACCCCTTTGGTTGTCCCCTATCCACCCCTCTGCCCTTAACACCCCCACCCCCTTCAGAAGAACCCTTTGTCCGACAATTTCCTCAGATTCTTCCCGTGTTCGAGCTCATCTCCTACGTCATTTCCGTAATTTTTTTTATAAACAAGCTAAATATTTGTTATTTTTACTTTCTTAGATCCCTCACAAAGAGGAAGTATTGTGACCGTAAAAAATAAAATGAAATAAAATTGATTTTGATAAATTTCGACGTTTATTAAAACTAAAAAAGGGTTTTCACGATTCCCGTCGGTCCGTCTGTCCGTCTGTCCGTCTGTCCGTCTGTCCGTCTGTCCGTCTGTCCGTCTGTCCGTCTGTCCGTCTGTCCGTCTGTCCGTCTGTCCGTCTGTACCTCGACCTAAAGCCAAAACCATTTTAACTGTCGGGCTAAAACTTGGTATCTGGGATTTCATAAACTTTCCAGTTTTTTATTTAAATTTGATATTTAAACCTATAATTAAGTGCAACTTACTTATAAACCACTTCGGCGGCCACTTGGTCTAACGCGCTACTCTCTTGTTGGACTAGACTGCCGAGGACGGGGAGATTGTGGTTCGATCACAGCCGGGTGCACTGAGGATTATTATTCCTAAATGGTTTTACACTCTCCTTCCACGCAAATGCGGGTGCGTTATCCTCTAAATTAAGCCTATCTAATACCTAACCCACTAGTGTATTTGTAAATAGAAGTACAGCCCGAGCGAGTAGTAAAACGCGGTGCTAAAAAAGAAGAAGAAATATAAAAGCACACGAGAATTTCTATGAGCGAGAGCAAAAGGACCTACCAATTTTGCTGAGAAAGGTATTTCCACATACCTTCCAGGGTTCTTTTACACGCCACAATCGATATGGGACCGACGGGTTTACTTCGCTTCGAAGGAAGTTGTGCTACGGATATTTATGGATCCAGAAAAAAAAAACCGTCGATCCCGGCTGGATATGAACCGGCAAACATCGGGTCCTGAGGCGAGCACTATACCACAAGACCACCGAAGTCAACAGTGTGTCCTATAATTGTAAAAATAAATAAAAAAAGAATCGATCGTGTATTGTTTATCAGCATTGGCAGAGCTAAACCCACGATTATTAAACGTTGGACTCGTACAAAGCCTTTGATAATATCAATTACCTAATCCCCCTTTGTAGCGGCCTTCCCGCCCTATTGAACGCACGTATCACGCACGTACGGTTGCGTTTATACGCTCACAGGCGCAGGCGATTATTTATCGACGGTTTCATGCAAACCAGACCACGGAATATTTAGTGTTTAGGGCCCTCCCCCCCCCCCCCCCCACCTCACCGCAACTAGCGTACAAGCCGAAACGTTATTAAATTAGCGAACCCATCGCATTAGCCAATCTATAATACATGGGAACACGCGGTAATTATTTTCTTTTTAGTGTTCTAGAGGGAGGTTTGGTAGAGGGGGGGGGGGCGACAAGGGAAAGAGGAGTTAAATGGGTTATTGGGGCAAAGTTCAGCCTTTTCGGAGATTATACCCTTTAATGTGATTTATTTACTATCTATTATAATATTGTATAATCCGTTAGCATAAAAGATAGTATACTTACCTTGACTGATTACACTATGATCCTATCTTATAAGATACACCATAGTGGAACCAAGCAAGGTAGCAGTCTTACCTTGACTGATTACACTATGAGCATATCTTATAAGCTACACCATAGTGGAACCAAGCAAGGTAGCAGTCTTACCTTGACTGACTACACTATGATCCTATCTTATAAGATACACCATAGTGGAACCAAGCAAGGCAGCAGTCTTACCTTGACTGATTACACTATGACCCTATCTTATAAGATACACCATAGTGGAACCAAGCAAGGTAGTCTTACCTTGACTGATTACACTATGACCCTATCTTATAAGATACACCATAGTGGAACCAAGCAAGGTAGTCTTACCTTAACTGATTACACTATGACCCTATCTTATAAGATACACCATAATGGAACCAAGCAAGGTAGCAGTCTTACCTTGACTGATTACACTATGACCCTATCTTATAAACTACACCATAGTGTAACCAAGCAAGTTAGCAGTCTTATCTTGACTGATTACACTATGACCCTATCTTACAAGCTACACCATAGTGGAACCAAGCAAGGTAGCAGTCTTACCTTGACTGATTACACTATGGCCCTATCTTATAAGCTACACCATAGTGGAACTAAGCAAGGTAGCAGTCTTACCTTGAATGATTACACTATGACCCTATCTTATAAGATACACCATAGTGGAACCAAGCAAGGTAGCAGTCCTACCTTGACTGATTATACTATGACCCTATCTTATAAACTACACCATAGTAGAACCAAGCAAGGTAGCAATCTTACCTTGACTGATTACACTATGACTATCATATAAACTACACCACAGTGGAACCAAGCAAGGTAGCAATCTTACCTTGACTGATTACACTATGACTATCTTATAAACTACACCATAGTAGAACCAAGCAAGGTAGCAATCTTACCTTGACTGATTACACTATGACTATCTTATAAACTACACCATAGTGGAACCAAGCAAGGTAGCAATCTTACCTTGACTGATTACACTATGACTATCTTATAAACTACACCATAGTAGAACCAAGCAAGGTAGCAATCTTACCTTGACTGATTACACTATGACTATCTTATAAACTACACCACAGTGGAACTAAGCAAGGTAGCAGTCTTACCTTGACTGATTACACTATGACACTATCTTATAAACTACACCACAGTGGACCAAGCAAGGTAGCAGTCTTACCTTGACTGATTACACTATGACTATCTTATAAACTACACCACAGTGGAACTAAGCAAGGTAGCAGTCTTACCTTGACTGATTACACTATGACACTATCTTATAAACTACACCACAGTGGAACCAAGCAAGGTATCAGTCTTACCTTGACTGATTACACTATGACCCTATCTTATAAGATACACCATAGTGGAACCAAGCAAGGTAGCAGTATTACCTTGACTGATTACACTATGACCCTATCTTATAAGATACACCATAGTGGAACCAAACAAGGTAGCATTCTTACCTTGACTGATTACACTATGACCCTATCTTATAAGCTACACCATAGAGGAACCAAGCAAGGTAGCAGTTTTACCTTGACTGATTACACTATGACCCTATCTTATAAACTACACCATAGTGGAACCAAGCAAGGTAGCAGTCTTACCTTGACTGATTACACTATGAGCCTATCTTATAAACTACACCATAGTTGAACCAAGCAAGGATAGCTTGCTACTTTGAAAATGAGGAACAAATACTCTGCTTGCCTCCCAAATACGCGACTGATCATGTAAGTGACGCCCTCGATTCTAAGACCCCAGACACGTTCAGCTTGATGGTTATATTGCCAAACAAAGATGGAAATTATATTCCAAGCCCAAAATGTTTATATAATACGTAGTGTTTTATAGCCACCATCTTTTTAAAAGAAAAATATGGAAGAGCTAAATAATTTTAAATAGCCTACATGCCTACATGTTAACCGGATTTCCGTGTCACTGTGGATTCACACATTCGCAGAAAAACTACTTGAGAAAAGAACCGTAAGTCACGTGACGAGCTCTAAGCCAATCACAAGATTTCCGGTTAATCGGCTCTCGAGCTCAAGTTCAACTCATCTCTACTTCGTCCGCTCTGCCCGAGATTTTCGACACAATCAAATCTGAGAACCAGCCGTCTCAAACCAGTGCGCATGCGCTGTAGCGCTAGAAGCGGGCAGACAGCTTCGTGTGTCGATGTATTGGATTGTGCCACGACACAGCGTTATAATTTGAAAACATCCAACGGGAGAATTATATAAAATATATGTTTATCCACTAGAAAATAAAGTATTTTGATAATCAGCTGTTGTAAGTTATCGTTGCAATGCATCTTGGGTCAACATACAGAATGTGAGTTTCTGCGCCACTCAAGGAGATTCTGTGCTCTATTTTCAGTGAACATGTGAATCGAGATTTAGTTGCATGAGAAATTTCAGCACAGTCGGTGTATTGGGTTTTTTTGTATGTGAAAATGTAACAAACACCAATTCATGTTTATATATCACTAGTAGTGGGATAATATCAACTCAAAGCAATACTATAATGTGATTTGTCAAAGTATGTCCCCCACCCATGATACCGTTACCGGCCACCCACGCCAACTTCAAATGACACAATACCGCCATCATGTGAAACGTATCGAGGAAAAGAGTGCAAATTAATCCCGACACACCAAAAGGGGGAGCTAATTTGAAACACGATGTTGCCCAGTCATGATGAAAAAGCACTTCAGAGACCGTTCGGCCACAGATCTAGCACGGACGATAAGTGCGCGACTCTCCATTACAAGCAGCCAATCGAAACTAGGCGGACAATGGTATAGTATCACTGACTCTGCCAAGGTTCGTCTACATATAGAGAGTGTGTCACGGTAGCCATATCGGATTTTATATTGTGTTATTTTTTATTTTTTTAGCGCTAACCATTGTTTCAATTTATAACATAACTAAATATTTTCATTTTATGTATTTGAGGTACCTATTTAACGTTGCACTTTCTGAACCGACTGATTATATCAGTACACGAGAATTTCTATGAGCAAGCATGAAATAACCTGACAATTATGTATGTTTATAGCTAAGAAACTATTGGTTTTATGAAAGAAACACTCCGAGTTAAAATAGTTTTACTATCGAAATTAGTAATTTCCGCCACCCTAAAGTGCCTTTAAAGTAATTTTCATGGAAAAACGAGAATTGGCAGTTTCTTAATGTTAAAAGTGTATATATGCAAAATTTAATCAAAATTGTTAGCGCGTATTCCAGAAAAATCTTTTTTTTTTAATTGTTGCCCTTCAGTAAGCTACCCTTAATTTTAGGGTCAGATAAAAACATTCCCAAAACTCCTGTGAAGAACTTTAATAAAACCCTAGATACCAAGTTTTAGCTCGATTCAGTTTCAGGGGTTCATGAAACGTCGACATTTATAAAAATCTCGATTTATTTTTTATTTTTTAATGATCACAATACTTCTCTGTCCGAAGGGTCGAGAGATAAAATGAAAATGACTCAAAATTTTATAAGGCTATCAGCAATTTTATTTTTGTTGTTTTAAAATGGCAGCCACTTAACTACCCAAATAAACCTTCTCCACCAGAACCGACACGTCAGGATAAAAGAAATAATATGTAAATTAGTCTTGTCCTCTAAAGATTAACTGCTCTCGAAATCTTTTTTTGGGGGTCCGGCTTACTAACCCTGAATCACTTGCAGGAGTACACTTTTTGTTGTTCTTAATAATAATATTACCATCGTTGAGAGTTATCACCCTCGCGGACAAAAACAAGATGTCCTCCAACCGACTCAATTACACTCCAGTGCTATCTCAACACATGGAATACATTATCATGCTAGAGTTGGTTTGTTGATTAACTACCGCAGTCGGGTTTCAGTTGGGTGATAATAACAGTCCATTTGAATCATAAACTATTCTACAACACAAACACAGGGCAAACCTAATTAATATCTTGACACGGTATTCTTTGTCATCAAGCCACTAACAATTATTTTGTGAATTGAGTAAAGCTTTTTAATCAAATGTTCGTTTCAAATAAAATTTCAATATTTATCACACGGATGTCGTTAGCTCAAGCGAGACAATCTTTAGTAGCGTAAGAGAAAGAGTGACTTATTTTATCCAGAAAAATAAAAATCCACGTTTAAAACAGTGCATTGATGATCGAGGTAACTTGTTTTTTAAGTTATAGAATTAAATCCAGTGTCATATCACTTGTGTTATTAATTTACTAATATTATTTTTCTAATTTAAAATAATTAACAGCTAGCGACTCCTATACAAATAATATATTCTTATTAATGTTTTTGTGTATTCACTTATAACTTTTTTTAGCACCACGTCTTACTACCTGTCCAGGGTATACGTCTATGTATTAATAACACTAATGGGTTAGAGATAAGGAAGGCTTAATTTAGAGGAAGTGCGCCCACATTTCTGTGGAAGGAGAGTAATACCAACCTCAGTGCACCCGACCGGGATTGAGCCACGATCTACCTCTATTTGGTTGTCCAGTCTAACACGATATTAGCGCGTTAGACCACGCGGTCATAGAAGTGGGCGTTTTAATGTAAAATATTCAAAGGTAAGGATTAGAAAAAAACTTCATCTAACACCAATAAAACTATCTGGCTAGCATGAGTAAAACATTCAAAGTGATAAATTCTTACAGACAAGCTAAATCTAGGGAATAAACCTGAAATAAGAATCCAACAATTGACTCTGTTATCTGTAGATTTGATGTGCAGTCTACGCGTAGTAAGTATATTGTTGTTTTAGTTTCGATCAAGTAGGCCTCCTTTGGATGGGTTTGTTGGCGTTACGTTTCATGCGCAGTCTAGGCGCAATAAGTATATTGATACTTCACTTTCAATCACGCCAGCTTCCTGTGGATGGCTTTGTTAGCGTTAAGTTTCATGCGCAGTCTAGGCGCAATAAATATATTGTTACTTCACTTTCAATCGCGCATGCTTCCTGTGGATAGGTTTGTTGGCGTTACGTTTCATGCGCAGTCTAGGTGCAATAAGTATATTGTTACTTTAGTTTCAATCACGCAAGCTTCCTGTAGATGGTTTGGTTGGCGTTAAGTTTCATGCGCAGTCTAGTCGCAATAAGTATATTGTTGCCTCAGTTGCAATCACGCAAGCTTCCTGGGAATGGCTTTGTTGGCGTTACGTTTCATGCGCAGTCTAGGTGCAATAAGTATATTGTTACTTTAGTTTCAATCCCGCAAGCTTCCTGTATATGGTTTGGTTGGCGTTTACGTTTCATGCGCAGTCTAGGCGTACTAAGTATACTGTTACTTCAGTTTCAATCCCGCAAGCTTCCTGTGGATTTTTTGTTGGCCTTAAGTTTCATACGCAGTCTAGGCGCAATAAGTATATTGTTGCCTCAGTTTCAATCACGCAAGATTCCTGGGAATGGCTTTGTTGGCGTTACGTTTCATGCGCAGTCTAGGTGCAATAAGTATATTGTTACTTCAGTTTCAATCACGCAAGCTTCCTGTAGATGTTTTTTTTTCAGGACAAAAGAGAAGAGAGAAAATAAGATGTACTCAGTTTGATTGCCATAGCGACGAGCAGTTGTGATTTCAGTTCAAAGTGGCTGTCTGAGGTTATAGGGGCAGTGAAAGTGGCTTGAAAGGTCAATGGTACCGATTTTAATTATCTCCTTGAAAGAATTATTATTGTCAGAGGTTGTCAGTGGCATTAGAAATAACAAGAAGTACTTAGATACCTTTCCCCGCACAATGGTTGGTATGGCTACTAATAGGGTATCGCAATAATACATTCAAATTAGTTTACGTTTGCATTATCTTATTCAAACTAGAGGTTTTAAGGCAATTGGCCCTTTTCATTTGGCGTGGAAATGCAGAGCCATGGGAACAAACGATTATCTTCAAGAATTTTTATTGTTTTGTAATTTTCTTTCCGGAAACGATTTGTTCGAGAATAGAAGCATGTTGATTACGTTATACTTTTTATATATACACCTCCTCTATTATTTTAACAGTGATCAAAATCAATAAAATTGACATTTTTCAATAGCAAACTGCTGGCTTTTTAACAAAATATAAGAAAATGTAACAATTAATAAACATCGATACATTATCTAAGAAGGGTTGTTGAAAATATTAACAAACAAATTTAACTCGTTCTCGAGAAAACTGGTATTTCCAAACGTATGATTTTTCCTCAAGATCTGTCCGGTAGCTAGCGCCATCTACGGTTTCCGTGATCCATCTGTTCTTGTTGGCGCGGAAGGATACTTTGATCGTTGTGAAGCCACGCCACGCCTTACACCCTTCCGCCCACCATCTCACAAAATAGGTTTTAGACTTGCACTCGACAGGGCCAAGGGCTTTAATATTATTATCTCCGGTATTTGGATTCTCTTTGATAAACTGGTGTATTCCATTGTATATCATCTCTGAGGGAACTGCATGGCTACTGTTGTAAATCAATGTTGTCATTCCCTTTGTTTTTGTGTGGTCAATCTCTCCGCGAATATAATACCAGTTTCACAAAGCTGGTTAATAAAGTCTGCCAGTACACTGGAGTCACGATCATTCGGCCAAAGTTTATGGCATTCCGGGCCGGATAATACATAATCCAAGTGTATATAATTCTCAGTATGGGTTTGCCCTTTATTTTTTTAATCTTTACAGAACATTTAACTTTGTTTTAATAGAATCTTCCCATTTTCTGATTGAGATGTACAATAGGAATACAGTAATTTTTGGGGGACAGTAAAAATTAAACGAAACGGACATTTTTAAGATAGTTACTATAAAGTGGTCTATCACTATTTTATTCTCTCAGCGAGAGTCGGTCCTTATAATTGTGACCCTAGTGTAGTTCCTTCTTACCCCAACACATCACCTTCAGACATAACTGAGAGCTAGGAGATTTGGCAACAGTCAACTGAGAGCTAGGAGATTTGGCAACAGTCAACTGAGAGTGAGGAGATTTGGCAACAGTCAACTGAGAGCTAGGAGATTTGGCAACAGTCAACTGAGAGCGAGGAGATTTGGCAACAGTCAACTGAGAGCGAGGAGATTTGGCAACAGTCAACTGAGAGCGAGGAGATTTGGCAACAGTCAACTGAGAGCGAGGAGATTTGGCAACAGTCAACTGAGAGAGAGAGAGAAGAAAAAGCTTTTCTCCATGAGACCCGCAATTCTCTCAGCGGTGATATTGGATGTAGTGTTGTTGCATCCTAAAGTAAGGTGCTGTTATCTGTGAGCTGATGACTCTACTACATCTTTCAACCTAAAACCTTTTTATGTTTCACTCTTAGTTCGCATTCTTACCGCATGCGATGACAACGTAGCTGAATAGCGGTGCAGTCGGGGATATGGTGACTTTTTAAGTTTTCCTCTTTTTTTCTTTGATCCATACATTAGTTCGCTATGTTTGCGCATGTAATATTACCGCTAGTTAATAGCATCTTGTTGTTTGATTTACTTTATTCACATATTTAGAACACTTTTGTAAATAAGAAAATAGTTAAATTCTTGTTTAAGGAATTAACTTCCATAAATTTCATGTACGGTACAAAGATTTTATTCTTATTTAAACATAACCTCATAAAAGAATCACTACAAAATTATTTTGGTATTTAAAAAAAAATTACGTCGTTGTCATAATAAAGTCTAGTTTGATGTTTAAAGTTTTAAAACTTTCAAGAAACATTTTCAATTTACAAATAACATTAATTATATAAGTCCGCTATAATATCTCCATATGGTGGAACAGTTTCTAGACGACAAGTTAACCAACTTAACAACAGTTCAGTGAGTTAAGATATCTGAAGCCACCTTAGTTATTTAAAGTTAAATTTATATTGATCGATCACTCGAAATAATAATATATTTATTTATAATGTATAAACTTGTAAATTTTGTTAATGATACATTATTTCTAAGTTTGGTATTCTTGGTTAGTATATTTGATATTAAATTTTTTTTTTAAATACGTTATAAATGAATTTCATCCGTACATTAAGTTTAGTAAATATACGTTCAATTAATTTTATACCAAAATAATTTTTTATTATTATTTGACACATTTTTGTTTTAACTGTAATTCCATTTTTTTTAATGGTTTTATTCATCAGGTGTAAGCACAGACATTTTAATAACTGCAATATCTTTGTTGATTTTAGGCTCTAAACCTAATAAATGTGTGTATATATAATTTGACTTTACCTAACCATGAACTTATGTGTATTTAATACAAGCTCAAATTCGCTTTATCTCAGTCGGTTTTTTAAATGTGCATAAACTTTAAATATCTTAATTTGAACTTTAGAAATGTTTCAGATTTATAAATAATTAATTCTCACCTACTAAAAAAATTAGATTTTACCATTAAATACCTATTTATAGATTAACAAATCAGGCGTTTTCAATTTCTTTCATGGTAAACAGTAAGTGGATAAATTAATTTAGTTTACTGATTAGGTGGCACAGTAATTGAACTGTCCTGAAGAGGCAGTGACAGTATCTACATACCTACAAACTTTTCCCAGTCGTGCCTAGACCTTATCTCGCGTCCCCTTCCATCCCGCTTTAACAAATTGACTTATTATAAGACAAGCAGTTTAAGGCGTTTCATTTTACTAATATCTTGGGAAAGGTAATTATATTTTAAGTACCTAACAAATTTCGGAATAAACGCACACAATGAAGGAGAAGTTTCGTTTGTAAAAAAAAAAAACTTTTTAAAACTGTTAATTTTGTTTTGGTTGTCTCAAAACTCTATCGTTGAGCCATAAAAACAAAAGGCAAATAGGAAGGAGTGAGAAGGTAAGTAACAAAACAAACAAAAGTGAGAGAGTAAGAAATGCACGAGCTAAAAAGTTTGAACATCTCGGGACGCACCAGTTTACCAGCAACACAAGGGAAAGGGTCTTATGTACATTTTAGGTCCTCTATAGGCGAGACTGTTGGGATATCAGATGACCGAGGGGTCTCCAGGGGGCTACTGTTGGGATATCTGATGACAGAAGGTCTTCATGGGGCTACTGTTGGGATATCTGATCAGATGAACAAGGGTTTCCAGGGGCTACTGTTGGGATATCAGATGACAGAAGGTCTCCAGGGGGCTACTGTTGGGATATCTGATGACAGAAGGTCTTCATGGGGCTACTGTTGGGATACCAAATGACAAAGGGTCTCCAGGGGCTACTATTGGGATATCAGATCAGATGAACAAGGGTTTCCAGGGGCTACTGTTGGGATATCAGATGACAGAGGGTCCCCAGGGGCTACTATTGGGATATTAAATCATATGAACAAGGGTTTCCAGGGGCTACTGCTGAAGTACCACACGACTGAAGAATTTAATATAAATATGCTCTATTTTTTTCAAAATCAAGTTTGTCAATTACTTAGATAGATACTTTATTCCATATTTAAGGTAGATTGTAAGTTGTGTGTCAACTTATGTTTGTTCAGAAGATGTAGCTTAGCCCAAGTGTAATTTATGCTAAAATTGTTATTAATTACATATGTATTCATACTTAACACTATCTATAATGTTTTCTAAACTCAAAAGTGTGAATATTTTCCCGCCAATATGTAATCGTGAAATTATTTTGTTAATAAACTTGAGGCTTTCTTAGGTATGTAGATATTCCTTCGTCCTTTTACACTTCCCTGAGCAGGAAAAGAATCTAGACAATAAACCAAACTTTCTTACAAAGTCTCCCTTCAGCCCTTTCGTGATAAAGAAAGAGAGAGAAATACCCCTAACATTGATGCAGGACTTGGGCATAGACGACCCTAGGAATTGAGACTCAAAAACCAATAAGAATGCGAGAGAATCTAACCAATTAAAGAATAGGATACACAGCAGATGGAAATTATCTTCTGTTCCTGCTTTAAATGTCTTGTGGTAGCCATACTTTTTATAACAATAATCAATTCATAGTCAAATTAAGGATAAATTATTATTTAACTGTGCATCCGTTACTTAAATTAGGTTTATAATTTTATTTTCAAAATATAGGCCTACAATTTAATGAGCATAGTTTTAATATTGAAACCATTATCTACTAATACAAGGAGAAATAACAAGAAATAATCCGAGTTGGACTCCAATCACCACGTTTAGCTGTAACGACTGTATTTTACACTGTTCGCGATAAGTTATGCGTTATGCGTGAATGTATAAACCAGGCTTACATATTACATAAAATTAACTTTTGTTCTAAAAGTTTTCGTTGTCAATGTTAAACTTGAAATGATTTTTATTATTTATTAGCACCACGTCTTACTACCCATTCGGGCTATATGCCTATGCACTGATTACAATGATAGTTTAGGAATTAGGTAAGTTTGATTGAGATAAAGTGCACCTCCATTTGTGTGGGAATAAGAGTGGAAAACCATTTAGGAAAAAACCTCTCTGTGCACCTAACCGAAATCGAACCCCGATTCCTCATCATTGCAGTCTAGTCTATATTGAGAGTAGTACCTTAGACCATGTTGCCACCAAAGTAGACTCGACAAGAAGAGCTACCAACACTCAAGAATAAAAATAAAAGAACCAGGGCAGAAATAATAAAATGGCTACCCACTTCTGTGGCTTTAAGGTGCTAATCTCACAGTAGACAAGACTGCCATAACGGGGATGTCGAGGTTCGAATCTCGTTCGGGTGCTCTCGGGGTGGTTTTTCATCCCAAAATTGTTTTCCACTTTCTCTCCACGCAAATGCGAGTATACTTATTATAAATTTGAACCTCCCTAAAACTATTAGCGTAATTAGTACATAACCCGAAAGGGTCGTAATATGCGGTGCTAACAAGATTTTTTTTTTTTTCAAAAATAAACATTTCTGTTTGTTTTTTTCTCCTTGCAACGTATTCGGCATCATTTACACTACCCATACCCCTCCCTTGCTCTTCAACGTTTAAATCTCGAGAGGGTATGAAAAAAATATTTAGGATCCCAAACGAAGACACATCAAGATGAAGAGTTAGATAAAGTTTGCATAAATAAACTTATAGATACATTGAAGGAAAAAAAAATCTCTTTTTCCTTGAAAAAAAACCCCCTTCCTCCCCATTATTGATCCCCTAAATCCAGAGCCGTATTCTCACCCCCCTATGAAAACATCTCCTAAACTCCTCAAACATACACATACTCACACAAATTGACATATGACTGCGCGCAGATTCCTATAGGAGATCATGTAAACAAATCAGGTCTCGTGAATATTTAGATTTATTTTCTTGGCTCCAGGAAAGATCTACAAAAATAACATTTACACTGTGAATAATATTGAGATGAGAGCGCGCCTTGAATATATATATGTATATATATTTAATATGGGGGGAAGGGGGTAAGAGACGACAACTCTGATAAAGTCAGAGACTTTATTTTCATTTTATCGCTCACGTCCAAAACTGCCCTTATTCACGTGTAGGTAAATATCACCTCTTGTCTGATGCGAATCGAAACACGTGACCACCGAACTGGACAAGACGAGACTGACCACTGGCCTTTTATCTAGACAACTTCACGCGTCATATTTGATTTCCATCGAAAAAAATAATAATTTAGATGACCGATGAGATATTTGACAAAATATTGTAATCGTTAAAATTTTTCCACTCTCGATATGATTGATCGTGACTTTTTATAAAACCGAAATATTAAAAAAAAAAAACAATTATTTTGTCTGTTTGTGCTCTGCTTTTTCTGTCTGTCTGTCTGTCTGTTGTCTCCCTGTCGCCTGTCGTACTTGAGACTACAGCCGAAACTCTTTGATTTATTCCGTTACAACTTGATATTTACATGTTCTATGGTTCATATCTGAAAGGAGGATTAGAGCCTGATATATTCTAGCCTACTATTTCTATACAATTAAGAGTTGTTTGCTGACGGTTGATTTGTAAAAATTTGAGACTTTTTGAATATTGCTATAACCATCCTATGTATTATTTCTGTTGTCAACATCCCTTTTTCTCAACTAATACAAAGCCTACAGCGATGAATAAGGTATCAGTGGTACAAGGCCAGTAGCCAGCAATAATTTCGGGGGGGGGGGGGGGGGTTTGGTGGGCATCCCAATTGTGGACGCTAGAAAAATTATGTAAACGTCTAGAAGCTTCGAGGGTTTTGTTTCATGGTAAAATAACTCACTAACTGCCGAAGTGGAAAATTTTAAATATTAAACACTTTGAAGCTCTGTGAAATTTTTTTTATGGTAAATAGCCCAAATGCGATGCTAGGAAATTTGAAATATAACACCTCTAAAAGCTCTCTGAAGTGCTTTTTTATGTAACACAGCCCCTAATTTGTATTTGTATCTTAATTTTAATATTGTTTGAACCATAAATAAAGCCATATATATTCTGTTCATAAAATTTCCGGGGGGGTTTGAACCCCCAAAACCCCTCCTGGCTACGGCCTTGTCAGTGGGTAGGATCTTATTACGACTTCTGATATAGCATACTCAAGTTTACGTTAAAACACATTTTTAGAATTTAAATTAAAGAAAAAAAAATCTAACAATATTTTTTGTATCAATTGACGGAAAATAAACTCTCTTTGCTATTTGTGTATACACTTCGCTGAGTATTTAATTTCAAACAACCCAACAAACGACTTAATCTTTTATTTGAGAGGGAAGGGGGGGGGGGGTTGAATGTGCGAAAGTTTCGCAAGGGCTTAATAGTTTTATTTATAATTAATTCCTAAACAGTTATTTACCCAACAAATGACTAGCGGTGTCTTGAGTATGCGTACAACATACCACTCGACTATTCATGCAGACGCTTGTATTTATGACTTCTACCATTCCTTCATACCCCGAGAGGAAAGATAGAAGAGGAGAGAAAAGATAGAGAAAAAAAGAGGCACAAACTTTCCCTTGCGAGCAGTGTATGAATGTGTTTAAAACCAAAAGAGCGCTGCTCTCGCATTCAAGATGGCGCTTCCCACCATCCGACACAAATTTGTCCCTATCCTAAAAAAAAAAAAAAAAAGTTGCCAACCTTTGCTGCAAATCTTCCCTCCCCCTTTTATTATACCCACATTCACCGGTCACATCTCACGCACGTCATAGAAAAAAAATCTTCTCGTCAAACCGGAACTTTGTTCGACATGGATTGGTGGGGGGGAGATCATTGTCAAGATAGAAACTTACGTTCGACAAGACACACTTTCAATCTTTTCAGAAACTTTCACACACACCTTTTTTCTTTCTTTCTTTCAACAAAATTACAACTTTCCTCGTGTCACATCAAGGATGCAGCCAACAAGGTGGGAAAACTACCGGGGCCAACCAGATGTCAGGCTGTCAAGCAGTTACAACGTGAACTAAACGTAAATTAAACGTTTCAACTAAAGCACTAGGTATTTTACTAACTTAGGTTAAATGTTTTATTATAGGGTGAATTTATCTTACTTCATTATATTAAGGATTTAAACTTTAATATAAATAATGTATTAGAAATATTTTATTAATTTAATTTGTGATTGACCAAACCATTCACCGACACGAGACATGTCTCTCCATCTTTTGGCATTTTTGTTGTACCAGTGTTAAGGCAAGGTAATTAATATGTGGGGCTGAGATTTAATATAACTAGACATTCATATGAAGTGTACACAATGACATATTTTTAATATTAATATTATCAATATTTTAAGTTATTAATATTATAAATATTTCATTAAAATATTAATAATAATACTTACATATTATTGTATCTATGGATTTGTAACGCAAAAGTTGATTACCGCACTTACAAAAGTACGCCACCTATCCTTATTTTGAGATAGTTCCATCAGTCCCCTCATTACACCCTATTCCTATCTTGAGCTAACTATAACCGTCACCTCATTTACACCCTATCTCTGTCTTGAGTTGATCTACAACATTTAGCCACGTCTTACATGCCCTACCCTTCCTTTTTGATCCACCACTCTACTTCATATATTTGCTTCGTTCCTCGATCCACACTTATTCTCTTAACAAAGCCAACATAAGACGCTTCTTCACATTACATATTGGGTTCCCTTTCAAACCGCACTCCTTCAGCACCATTCATCACTGACTCTGTCATACGAGTTTTTCCACAACTTACATTTCTTAGATATCTCATTCCAACCGCATTCATCTTCGATCTTGCTCTTGTTTTCTCCTAATTAGTAATATTATTAATATAATAAATATTTGATTGTGTAACCCTCAATAAATATCTATTTATACTATATTTCCGCCCTAAACATTAATTATTTTACCTTAACAGTGGTGGGAAAAGCATAAAATATCAAGTTTAACTTTTTTAACTCGTGAACCGTAATGATTTGAAATCAATGAATCGCTATCTATTTATAATAATAAAAGGAAGTGTTTGTTTGTGTGCGATGCCCAGCCAAAACTACGGCATGCAGAGATCTGATAAATTTTAACATAGGTGGACTGCGGATATTTTAAATTTTTAATTATCTTTTTAATTAGGATATTTTTAACAAATTTTAGTAGAAATTATAGGGGGGGGGCGCTTATTGTTAAATTCTCATAGCTTAATCGGGCACCATAGGGGGGGGCGATTATTATTAAATTCTCATAGCAAATTGGGCATCATTGGAGGGGGGCTTATTGTTAAATTCTCATGGCGAATTCGGGAACCATGGGGGGACGCGGGGGGCTTATATAATTCTTATACCACAGTGGGTCAGGGGCAACGCCGTGTGAGATCGCTAGTAGCTTATAAATCTTACATTTGTTAAAATTGTGCAATAAAATGTTGGCGGTTGAATGATGTTAAAACCCACAGAGGACGAACATTATCTCTCAACATTTCAAACATTTCCTCAACAAATCGGGCTCTGTTCAAAACTCTACGAGAGCATTCCATTGGCCTGATATTTTACAAGTAATTGGTACAAGTTTGTGTATAAAGGATGCTGTGAGGGGGGAGGAGGGGGGACAAGTTTTGTTTTTCAAGTGACAAAAGTTGTCTTAAGAGAGAAAGAGAGAGAGAGAGGAGGGAGAGCTATTTCAATTAAGAAGATTTCGAGAAGTTCCAAGTTACACAAGTAGATTAATCGCAAACAATGGCCGAATATAATTTCGTGCCCGGAAAGTAAGATTATAATTAATTGCTCTAGGTCTCACCACTGGGAGGGGGGGGGGGCGAGGAAGGGAGGCATGGCTGGCTGAATGTTTCCTGAACCCCATCAGCCCCGAACCTACTCCTTTCTTTTTGTTTTACATAAAATTAGGAAGCTTATAGAACTTTGAGGTAAGGTTTTATTTAGTTAGTATTTTTAACCCGAATATATTTTTAACGCCCCATCAGGGATATCCACAAATTTAAACAAATGGAATAAGGATCATAGGTGGAATTTAGAAGAAGTGTAGCCGCATTATCATGAAAAAAAAGTAAGTACACCGAGGGGCTGCCATTTATTAACCAAGATAGCACCACATTTTGCTGATATAGGTTGTCATGTTGTCAGCACAACGAGTCCTCTCCCGGCTGTTAATCTCAATTTTCTAGACCGGAACTGCTACTTATTTATTCAAGCATCTCCTCATTTGAGTTCATGAGGGTGAGTTGAACACATTATAAACCCACTTCATCACAGAAAATATGGAAGCGCCGGATCTTGAACCCAGGACCTCTGAATCTGTAGCCAGGAACTATGACCACTAAGCCAGTCACGATAAATTTAAGCTTTGCAAAAAAACTGTATTCCCCCCCTTTTTTTTAACAAAAAAAATGATTTTCCAAATATCAGTCTCCAGTAAATTAACATTAATATTATGTCTTAGATTTAAACTCTGTAATTTTCCTTGGCGTATGTCCATACGAAACATAGCATATATTTCATGTTAACTTTAGCGGGATTTACGACTCTAAGTGAAGGAGGTAATGAATCACCATTTAGCCTCACTTTCTAAAATAAGAGTACGATACTTTTTTTTTTTTAAGTATTTACGATCCTTAAGAACTAGCAGTAAAGAACAGGACCCGATTGTAAGAGATCTCCACCAACAGATTTTGCAATGTTTTAAGTGACAGTAACCCGCCTCGGTGGCGTAGTTAGCTAACGCGCTAGTCGTGTTGAGCTCGGCTGCCGGGGACGGGGAGATCGAGGTTCGAATCTGGGTCGGGTGAACTGGGGGTGGTTTTTTCCTAAATGGTTTTCCACTCTTCCTCCACGCAAATTCGGGTTCACTTCCTCTAAATTCAACCTTCCCAATTCCTAATCCACTAGCGTAATTAGTACTTAAACGTATAACCCGAACGGGTAGTAAGACGCGGTGCTAAAATAATAATAATAATAATAATAATAAAAGTGACAGTAAAAGCCAAGTTGGCCGATTTCTTTCTAAGAAAAGAGATAGTCCAAGGATCCGGGGGCGTGGGGGGTTTGCAAGAAGCCCCTCGTGGCGGCCATTATAAAAACACTCGCGATCATACCAACATACAGATCTTAAATATCAGGTTTGAATGGAATCCATCAGACAGTTTCTGTTGTGGCCCCAAATAAAAATATCAAGAATGGGATTTTTACTTTACGAAAAAAAAATCAAGCTCCATCATAATCTCCAGGGGATTTTTTTTTTTTTTTTTTACGATTACAATATTTCCTATAGATGAATAACAACTCCGCATCAAACATACACTACATTTCCTTTTCTTCTTCTTCGAGCTTCGAGATAATCGATTCTCTTGACATCACGCGACTCCCGCGAGATCAGAGCGCCCTGCGGATTGATTCCTGAAACCACAATCCTTCTCTTTCATCTTACACTACTGTTGGCGGGGGAGCTAAGAAAGAGACGCCACTTCCCGATAGAGACGCCGGTAGGGATTGCGTCAAGAGGCTTGTCGACGTTCAGAACGGCGTCGGAATAAAGAAAGGGAGGTTTTTTTTTAGAGGCGTCGTGCCGGGATGACATGGAGTGGTCAGTGTGGACGATAAACTTAACCTCCCTCCCTCCCTTTCTAGAGTTGAATCCTGTCTTTGTGTGATCGTGGGGGGGCAAATAGAGGGGTCAAAATGGGAGAGGGGGGATAATGGATTCCTGGAGAGCTGTGGTCTCGGGGTAAGATGGTCTTCTTTCTGGAGGATATAAACTGGAGAGGAGCTGAAGGGACAAATATAAAGACATATGGCTCCTTGGAGGATATATGACTTGAGAGGAGCTGAAGGGACAAATATAAAGACATAAGGCTCCTTGGAGGATATATGACTGGAGAGGAGCTGAAGGGACAAATATAAAGACATAAGGCTCCTTGGAGGATATATGACTGGAGAGGAGCTGAAGGGACAAATATAAAGACATAAGGCTCCTTGGAGGATATATGACTGCAGAGGAGCTGAAGGGACGAATATAAAGACATAAGGCTCCTTGGAGGATATATGACTGGAGAGGAGCTGAAGGGACAAATATAAAGACATAAGGCTCCTTGGAGGATATATGACTGGAGAGGAGCTGAAGGGACAAATATAAAGACATAAGGCTCCTTAGAGGATATATGACTGGAGAGGAGCTGAAGGGACAAATATAAAGACATAAGGCTCCTTGGAGGAACAAAGTCTGGAGGGGTAGAGGGAATACCAATGATAAGAAAGAGATCTTATAAGAACGCATCTGTATTCTGGAAGGAATATTGGCATCTGACAGCTAGAAATACTAATGGATATACTTTCACGTGTTCATACGTCAAGTCATGTAAACTTTAGACGTCACCTTTGATATAAAATATCAATATGAAAGTTAGACCACCAGTTTGGATGGTAGATTTTAACAGTGACAGGGTAAAGATTTGGAACGTATAGTTAAGAAGAGGGGTGCTAGCATTTGCATTGAAAGAGAGTGAGAAAACAATCTAAGAAAAAAATCACCACTAGTTTTAGCGGAAGAGGTTCTTAACCTCTTAACTCCCAGTTACCGGGAACACCAAATTAAATGAGTTGACCTTGGCAGTCTTGGGGTAAAGTGCACGCCTCAAGACCCGATGTCCGTGGGTTCAAAACCAGCTGAGGTCAACCGATTTTACTGATTGATAAAAAAATCCGTAGCACAACTTCCTTCGGACGGGGAAGTAAAAGCCGTCGGTCCAGTGTCGATTGTGGACATATAAAAGAACCCTGGCAGGTATTTGAAAATATCATTTCCGGCAACATTTGGTAGGCCCTTTCTTTCTCGCTCATAGAAATTTTCTTGTGTTGATATAATCAATCGTTTCAGAAAGTACACGTCAAATACCTCTAATAAATGAAACGAAAGAGATGAGTCTTGACTTCCTATCCGCATGACCACCGATTCGGGAAAACTCTAGTAACTGTGTTATTCCTTTTAGATTAAGGTAAAAGTGTAGGGGACGCGAGTTAAGATCAGTATTTTTTACATTTGGTTTTGGTCCAAATAAAACATTGAATTATATCTCCAGTATAAACAAAGCGTTTAATTTTCTTCACACGGTGATATCGACAGTTGATGAATATCTGTCATAAACATGACGACATTACATGACAAACTTTTTAAATGAAGATTATTATTATTATTATTATTATCACCGCGTCTTACTACCCGTTCGGGTTATACACACTTACGCTAATGTGTAATAGTAGAGTGATTGTGAGATGAAATGGAGGACCTACAGTTTAACGTGGGATCCGAACCACGGTGGAGACCTGGCATTCCACACATTCACAAGTTGTGATTAATACACGTCTTGTCAGAGGTGAAGGAAGAGTTTGGCAATCAGACAAATCTGTGCCTGGACCGAGGATTGAACCCCGGACCCTAATACAGAAGTCCTACACCTTACCCCTAGACCACCAGGTCATCGAAAAAAATATAAAAGTCACAAATGAAAGAGAGAAGTAAGATTCGAGTTGTTAAAGAAGGTCTACAGGGGAGTCCCCTTTGTTCCCGAGGATAATGAAGTGCGTGGTAAGGGGGGAAGGGATTCCTCCCCCCCCCAACATGAATTGGAAAACTATACCTCTTAAGAGAGTTCGACACTTATTCGTTGAAGCACTTTCTGGTTCGTCGTCAAGTGCTGCCTTATCTTTGGCTTCAATCCAATTAGTAGTATTCTTACACGACGAGAGTTTTTGTCTTCAAACAAGATCAGAACTTGGCGGCCATTACAGCTCGTGAGGATATTTTTTTTTAAATTCTACTGACGTATTTTGAAAAAAAAAAAAGAAGTTATTTATGAGTGTGTCCCCCTCCTCCCCCCGGTACAGTTTTCCATTCTGCTTCAACACAAACGCTGGTATATTTAATCTAAATTCTATATTGCTCATTTATATCACGTTAACGTAGTTAAAATGTGTAGACATTTCACACCAGACGGGTAGTAAGACTAAGACGATGTGGAAGGAAAAAAATAATCTTATATCCTTTATAAATAATGAATGCGCCATTCTTTGGTTCCATTTGTGACATCACCGAGAAGAGGAGAGCAGGGAGAGTTGTTATATGGGTGTGTAAGAGACCTGCTTTGGAGAAGAGAAGTCCCCTTGAAGTGTAAGGAAGTGTTATACAGGGTGCACCGTGGTTCGGATTCCACGTTAAACTGTAGGTCCTCCATTTTCATCTCACAATCACCCTACCATTGCACATTAGCGTAAGTGCGTATAACCCGAACGGGTAGTAAGACGCGGTGCTAATAATAATAATAATAATATACAGGGTGTACTTTGTACCCATTGTCACACACGCAGCAGAAACATGGACAGTGAACGTATCCACGGTGAGTTATTAACTGGGGGGGTGGGGGGGGGGGGGGAAGATATGTTATTTTGACTATTGTGAATAAATGTTGCGGTTTTTTTTTTTATTAAATACTAGCGGACCCGACAGACGTGGTCCTGCCCGAACATTGGCTTTTCATTTGGGTGGCATAATTGATTTCGATAATAAAACTAATACTATGTGATCATCACAATTACAAATTCACAATGAACTCCAATTAGTGAGTTACACAAATATTAATTATAATCAATTATTAATATTATATTCATTATTATAAATACGGGGTGGTGGTGGTGTGAGGGTGAAATTTTGAGGTTACATGTTCTGATATGCAAAAAATCTAAAAAAAATGAAAAATCCCCCCCAAAAATTCCCTAAAAAATAAAAAAAAAAATCCCTAGAACCCGATTGCAGCACCACCTACCGGGTCCAATTGTAAATCTAAACCATCCACGGACCCACTCAAACACACACAAAAAATTTCATCAAAATCGGTCCAGCCATTTAGGAGGAGTTCAGTGACATACACACGTACAGAAGAATTATATATATTAAGATAAGATATAAAAATTACAGAGACTGGATAAAATTCCCTGACTTTTCTCTGTTTTCCAGGTCACTGGACACCCTTCCTAAGAAAGAGAAAGAGAAACGAGCAAGAAGGGCGCAACTACCCTAAATAGACATCATAATTAAAAGTAGCTTAGACTTTTTTAATGGATATAATAATTCATGTATACACTAATAATAATTTTTTAATAATTTAAATTAACTAGAATGATTTTTTATATAATTTTGAAACTTTTTAAATTATAATATAACGTGTATGTGTTGGTCCTGTTACCCAGATATTACAACTCCTGGTGCTAGTGTTGTTGTCCTAGGTTAAGTTAGTTTGTAAGTCTATATTCTTGTGTTGGTCCTGTTACCCAGATATTACAACTCCTATGCTAATGTTGCTGTCCTAGGTTAAGTTAGTTTGTAAGTCTATATTCTTGTGTTGGTCCTGTTACCCAGATATTACAACTCCTATGCTAATGTTGCTGTCCTAGGTTAAGTTAGTTTGTAAGTCTATATTCTTGTGTTGGTCCTGTTACCCAGATATTACAACTCCTGGTGCTAATGTTGCTGTCCTAGGTTAAGTTAGTCTGTAAGTCTATATCCCTGTGTTGGTCATGTTACCCAGATATTACAACTCCTGGAGCTAGTGTTGCTGTCCTAGGTTAAGTTAGTTTGTAAGTCTATATTCTTGTGTTGGTCCTGTTACCCAGATATTACAACTCCTGGTGCTAGTGTTGCTGTCCTAGGTTAAGTTAGTTTGTAAGTCTATATCCCTGTGTTGGTCCTGTTACCCAGATATTACAACTCCTGGTGCTAGTGTTGCTGTCCTAGGTTAAGTTAGTTTGTAAGTCTATATCCCTGTGTTGGTCCTGTTACCCAGATATTACAACTCCTGGTGCTAGTGTTGCTGTCCTAGGTTAAGTTAGTTTGTAAGTCTATATCCCTGTGTTGGTCCTGTTACCCAGATATTACAACTCTTGGTGCTAGTGTTGCTGTCCTAGGTTAAGTTAGTTTGTAAGTCAATATCCCTGTGTTGGTCCTGTTACCCAGATATTACAACTCATGGTGCTAGTGTTGCTGTCCTAGGTTAAGTTAGTTTGTAAGTCTATATCCCTGTGTTGGTCCTGTTACCCAGATATTACAACTCCTGGTGCTAGTGTTGCTGTCCTAGGTTAAGTTAGTTTGTAAGTCTATATCCCTGTGTTGGTCCTGTTACCCAGTTATTACAGCTCCTGGTGCTAGTGTTGCTGTCCTAGGTTAAGTTAGTTTGTAAGTCTATATCCCTGTGTTGGTCCTGTTACCCAGATATTACAACTCTTGGTGCTAGTGTTGCTGTCCTAGGTTAAGTTAGTTTGTAAGTCTATATCCCTGTGTTGGTCCTGTTACCCAGATATTACAACTCCTGGTGCTAGTGTTGCTGTCCTAGGTTAAGTTAGTTTTTAGGTCTATACCCCTGTGTTGGTCCTGTTACCCAGATATTACAACTCCTGGTGCTAGTGTTGTTGTCCTAGGTTAAGTTAGTTTGTAAGTCTACATCCCTGTGTTGATCCTGTTACCCAGATATTACAACTCCTGGTGCTAGTGTTGCTGTCCTAGGTTAAGTTAGTTTTTAGGTCTATACCCCTGTGTTGGTCCTGTTACCCAGATATTACAACTCCTGGTGCTAGTGTTGCTGTCCTAGGTTAAGTTAGTCTGTAAGTCTATATCCCTGTGTTGGTCCTGTTACCCAACTATTACAGCTCCTGCTGCTAGTGTTGGGAGTTTTGCTTTCGAGTAAAGGTTTCTGACCGCCAGCCGCTATCTTCCGCTGACAAGCATATTATTCTCTTGTCTATCTCCACCCACGGTTGAGCGGGTTGGAAACAATGTCCCATTGACCCGTTGTTAACCTCTGAAACTGGCCTCAGCGGTCATCAGCAATAAGTATCGCTGATATCGTGGCTGACTAATTCATAGAGGCGGCCCAGGCCAAGCTAATGCGACCCTGGCGCCACTGATAGGACATGGCAACTCTTGGAACTGACAGGCGACCAATGTTGCTACTGTAACAGTCAAAATTCCCTTCAGTGCCTTTAAAAAAACGCCAATTTTTTGTTGTTGTCAACAATAACATTTCACTAAATTATTAGTGTCATTTTAAAATTACTTATTCTATGGCGTTTGAAACTTGAAATTTAATTGCGGCACATCCAAGGGTCCGCCACCTATCGAGCCTACCTCATTACACTCTCCCTATCTTGAGCTAGCTCTATCCAAGCCTACCTCATTACACTCTCCCTATCTTGAGCTAGCTCTATCGAGCCTACCTCATTACACTCCCCCTATCTTGAGCTAGCTCTATCCAGTCCACCTCATTACACTCTCCCTATCTTGAGCTAGCTCTATCCAGTCTACCTCATTACACTATCACTATCTTGAGCTAGCTCTATCCAGTCCACCTCATTACACTATCACTATCTTGAGCTAGCTCTATCCAGTCTACCTCATTACACTATAACTATCTTGAGCTAGCTCTATCCAGTCCACCTCATTACACTATCACTATCTTGAGCTAGCTCTATCCAGTCTACCTCATTACACTATCACTATCTTGAGCTAGCTCTATCCAGTCCACCTCATTACACTATCACTATCTTGAGCTAGTTCTATTCAGTCCACCTCATTACACTATCCCTATCTTGAGCTAGCTCTATCCAGTCCACCTCATTACATCCTATCCCTATCTTGAGCTAGTTCTATCCAGTCCACCTCATTACACCCTATCTCTATATTGAGCTAGTTCCATCAAATCTACATCATTTAATGGACTCGTCATAAAACTAACAGAAACACATTCCACAGTAATTGAATTATTTTATTTTTTTAGAGATTTTTTTTTTCTGGTTTAATTCATGGCGTTAAAATTTAAAATCAAAAGACCTAAGGCTGTGCAACAAAATAAAAAAACACAACCGTAAAGTCGTAAAACGTTTCATTAAGAGAAAAGAGGGAAGTTGGAGGAGGTGTGGGGGTGGTTACAAAAAAAACAACACACAATTGAAAACAGTAATGAGGTCAGCGCAGACTGGTGTGTAATTAATGAGGGGTTAAGTTGGTTGGGTCGCCGCAGAGTGCGGGCAGGAGGAGGGGGGGACCCCCGCCGGCAGATGTCGCCACCAGAGCTTTGTTGCTAGGGAATCACCCACATTATAATCAACAAGGTCCGTCTACTAGGAGGTCACGCCACGCCTTCTGAACCGACTGATTATATCAGCATACGAGAATTTCTATGAGCGAGAGCGAAAGGACCCATCAACTTTTTCCGGGAAAGGTATTTTCAAATACCTTCTAGGGTTCTTTTGCATACCACAATCAACATGAAGACCGATGGCTTTATGTTCTCTACGAAGGAAGTTGTGCTACGGATTTTCTATCACTTAAGGAAAATCTGTCAAACCCACCTGGGTTTGAACCCACTAACATCAGGTCATGAGTTAAACACTTTACCCCAATACCACCAAGGTCGACTATATTGAACAAAAAATATATATAAAATCCTCAACAATGTTTTATTAACCGCAGAATTACAAGAGCAGAACAAAAAACGTGATCACGTGACGCTATATAACCCAATCACAATATTTCCACCTCAATGCTCTTTATATCTTCCAGCGTGGTAGAACCAATCAAATTTCAAACAAGTGCGCATGCGCTGTAGAACTAGAAGCGAGCAGACAGCTTCGTTGTCCGTTGTGAGGAGATTTGAAATAATCCATTAATATAAAGAGTGTGTATCGATGTATTGGATTGTGCCACGACACAGCGTTATAATTTGAAAACATACACCGGGAGGATAAAATATGTTAATAATAATCCATTTTAAGTTTGTGTTTCAATGCATCCTGGGTCTATGTACACTAGACTGTTGACGAGGGGAAGATAGAACCGCGAATGTCGGTCGGGTGTCCTGAGGGAGGTTTTCCACTCTACTTCCACGCAAATTCGGACACACTTCCTCTAAATATAACCTTTCTAATCCCTAAAAAACTATTTGCGTGACATTAGGACATAAACGTACAACCCGCACGGGTAGTAAGACACGATGATTTTTAAAAAAATACTTAAAACAGATGCTGCTTTTCCTATTTTAGTTAACGTGTTGATCAAGAATCAGGGTAGAAACCGATGGAGCGGTTTACGTGAAGCCAACGGAAGGGACGGCAAATTTATCAGACTGTTCATACGGCACGATCTAGACAGCGGTCGAATGATAAGAACGCCCCCCCCCCCCCCCACACTTTTGTGAACACAGTTCATATAGGATCTTGACGATGAATACATGTGACTGGTGTGGTTAGTTAACCGGAGATGGGACCCAGAGAAGAGAATAACCTTAGGCGTTTAAAGATTCGCCTGAATCCACCCTGAATCTAAAATAAAGGGTCATGGTTTAGAAATCGAGACAGACAAAATATATAATTTGTTTAAAGATGGGTTTCCTCATTCACAGTAATGAATTAACGGCCAAAAGGTTGGTTGTTGTGTATGCTACAAGATTTGATTTTGTTCATAAGTCATGTGTTAATAGAATCAGTCGGTAAAGAAACTAGAAATGTACACAAATCGTGACCTAACCTTCTGCTAAATGAACCTTCTCTTACACCAGCGCTCATCACGGCAAAACTAACAAACACTCATGTACGTACAGTTTGTTTAAAAATAACGTTTCTCCGTTCAAAATATGTTCTATATTGGACACAACTCGTGACCAGACCTCCTGCTAGATGAACCTTGTTTCCTAACACCAGCGCTCCTCACGGCACGACTAACAAACACTAGTATAAGGACAGTTTGTTTTGAGAAGAACGTTTCCCCGTTCAAACTATGTTCTATATTGGACACAGCTCGTGACCAGACCTCCTGCTAGATGAACCTTGTTTCCTAACACCAGCGCTCCTCACGGCACGACTAACAAACACTATTATAAGGACAGTTTGTTTTAAAAGAGAACGTTTCCCTATTCAAATGTTCGGCCGTGATAACTGCGCCATCTCTGAATGGAGGAAATAAAAGATGGGGGTTGCGGGGTCCCGAGGAAAATGTTATTAGATTAAAGTCGTCGTACTAATGGAGGACGAACAAAAGGTGCCTTGATTGTCCTGGGTCTGGTACATTCTAACCCCTCTCTCTCTCTCTCTCAAACATCCTGACTCCATTATGTCTGTACTCTAGAGACGAACAAACACATTCAACCTAGAGGTAGATACGATAAGGAGTGTTTGTGGGCGTACTCCGCGACAAACAATCCAATACAAACGTAATGGCGCGCACTCTCGCAGGACAATGGGTTCATCTATGACGTTAAAATCTGTAGGTAAGGATGTAGTATCTAATAAAAAATAACGACAAATGCTTTAGAAACATCTAATAACGAAATTAACGTAACGATACCTTACTCAATTTTTTTTGTATCGAAAATATCATCGATAACAATAGATATATCTGAATCGAAATAATAAGCTGCAGAACTTATCTATCAAAACAATGTTTCTTAATGTTTGCATGTACGTACAATATTGCTAGTTTTCTTCATAGGCCTCTTTATTTCAAAATCTCAATTTCAAGGGGAGAGCTTTCTAGAAACCCCAAACATATTTAGCTACGGCTAAAATTGATAATATATTACTATTACTATTATTATTATTATTTTATATGTATTTATATTATCTATATAAAGAGACTGTTACAGATCACACGACTTTACGTATAAATATGTGAAAGTAGATCTAATAGTTTTTCTAGCTGTCAGATAAGTTTCTTCCTATGAATATTGGACTGTAGTAACTGTTCTAGCTGTCAGATTAGGTTATTCCTATGGACATTGGACTTTAGTAACTGTTCTATCTGTCAGATAAGGTTCTTCCTATGAACATTGGACTGTAGTAACTGTTCTAGCTGTCAGATAAGGTTATTCCTATGGACATTGGACTGTAGTAACTGTTCTAGCTGTCAGATAAGGTTGTTCCTATGAACATTGGACTGTAGTAACTGTTCTAGCTGTCAAATTAGGTTCTTAATATGAACATTGGACTGTAGTAGCTTTTCTAGCTGTCAGATAAGGTTCTTCCTATGAACATTGGACTGTAGTAACTGTTCTAACTGTCAGGTAAGGTTCTTCCTATGAACATTGGACTGTAGTAACTGTTCTAGCTGTCAGATAAGGTTCTTCCCATGAAAAACGAACAGTAAAAATTGCACTGCTAAGTATCTTACATTTTGTAATTTATGATTTACGCGTGTGATTAAACTAAGCCTTATAGTAAATGAACAGCAAGTAAATACTTTTTAGGCTCGCTTGTAATTGGTTGAATTGCGCCCTCGTAAACCGCGGCGATAGGATGGAACTAACCTCGTTTATTGCCAACTTTACACTCCATCATAAACATATTGCATCAGAAGTAAAGGCGAGGTTAGCATTAAAAAAATGACAAAATTTACGACGCAGTAATTTTCCAAGGTTTAGCTCGGAGATTATTCTTCTGTAAAATTTTATGGGAGAAAATAGGGTGGAGCATAAAATCAAACGATATTGCTTCATATTTAATGACATGAAATGAAAAGGCTCGTAAACACGAGAATTGAATGACAGACTTTGGGCTCATGAGTTATAACAATAAGATATTTTTTTTCTGAGCTTTCTCAAATTTGTTTTCTTTTCTGTGATGTTATTGATTTGGACATGAGTGTCTTTATTAACCACAATGTTGCACGGTTAGTTTACCTGACTGTCCTAGCCCGGGGTTCAATACCCACCACATGCACTGAAGGGTGCTACTGTTAAAAGTTGGTTGCACGGTTAGTGTGCCTGACTCGAGCCTTGTCCAGGGTTCCTTACCTATCCCATACGAGAGTTATAAATACGGAGTGTGAATCCCTGACGTGTAAAGTAGGAGGTGGTTTATATCAAGGAAAGTGTTTTAAAAACCTCTCTATGAGAATGTCGGTGAATTTCTTCATGAACACATTCATCATCCCTATGTTGCCCACAACCTGTGGTAGAAATACCATGTAGTGGATCACCGCTGCCTTCCATACTTAATATATATGAGCGAGCGTGAAAGACCCTTCCAATTATGTCAGAAAAAGTATTTTCACATAAGCTCCAGGGTTCTTTTCAAACCATAAATTGATGGTTTTTACTTCTATTAATAAGGAAGTTGTGCTACGGAGTTTTATCGCTTCTAGCCGCCTCGGTGGCCTGGTTAGCTAACGCGCTAGTTTAATGTTGAGCTAGACTACCTGAAGACGGGGTGATCGAGGTTCGAATCTAGGTCGGGTGAACTGAGGGTGGTTTTCCCTAAATGGTTTTCCACTCTTCCTCCACGCAAATGCGTGTTCACTTCCTCTAAATTCAACCTTACCCATCCCTAACCCATTAGCGTAATTAGTACTTAAGCGTATAATAATAATAATAATATAATATTTAGCACCACGTCTTACTACCCGTTCGGGCTATACGCTTAAGTACTAATTACTCTAATGGATTAGGAATTGGGAGGGTTGAATTTTAGAGGAAGTGAACCCGCATTTTCGTGGAGGGAGAGTGGAAAACCATTTAGGAAAAACAACCCCCAGTTCACCCGACCGAGATTCGAACCTCGATCACCCCGTCCTCGGCGGTCGAGCTCAACACGGCTGGCGCGTTAGCCAACTACGCCACCGAGGCGGGTCAAGCGTATAACCCAAACGGGTAGTAAGACGCGGTGCTAAATAAATAATTTTTTTTTATAGCTCAAGAAAAATCCGTTGTCTCCGGCTGGGTTTGAAACCACAAACATCGGGTCCTAACCCCCAAAACTATCGAGCTCGATATTATTTAACTATGGTACAGTGATTAATCATTTTGAGTTAAAGTGTAGTAAGCAGTCTTTTTTTTTTCAGACAAAAATATATAAAAAATTTAATCCAGAAACTTTATGTTTTATCTTTTCTGTAAATAATTTTGCTTCGCACCCAAAACGTTTTGACATTTCCAGCCTTCAAATAATTATGTATTCGATATCTTCTGAAAATGACACTCCTTTATTTTCTAAGACTTTACAGACTACAACTTTTATTTTTTTGTTATTTATTCAAGGGCTCTTGTTTTTTTATATTATTGTTTATTTCCAACTTTTTTTTTTTTTTTTTGCTGATACTAAGAAATATTCTATTGACAATCTTTAGTAAATAAAAAACACACAAAGATCGAACACAAAACAGATCAAAACAAGATGTCAACCTTGAGAAAATGTTCCAGACAAAGAGAAATGTCATTCAAAGGACAGAGACAAAGATTGCCAGAGACAGCTTGATTAAAAGTTCAATAAGGAAAAACAAAAAAAAAAAATACTTTTACGCTTTTATTTTAAAACAAATGAAGGTTACAGGGGGGGAAATAGGAAAGGTCCAATTTTTACTAAAATTGAGCTAGTGCTGCTATCTTTTGGATTCAGACAATCATGAGACCTTTCTAATCCACTTTAAATTATGGTTAACAGAGCTCTGTCATATTTAAATTATTATTTTAACATAAAATGTTTGCTGGGTTTCTTATGTGGTTTGAGTTATAACAGTTATTGCCCTGGAACATGACTGTGTGTAATGCGAAACTAGCTGATTTTAAACGACTTTTTAATCATATTTACGGAGCTGTGAGATTAGGTTTGATAAAAAAGAGCTCTAGATCTAACCTTAATTTATTCTAACAAATACAGTCATTGTTTGATATTTGAGAACTAACAGCGAGCTTTCCTCTTTACCTTGAGATAAGAAGTTTCCTCTAACAAATACAGTCATTGTTTGATATTTGAGAACTAACAGCGAGCTTTCCTCTTTACCTTGAGATAAGAAGTTTCCTCTAACAAATACAGTCATTGTTTGATATTTGAGAACTAACAGCGAGCTTTCCTCTTTACCTTCAGATAAGAAGTTTCCTCTAACAAATACAGTCATTGTTTGATATTTGAGAACTAGCAGCGAGCTTTCCTCTTTACCTCGAGATAAGAAGTTTCCTCTAACAAATACAGTCATTGTTTGATATTTGAGAACTAGCAGCGAGCTTTCCTCTTTACCTTCAGATAAGAAGTTTCCTCTAACAAATACAGTCATTGTTTGATATTTGAGAACTAGCAGCGAGCTTTCCTCTTTACCTTGAGATAAGAAGTTTCCTCTAACAAATACAGTCACTGTTTGATATCTGAGAACTAGCAGCTAGCTTTCCTCTTTACCTTGAGATAAGAAGTTTCCTCTAACAAATACAGTCATTGTTTGATATTTGAGAACTAGCAGCGAGCTTTCCTCTTTACCTTGAGATAAGAAGTTTCCTCTAACAAATACAGTCATTGTTTGATATTTGAGAACTAGCAGCGAGCTTTCCTCTTAACCTTGAGATAAGAAGTTTCCTCTAACAAATACAGTCACTGTTTGATATCTGAGAACTAGCAGCTAGCTTTCCTCTTTACCTTGAGATAAGAAGTTTCCTCTAACAAATACAGTCATTGTTTGATATTTGAGAACTAGCAGCGAGCTTTCCTCTTTACCTTGAGATAAGAAGTTTCCTCTAACAAATACAGTCATTGTTTGATATTTGAGAACTAGCAGCGAGCTTTCCTCTTTACCTTGAGATAAGAAGTTTCGAAGTTTTATTTCCCCTCTTTCTTATTGACATCACGAAGGATGGTTGGAGTTAAAAGGTGATAGGAAGTACAAGCTTAGACAGAATATAGATTTCCAGAAAACGACATAAACAATTGTATTTTAAGCCTTACATCGATTGATACTTTTACGGTGTTGGCTGCCTTAACAGTGTCCACACATGCTCAGACTAACGTAAATCGAATAATAGAGATTGCGGATTCGATATTAAGCATTTATAGTTTTCGATACAATAATATTGGAAGTAATTGCTTTGAATTTAAAAAGAAAATTAAAATTGCCTGTTAATATATCTAAAAACAACTATCAAAATAAATTGTAGTTTTCTTCAACCGCAGCCTACCATTTGAATATTTTAGAGATTTGGAAATTTTGATTACATATTTAGTTCATAAACTATCATTTAGACCAAAAAATCGTTAAATGGAGGACCCAAAGTTACTTTGTCCTTATAGAATAAACTTCATCGTGATGTATGTATTTTTTTAATAACGTTTGACATTGTAAATATATAAGATGAATGCTGTGGATTGGGAGTAAGTGCAATGTAGAATCGGTATTTCTGATTTTTTTATTTCCAAAACACCTTTTTTTACCAAAGTAATAAAATTATGCTTTGATAGATATATTAAGTATAATATTGTACATGTAGTTTTTATATTTTTTTATTTCCTTACCTTCTGAAACAACTGATTATATCAGCATACGAGATTTTCTACTAGCGAGAGCCAAAGGGCTTACCAATTTTGCGGGAAAAGGTATTTCCACATACCTTCCAGGGTTATTTCACACGCCACAATCGACATCGGACCGACGAATTTACTTCTTCTCCGAAAGAATCTGTGCTAAAGATTTTTTATCACTCAAGAAAAAATCCATTGACCTAGGCTGGATTTGGGAAATTTAACCCACAAAAATCGTGCAAGCACTCCACCCCAAGTCTACCATGGCCAACATTTCCAATAAACAAATATATAAATAATAATTTAACCAAAGAATATTTAATCTCCAAGTAAAAAATGCGACACCCATCATACCTCTGAGAAGATAGTAGTATCAGAAGGTAGTGAGCGAGTGAGCCAGCGAGACGGGACCTGTGTAGTCGGAAAGTTGAGCGAGCTGGCTAAGAGGGAGCAGCACTAATACCGTGAGAAGAGTTACGTGCCACCTTATAGCCCCCTCTTAAGCGCAATGTTGAAGTCCAGTGGGAGAAGACGCGGAGGAAGGAGATTACCATGAGAATTTAATATTCTCACCACCGACAGTAATTTTGACGTGAAGCTATACCGTGTTTATAATGTCTTGGTCCCAGAACAACAAACTGTTTTCTTGGTTGCTAGAATAGCTAGGAATTATTGTTTTATGAAACCGTACGTCTGCATATATATGTCATAGGCGCCCATTAATTGGCCATAAGGGGGTTTATCGCTCTGAAATATTTACTTTATTTTAGAGATGGGAAATTAGACCCCTCAATACTTATCGATTCTTAAGGGTATCTAAAGGATCGATAATCGAGAAAATACCTCGATTCTTGATGCCTGGATTCCTAAAGATACGTGCCAATGATCGTGAAATCTTTTTAAAGAGATTAATGAATATCTGATATTAAAGGCCGTTTGAATCGCATTTGTTTCGTTAACTATTCCATATATTTTTATAGTAAAACTTATAAAAGCATTGATTTGATTTGATAACCTAAAAATTGATGTTTTGCTTCAATATGTAAACATATTTACCGTGGAAGCATAATGTACTAAAGAAAAAAACACCAATAAACCTCCATATCAGGGGTGTATCCAGGGGGGGTTCCAAGGAGCCCCCCCCCCCCCCGAATCTTAAGATGAAAACTCAACGAGTAGCTTTTTTTTAATTAATACCGCATCTTACTACCCATTCGGGTTATACGCCTATATACTAATTACTCTACTTAAATCTAGAACAGACACAACATACAGTCCCCCGGCCGTTAGTTTATTCACTATGAAAGAGGGAACCCACATTTCACCAATGATAAATTTTTCGGCCATGCCGGGAATATAACCTGGTAACTTTAGCTCCGAATGCAGAGACTCTATCGACTGAGCTAAAGTATCGGACTCAGAAGCTGTTGGCAAGAAGTACGGTACAATTTGTATTAATATAAAAAAAAATAGCTATAATGTGACGCTGATGAATTGTAAAAATAAAAAAATAAACTTGAGTTGTAAATGTTAATATTTCTATTGAGCACATCTAATTAAATCGTTTTATTTGTAATCTGTTAATTACGAACTTTTTTCCTACTTAAACAATTTGTTTTTAAAAAATAAGCTAACTAAATTTAAAAAACAATAGTGATTTTGATTCATTCCCTTTAATTATTTGTAATTTTTCTTATAGTTTACATTTATTTACATATCTTAATTTTTGTTTTTTAGGGGAATTTTCTTTCATCTAGAGGAAATCTCGGACCTACACTTGATATTGAGCCCCCCCCCCCCCCCCCCCAAACTTGAATCCTGCATACGCCACTGCTCCATATTAACAGATACCAACTCTGTGTTAAGAAATATATTACGATAGATTTGCTAATTTACTGTAACAAATTAAATGGTAATAATAATAATATGGGTAAAGTTTATTTCCAAATTTTAAAGCCAAAATTAAAATCATGACTGTAATTTGTAAAAGCAAAAATGTTTTAAAAGTCTAATTAAAATTTGATAGACGTTTAGCGAAATTTCCAGAATAAATATCAAATTGGTAAAAAAGGTTTACCTATCATGGCAGCCATATTGGTTTCTATTAACATAAACCAATATGGCCGTCCCCACTTTATTCTCACCGGAATAGGCCTGAAATGAAGAATCTAGGTTAAAAATTTAAGAATCTAAATCGAGAATCGGAATCGAAAAACTGGTATCGTCCCATCTCTACTATTATTTTTTTAAATTTTGATGAAAGAATAAAATTGTTTACTACTACACATTTGGACAATTCACATAGTTTGAATAAATAAAATAGGGGTTACGAATAAACAATTTAAGACATATACGCATGGAGGGAGAAAGAAAACCAAATGATACCAGACAGAGCACATATAGTATCACTCCTTTATCTAAATCATGATTATAGCTTGGAGTATATTCAAATAAATAATAAACATTGTTACAGAAACATAATGGGATAGAAAGAATATCGCATTCAACCAGAAAGCATGGATGAAAATAATACAATGACTATCTGGGTAACAGGACCAACACAGGGATATAGACTTACAAACTAACTTAACCTAGGACAACAACCCTAGCACCAGGAGTTGTAATATCTGGGTAACAGGACCAACACAGGGATATAGACTTACAAACTAACTTAACCTAGGACAGCAACATTAGCACCAGGAGTTGTAATATCTGGGTAACAGGACCAACACAGGGATATAGACTTACAAACTAACTTAACCTAGGACAGCAACATTAGCACCAGGAGTTGTAATATCTGGGTAACAGGACCAACACAGGGATATAGACTTACAAACTAACTTAACCTAGGACAGCAACATTAGCACCAGGAGTTGTAATATCTGGGTAACAGGACCAACACAGGGATATAGACTTACAAACTAACTTAACCTAGAACAGCAACACTAGCACCAGGAGTTGTAATATCTGGGTAACAGGACCAACACAGGGATATAGACTTACAAACTAACTTAACCTAGGACAACAACCCTAGCACCAGGAGTTGTAATATCTGGGTAACAGGACCAACACAGGGATATAGACTTACAAACTAACTTAACCTAGGACAGCAACATTAGCACCAGGAGTTGTAATATCTGGGTAACAGGACCAACACAGGGATATAGACTTACAAACTAACTTAACCTAAGACAGCAACACTAGCACCAGGAGTTGTAATATCTGGGTAACAGGACCAACACAGGGATATAGACTTACAAACTAACTTAACCTAAGACAGCAACACTAGAATTTGTGCTCATCCTTCTTTTCCACATATCCAATGTGTCGTAGAAAGACATCGCTATGAAATTATTAATGAATCAAAACACATCCAATGAATAAATCAATTTTGGTTTAAAAACATATTTTGACAACAAGACAGAGCCTAAATTAAAGTCGTCATAGTTGGCCCCGACGCGAAAGGGAAATCAACAAAAAAATATCATCCCCTACTGTCCGAAATCTAGTAGTCGTGTTATGCTGGGAGCACGATCAACTTAACCTTAACTTAAAGTTAACTTAACCTAACTTAACGTAAAGGACCTCCTAGTGTGTTTAAATGGAGGCGATCACGATGCAGTTAACTTAACGTTGACTTGCAGTTAACTTAACGTAAGAGATGTCCTGGGAGGTCTTTTACTTTAAGTGAACGTTACTTGAAGGGTATCACGTGATCTAGCCAGCCAATCATTATGCGAGTGACGTCAACAAGGCTATTTAGTAGTTCATTTGTTGGTATTATGACCCATGTTTACTCTTTAGCTTAAGTTCTAGTGATCAGACATTGAAACAAAATAATTAAACTAAAATAGGAAAGTTAAATTTATGAAAAAAAGTTTTGTAATAGATATTTATTATATCGATTGAAAACTATAAACATTCACAGATTATCACTGTAAAACTAGTACAAATCACAGATCATACTCGAGAATGAAGATGTTTGGCTCGAGTTGTAACGTTAAGTTACGTGAATCGTGATCACACATAAGTTAAGTTAACTTTAAGTTGATCGTGATCCCGGCATTACTCAACTATTCAACCATTCAACCATACAATGGTGTGACAGGATCCAAACAAATTGTGTTTTCTTTGAACAATGGTCGATTACTGGGACAACATCCAAAAAAACCTCCACTCCCTAACCATCCCCGAAATTTCCTTCAAAGTCTCATACACTCGAATTAAATAAACATAGATTCACCCGGCTCGGTGGCGTAGTTAGCTAACGCGCTAGTTTCGTACTGAGCTAGACTGCTGAGGATAGGGATAATGAGGTTCGAATCTCGCTCGGGTAAACTGGGGTGGTTTTTCCTAGATGGTTTTCCACTCTCCCTCCTCAGAAATGCGGGTTCACTTCCTCTAAATTCAACCTTTCCAATTCCTAACTCATTAGCGTAATTAGTACATAGGCGTATAACCCGAACGGGTAGTAAGACGCGGGGTGCTAAATAAAAAAATATAAGTCATAGATTCCCCCCCCCCCCCACCTCGGTGGCCGCATGATCTAAGGCGTTACTCTCGCAATAGACAAGACTTCTCAAGTAGGGAAGATCAGGATTCAATCCCGGTTGAGTGTACTTAAACTTGTTTTTCTTAAATGTTTTTCCAGTCTCTCTATACAAATGCGGATGCATTTAATCTGAATTAAACTTCCCTAATCCCTTACACATTTGTGTGGTTAGTACATAAGCGTAAAGCCCGAACGGGTAGTAAGACGTGGTAGGCTTTTTTTTTTTTTTTGCCATGAATAGAGTTAAAACATTTGACCTTTAGTTGAATATTAGGGCATGTGAGTTTAAAAGTTGTCGAACAGTTATTTTTTAATTTTATTTTTTAAGTGTCTTAACCTAATGTATGTCTTACCTAGCTAAGTTGATTAGAAGAGACAGAGTCAAATGGAGTTGTTAAAGTTATCTAGCACATGGCGTGGAACCACACGCTTAGAATTGTCCACACCAGACTAAGTAGTCTCATTTAAAACACACACCTTTCCATCCACGCATCCGAACCACGGAGAAAAGTAACCAGTCACAAACACTCGGGGTCAGCGAAATGCCACTCGACGAGGCTCGAAGTAAGATCCCTAGTCACGCGCAGTAATCATAACGAACTGACCCGGTCGCCGCCTAGCGCACGACTGACGTAACACACAGTACAGCTGCGCGCCTGGTGGCCGGCTCCTCAAACTCCACTCTATCTCTATCTCGCTCTAAACACGCCTTCGCCACCTCCTGGAGGCTTCTACAGTAGCCCCATGGCTTCTTTGGTGCTGACTGACAGCTCACAGCTGACTTCTGACAGTCAACATTTAGGTATATACCTAAATGTTGACTGTCAGAAGTGACAGCTGCTAAACACATGGTTCGACGTAGAGATACATAATTTGGTCTGGTAACTTTTCAAAGCTGTCAGTCAGTACCAAAGAAGCCATGGGGCTACTGTATGTGGTAGGGGTCGGTTAGACCGTTAATTTTCGGTATCGGTGATTGCCGTGACCGTGATTGTAAAATATCAGTGATTTATACCAGTTATTATTCACGGTGACTGGTAGATACAGTGTTTTGTCGATTGATATTTTATCACGGCCGCAGTTTGTTGCTGTATCGATATTTTGCCCCAGTCGCCGCTTTTTAAAATAACAAAGTCATGTGTTGGACCTTAAATAGCAACACAGGGTTGCCAACATTCCAGTCTCTAGAGATTAATAAATAACATTTATTTTTGTTAAACTGAAAATAATTCACGTTGGGAATCAACGGACTAAGAACAAAAACTAGCTTTGAAGAATATTACTATACAATATGTATTTATAAAATTATTATTATTATTATTATTACTATGATCACCGCGTCTTACTACCCGTTCGGGTTATACGCTCTTACGCTAATGTGTGATGGTTAGGGTGATTATGAGATTAAATGGAGGACCTAAAGTTTAACGTGGGATCCGAACCACGGTGGAGGCCTGGCATTCCACACATTCACAAGTTGTGATTAATACACGTCTTGTCAGAGGTGAAGGAAGGGTTTGGCGATCAGATAAATCTGTGCCGGGACCGAGGATTGAAACCTGGACCCTCAGCACAGAAGTCTGACACATTACCCCTAGACCACAAGGTTACCCTTATAAAATGTAAATTATTATGTTTATTAATCTCAACTATACCTGGTGAATATTATATAATTATTATGTTCGGATTAAAAAAGTAGATTTTAGTAACATCCAACATGTTATTGTGTTGAAAAGTTTAAGGAGATAAAGTCCGCCGCCACAAATTAATTAAGTGGAGGCTCTTTTTCAAAGAATGATTATTAAAACATGCGAATTAAGGACATATACCGCTACTGCCCACAGCTGCGGGTCACCCTATTGCCAGACGCCAACTAATATTATGTCGCCGTACGGCTGTTGCCCGACTAAGAATATCCAAATTGACAGAAACGTCAATCTAGGTCATCCTAGAAAGGGCTGATTTGTTGTTTGAGTACCGAGTCACTTTCGTGACTCTTAACCTCGTGAATGAACTTAATAAACCTTATGAGATGATACCAATGAAATGAGGCTGTAAGAAAATTACATTTGTATTAATAAATATACACTATGAGGTGATAATTGGTGATTTTGAATGATCATGCCAGTCACGGTCGTAGCTTTTATACTAGGATGCTCAGATGTCGCCATCTGGTGAGAGTATCTCTAAACACCGATCACCGATATCTCAATCACTGATACTTTTGAGAGCCAATCACTGGAGTGACGGTGAAAAAATCACTGTCAGTGAAATATCACCCATCTCTACTCTGTGGTATTTCCTTTCAATCCGTTATGTATATTTATTAAAGTTATTAAAAACCATATCTATATATTCAAACATTAAGTCATTTTATCAGTGGCTGACAAATTTTTATGGAAATTATCAATAACTCTATTTAAAAAACGTGTGAAGCGTGGGTTTGTCCGGAGAAACACAAGAGCAAGGTGAGTAGGGGGCCCGGCGTCTCGTCACAATTTGACCTTTGACCCCGACGCTGATTGGCTGCTATAATTAGACCTCCCCCCTCCCACCCCCCTCCCCTCCCTCCGCTCTGATTACAAAATCTCCACCAGTTGATTACGAAATTTCCTCCCCTACAACCCCCTCCCCCCATCCCCTACAACCCCACCACACCTTGAACATGTTGGTACTTGTGCGGGCCCTTTTTTTCTTGATTATTGTTGCGTGCTAATTAATTATTCATGTCTGCTAATTGATTATTGATGTGTGCTAATTAATTATTCATGTATGGGTAGGGGGGAAGGTCATTGGAGTATATTTATTTGGATGGTGAGCATACGGGTCGAGGGCTCTGCACGAAGCTCTCCTGACGGCAGCGTGCGAGTCAACCATAAGGCCCCTTTCACCAACCCTACTCGCGAGGACAGCATGACCGTGCCCTCTGGCAGCACTCAGTTGAATGCGAGCAAACCCCCTCATCTCGTCATACCTCCTCTCCTTTCTCTTTTTCCCCCTCCCCCATCCCTACGTCACTGACGTTGAGTGGCAATGTTTAGGGGGGTAGGAGGGGGTCAGTTGCCTCCCAGTGGAAAATTTTATGTTGCAATAAGCAAACATCCCCCACCCCTCCCCCGCCCCTCCCAGGGAAATCCCGTTTGCGTTGATTACGAAATTTCCCCCGCTGATTACGAAATCTCCTGCGTTGATTACGAAATTTCCTCCCCTTAACCCCGTCTCCTACAACCCCCTCCCCCCTACAGTCCCCGGACATTTTGGTTCTTGATGATTAATTATTGTTAATTGATGATTTCTAATTAATTATTGTTAATTGATGATTAATTATTAATTATCGGGATGGACTATGGAGTTTATTTATTTATTTGGGGAACATACATCTTGTTTATTTGGATGGGAAATGTAGCTCTCCCTCCACGACGGACCTCTCGCTACGACTGTCCTGCGTAGAATGGAGAGTATCTTTGCTGGTCGGCCGCTTACCGGGTAGTGACCACTGCGCATCACGGTTGCGCACTTTCCCCCTCCCCTCTCCTCTCGCCCCCATCACCCGGTGACGTCATCGAGACCCGTCGCTGGCTCGACAAAACGTGTTGAGACAAGAATTGAGGTCATTGACCCGGGCAATGGGTTTTCCTGGTGTTGCAACACGACCTTGAATTAGGTCCCCCACCCCCCCCTATTTGGTAATGGGTTTTCCCTGATGACTGGCGCCTGTTTGGCGGGTTGACAAGACAAGTTGAGTGACGTCATTGAGACCCTGTGCAGGACCGACAAGACGAGTTGCGGCAAGAATTGAGGTCATTGACCCGGGCAATGGGTTTTCCTGTTGTTGCAACATGACCTTGAATAATGTCCCCCACCCCTATTTGGTAATGGGTTTTCCCTGATGACTGGCGCCGGTTTGGCGGGTTGACAAGACAAGTCGAGACAAGAATAGATCACGAGAGGGCCATCTCGTAGGGGGTTGGGTATATAGGGGGAGACCCGCTCGCTCGTCTATTTATAAGCGTCTGTAGAGCGGTTCAAGATGGACAAGTTACAACAGTTGGTGAATATTGTTGACGCCGTGCAGACCGTAAAATTGAGTGATCTAACCGTGGATCAAAAGTACTCGCTGGATAAATTAAAGGCTGTCAATACAAAGTTCGGGAGACGCCTAATAGCATATCTAGATGGCGAGTTTTGTGTATTTTTACCTTGTCGTTTCGGTACTCTAACAGATGAAGACGTGTGCGAGCTTAATAACGAAAAATTGGTATTTACCTGCGCCGGAGTAAAACCCGGTTCACCTACCATTGTGAACTTTGAACGTGTTTAAGAGTCAAGCAGTTAACAACAACAACATCGGGCAGACGGGTAGTTAATACTTGTGCACGGTGGACCCTACAAACCATACAGCACGTTTTATAGCTCACGGGTACGCTCACCATGTTTAATTTAACGTTTGTGGGTCATACGGTTACGGGTTGTGCCTATATGACAGGAGAAAATATTCACAGTGTGGTTGCGAGCGATAGACAGGTAATTTACAAAATAGTGAACCAAGACAGAGAGGAGCGAGGCTACATCGAGTTTTGCGACTCTACCTGTCACACGATAAGAGCGACTAAAGTACTACCCTACGAGAGAATCGAGGAGACTTACCTGTGTGATATGACATGTGCTGTGTACAATTTCCGCCAAGGGGACGTCGTGGCCGTGTTGCCAAGGCCTCCACCACCCTTCAGAGCTCCATACCACCCGCCACCACCACCCTTCACGGCACCGCAGTCAACGCCCCCGCCCCCAGAGTCACCGGCGTACCCGCCCCCAGAGTCACCGGCGTACCCACCCCCAGAGTCACCGGCGTGCCCACCGCCAGAGTCGTCTGCCTACCAGTACTCACAGCCAGAGTCACCCGCGTGCTCACAGTCAGAGTCATCTGCCAACCAGTACTCACAGCCAGAGTCACCCGAGTGCCCAGCACTAGAGGAGGAGGAGGAGGAGGAGGTAAAATCCGAAGAACCCGCAAATCTCGAGTGTTTAACAATGTACAAAACTTATCCAAACGTTAAAATTATTGGTGAAACGCCCGATGACTACATAATCGGTCTGGGCAGATTCGGTAACGTCTTACTTCCAAAGTCTGCCTATTATTTGGATTGTAAGCGGTTTAAATCTAAAGCAAGTTGTATGATATATCTCGGAGGACAAAGTGTGATGTTTAAAAGTGAATTAATAAACTAGGCGCACTCATGTTGTCGTAGAACTCTGCTGACGTCATTGGAGCTAGTGGCAGACATTTTGAGAGGGGGAACGCAGTTTGTGAGTAGAGAACGTTGCCGCTTGAGCGAGAGGTTTTTTTTCACAGGGATATTTCTTTCGTTGCATTTCCGATTACCATTATGCCATATAAATGCTGCATTTGTAAGGGGGCCTACGCAAAGCTCTCCAGCCTTATTCGCCACAAACATCTCAAAATACTGCTCACCAGGATGCCTGTTGGGACGAAGAGGTATTGTGCAATGCGTTAGACAGGATCGAGAAAGAAGAATACAACCGTGTAAAGTGCTTAAACGAACTTGAGAAAAACAAAAGTTATAACGTTATGAGACCCCCAATGAACCGAACGTTATCGTGCTCGAGAATGTTGGAAGAGTAAGATTTCCATGTAAAAATATTGGAGACATTGTCAATAGACATTCTAGTGCCTCGCAGCGTGTCCTGTACTATTTTGGATGTGACTCGTACTCATTTTCTAGATGGTAAAAAATTATATTCTCTCCTGATGTTTTTAGTGACTATATGGTTTTTTTCCTTGCTATCACATGTTGCACTCTAATCTTAATTACTTGTATTGGTCACAAGGCCTAAAAAATCAATCTATGTTGTTGTTGTTTTTGTAGCTTCTCGTTATGAATGTTTTAAATACATTAATTGTTGATTGTCAATAAAAAAAACTCGCAATAAAATGTTGTTTTTTTTAAACCCTATAATATGTTGTGACTAGAAGGAGATGACAATATACATAGGGCAACAATACCAGAATAAAATATAAAATGTGAGCACACACACACACGTTCACTTATAAATTATAATTGTGGTGGCGTTATATTGCTACCACTGCCAAAGAGAAAGCAAAGTAAATGGAATTAATTAATGTTTGAGACCAAACTTCCAGGCTAAATAAACTTGTATGATTTAATTATTTTATTCATAATGTTTGAGACAGAGCTTCTAGGCTAAATAAACTTGTATTTATAGGATCATTCTGCACTAACTAGTAACTAAACATTTTTTCAATATCTTGGGAAAGCACGTATATATTTAATTACTACTTGGACAATAATTTAAACATCCAAACGGGGTAGGAATAGTGAAAGTATTTATGATTTGCATGGAAGGAGAGCTGGAAATACCATCAGTGTTCGAATTTCTCAACCAATCATACAGGCAGAGCCTCGCTTAGTTACTTGTACAATTCACAAGACCTAAATTGATTTATGCGTTATTATAATTTTTTAAATTCTTGGTAGAATATGTTTGGTTGGAGAATCAAAGACAATAAGGAGATGCTGTGTCTACACCAAAATCAGCGGTCTGAGTGATGTTCTAGGGGGAGAGAGAGAGAGAGTTCGGTTGTATACGTTAAAACACAAACATAACAGTTTATAATATTTATTCACACAACACTTAAACAACAAAGAAATGTTATTTTCGCGATATATTTTGATATATATATATATAAAACTTTGGCAATAAATTCATAAGTAATACAATTATACATTTAAATTCACTAATATATAACCTTCACATAAATTAATTAGGGCTGGGCCGATGCCGATTATTAATCCGATCATCGGCCGATTATCGCATAACCGGCGATTCCGATGATCGATGTTTGAATCTCCGATTATTTATGCCGATTATTCAAAATGTGTGGGTATATTTTAATTCCTAAAAAAATAATATTTTATCTCTGCTCTCTCGTATGTGATCTTTGAATAATTAGCTTGTTCCTAGCGACTTAGGTTTGAAATAAACAGCACATCCAACATTCCAAACAAAATATATCAAAATAAATATATTTACCATAGGTCTTTTTCCGATTTATGCACGTTATTAGAAATAAAAAATACTCACAAGTAACAAATCTAATAATCATAAAATAAAATATAAGCAGATTGGTGTTGTTTTATTTCGATTTGTTAAAGATGCCCAAAAAATGAAACATCGGACGTAATAATCTCGCACATTCGCACATTTTGTTTTAAATGGAAACCGTTTTTCTTTTAATGCAAGTACAAAACTTTCCACTGTACGGGAATTTGTTTCGCTCATATTTCAATATGAATTGAGTTAATATATATTAATATTTAAATTTTACATTTTCTTTAATAATTAAAAGTATATTAAAATAAGTTTTAAAGTATTTCTTAAAAAAAAAAACCCACGAAAAATAACTTTCGTTGCACATTATGTTATTTATTATTTATTTTATCATATTGAAGTAGAGATGGGCAAAATCGTTCTTTTAAATGAACGATTCATTGTGTCTGGTTCAGTTCAATGATCCGTTCCATTTGGACCCGTTCACCATTTATTCGATTTTCTAAAGGTAGTTTTTATTTAAATGTAGTTAAAACAATGTAATTTTTCATTAAGATTATTTAAATTGTTATAAAAAAGATCGGATTACTGTTTAAAAATGGTGATGCCTTTTTATTATACTTTTTTTTTTAAGAAACCACTTATTTCTATATGATATTAATATTTAGTAGTTAAATTATGATAGAATGCTTCGTAGAATCACAAAAAACCTATGTTATGATATATAAAAATCACAATTCACAAAAATATTACGATTGTTAAAAATTGTTTAATATTGAAGCAATATTTTAATAGTCATTGGATGTAAAAATTCCTATTTCATCTAAAAACAAAATAGATGTAAGCCTATTCTCCTTGTGTGCAAAAATATGTGTGCCTTGATTATTTTTTATCATTAAAATTAAATTTAAATTTGCTGATTATGATCTGTCTTTGTCTAATTAAAGGGTCAGTAGGCCTATTTAATTATAAATGTGAAATCATATTGTAATTATCTAACATGTACCGGTATATTTGCTATTTATTAATGTTATTTGTTTTTGTTTAATGAAAGGTTCATTTGTCCTAACAATAACAATATAAAATAATAATTAAACAACCTTTACACTTTAAAAGCTTCTATTTAAATGTTATTAAAACAAAACTATATTGGACATTATAAAACTATTAAAAGTAACTTTTTTTTGCTTTAAGAGTCATTTTACTTTATACACTTATTAAAATTGAAAACAAAAATAATCGGCATCGGTGATCGGCCTAATCGGCAACAAATGATCGGCATCGGACTAATCGGCAAAATAGCTGATCGGCCCAGCTCTAAAATTAATATGTTGTTGTTGTTGTTGTTGATAAGTTTTAAATATGAAACTATAGCTGATGACATGATATATAACATTTACACTAAGCAAATTAGCAACTCAAACAACAAAGAAATTCAGTTAATTAATGTTCGCAAAAAAAATATTTTGATATAATAATATATATAAACTTTTACCAAAAAAATCATAAGTAATACAATTATGTGGGTCTTGAAATTATTTTTAAATATATATAACTTTCACGTAAATTAATATGTTGTTGTTAAGTTTTAAATATGATTTTATATCTGTTGACATAATATATAACATTTACACTAAGCAAATTAGCAACTCAAACAACAAAGAAATTCAGTTAATTAATGTTCGCAAAAAAAAATATTTTGATATAATGATATATTAAACTTTTACCAAAAAATCATAAGTGATACAATTATATAGACCTTGAAATTATTTTAAATATATAACTTTTAGATAAATTAATATGCTGGTACGATTTAAATATCTAAATCAAAATAACGTGCCATCAGCTTGCGCATCATTGTGTCTACATCAAAATCATCGGTCGGAGTGTTATTTGAATTTAAAACCGTTGAAGGGGTTTCTATTGTTATTATAGGGATATTATCATCCGTTGAGGGTCTTGGAACCCTAGTTCTTTTAGGCCGCGTTGCGTGCCTCCTGCCGGTACGCCCTGTTCGAGCCCCACACAAAGACATTTTATTTTCGCAAAAATATTTTGATATAATGATATATTAAACTTTTACCAAAAAAAATCATAAGTAATACAATTATATGGATCTTGAACTTATTTTAAATATACATATAACTTTCACGTAAATTAATATGTTGTTGTTGTCAAGTTTTAAATATGAAACTATAACTGTTGACATAATATATAACATTTACACTAAGCAAATTAGCAACTCAAACAACAAAGAAATTCAGTTAATTAATGTTCGCAAAAAATATTTTGATATAATAATATATAAACTTTTACCAAAAAAAATCACAAGTAATACAATTATGTGGATCTTGAACTTATTTTAAATATATATAACTTTCACGTAAATTAATATGTTGTTGTTGTTGTTGTTAAGTTTTAAATATGAAACTATAGCTGATGACCTGATATATAACATTTACACTAAGCAAATCAGCAACTCAAACAACAAAGAAATTCAGTTAATTAATGTTCGCAAAAAAATATTTTGATATAATGATATATTAAACTTTTACCAAAAAATCATAAGTGATACAATTATATAGATCTTGAAATTATTTTAAATATATAACTTTTAGATAAATTAATATGCTGGTACGATTTAAATATCTAAATCAAAATAACGTGCCATCAGCTTGCGCATCATTGTGTCTACATCAAAATCATCGGTCGGAGTGTTATTTGAATTTAAAACCGTTGAAGGGGTTTCTATGGTTATTATAGGGATATTATCATCCGTTGAGGGTCTTGGAACCCTAGTTCTTTTAGGCCGCGTTGCGTGCCTCCTGCCGGTACGCCCCTGTTCGAGCCCCCAACAAAGAAATTTTATTTTCGCAAAAATATTTTGATATAATGATATATTAAACTTTTACCAAAAAAATCATAAGTAATACAATTATATGGATCTTGAACTTATTTTAAATATACATATAACTTTCACGTAAATTAATATGTTGTTGTTGTCAAGTTTTAAATATGAAACTATAACTGTTGACATAATATATAACATTTACACTAAGCAAATTAGCAACTCAAACAACAAAGAAATTCAGTTAATTAATGTTCGCAAAAAATATTTTGATATAATAATATATAAACTTTTACCAAAAAAAATCACAAGTAATACAATTATGTGGATCTTGAACTTATTTTAAATATATATAACTTTCACGTAAATTAATATGTTGTTGTTGTTGTTAAGTTTTAAATATGAAACTATAGCTGATGACCTGATATATAACATTTACACTAAGCAAATCAGCAACTCAAACAACAAAGAAATTCAGTTAATTAATGTTCGCAAAAAATATTTTGATATAATAATATATAAACTTTTACCAAAAAAAATTCATAAGAAATACAATTAAATGGATCTTGAAATTATTTTAAATATATAACTCTTAGATAAATTAATATGCTGGTACGATTTAAATATCTAAATCAAAATAATGTGGCATCAACTTGCGCATCACTGTGTCTACATCAAAATCATCGGTCTGAGTGTTATTTGGATTTAAAACCGGTGAAGGGGATTCTATTGTTATTATAGGGATATTATCATCCGTTGAGGGTCTTGGAACCCTAGTTCTGTTAGGCCGCGTTGCGCGCCTCCTGCCGATACGCCCTGTTCGAGCCCCCGAAGGCCGCACGTGTGAAAGGGGGGAGGCAATCTGGGCACCTGAAATATCTGGAGAGCACGGGTCTTGGAACGGGGGTGTCAGCGTGTCCTGGAGGGAAGCAGGGCTCTGGCCCCCCGGGTGCTGTGTGTCCCGGATCTGGATAGAGAGTAGCCCGCCCTCAGGAGCCATGGTGGTCGGAGTAAACTGCTCCCTTGAAGGCTGCCGGCGGACAATGTCGGCCAGGTAGGCGACCATCGCCTCTACTAAGTTGTCGGCCAACCTGAGGCTTTCCCGGGTCTGGGCTATTTCAGCTGCCTGCTGAGCAGCTGTGAGACCATCGGCGCTCCACCAGGCCTCATCTACACAATTAAGCTAGATTTTACCAAAGTGTTTATCAAAGTGTGTAAGATGCTCTAAAGGTGTATGAACACACAGCGCACCATGCTATGAGTAATACCTAGATTGCGTCAAGGATTGTAAACGTTGAAGTTAATAGTGCACTACTTCGTTATAACTCGCTATGAACATCGTTAATAGATTCTAGTACCATCGCGTAAGTAAAGGCCTAAATTATTTAATGTGTAATCATTGATGTAGTGTTTCTACGGCAATATATAGACATATTATTTCTTTTCACAAATCTTACGATTTTTTTAATTAAATGTTTATTTAATATAAAATTGAGAGACAGCTATTTGCGGTGCGCCGTACCATTTATGTATATATGTAATTGTAGATATATAATAATATAAATAAATTATTAGCCTACTTATTCATGAACTATTGAGAAATGTTCTTCCTGTCGATGAAAAACAGATAGCTATATTAATCATATTATAAATACAAACATTAATAAAGTTCGGATTTTAGCCACATATAATTTTCTTGCTTCAAACTCGCGACCCGAGACCCTTGCTAGAGAAAATGATAGTCGCCTAGGAAAATATATTTGAAGTGTAGTTAAGAAAGGGGCCAATATATTAAAGAATATTTACCAAACAGGGAATCGAATAGGGACTCCCTCTCCCCGACAGACCACTATATTAAGATTACAGCCCTTAGACCCTCTAAACATCAGCAACGGTTTTCCGCTCTGATAGTTTTGCTTCAAAAACATGTCAACGAGCTATTAGGGAGAAGGTTTATTACGACACCGAGCTACAGGTAGCCAACGGGACAGCTCGTGTGTGTGTGTGTGTGTGTGTGTGTGTGTGTGTGTGTGTGTGTGTGTGTGTGTGTGTGTGTGTGTGTGTGTGTGTGTGTGTGTGTGTGTGTGTGTGTGTTGTGTGTGTGTGTGTGTGTGTGTGTGTGTGTGTTGTGTGTGTGTGTGTGTGTGTGTGTGTGTGTGTGTGTGTGTGTGTGTGTAGCTTTTCTATATTTTCTACCTTCATTAGGTGTGTAAACCAATCATACAAATAGTAAGACGTGTTACCGGACACTTTTAAAAAAAATTAGGTGCCGTGGACTATATTTAATTTTAGAAGGCACTTCAAATGTTTTGCTAAATTTATTATATATAGATATTATTATAAACAAATGTAAATAACGGCGATGCTTTACCAGCTCGCTAACCTACCATTTTAGACATATGACTGCATTCGGTACCATTGATATCTTAGAAAGTGTCAGTTTAAAATGAAGCTCCTCTAATTTATGTACCAGAACACCTAGTATATTGAATCAATCAGATAATGTCCGATAATCGGTTATATTAACATTTTGAATCAAACTTGATTTTAGGACTAGATTAAGCAAATGTTATTCAATGCACATAGAATTTTATATACGGAATTTAAAAATGGTAGCTTTTATAACAGTCACAAATAGACATTCAACTAAAAAATTAAAATCAATGAGTCAGTTAGATAATGTTCTTAGTCGATTAGACCAAAATTTTGAATCAAGCTTGGTTTGGGAGTAGCCTAAGCAAATGTTATTCGATACACTTATATTTTTCGCAGGAATTAAAAAAATTGTAGCTTTTAGAACAGTCACAAATTTAACTCTGGCAAATAAACATCCAATTTAAAATTAAATCGGTCTCTTTTTTTTAAGCTATGTAACATAACGGTTTAATACACACAGAAGAGAATTGAAATACCTGATGTGGATGATGTTGCTGAATGTTCCATCGTCTTGATTAGTCAGTCGCTCCGTGGATAATTTTCACGTGAAGAAGACAGGGCTGCTCTAAAATCACCCCCTATATATATATATATGAACCAAAACCCCTTTCACCAGAGAGCCAACACCCCATACTTTCTAATTTAGATCAAAATAGAATCTTAACAATTACGAAAGGTTAGTTTCCATCCACGCTTATTATTTTAAATTGGCTCGAAGTTAGAAACTGTGAACGATAAATACTATAGCGTATTGTCTTTTTATATTCAAAATTAATCTATTATATATTAAGTGCCCGATAATAAATGCAGTCTGAAAAATAATTATATAATATACAGCCAATCTGCTTATGAGACATAAATTTATAGAGGAATAAGAGCATCACAGGGTACTACGGGTTAGATAAATAAATAAATGGTGACGGAAGAGACATGGGGGGTTCAAACTCCTATCGTGCGTGTGTACGGGGGGCCAGTTTCCTCACTCCTCGACCGCGGTGGCATAAGAAGACACATTTCGTATTATACCGTCATACTGATGCGGGTACATTTCTCTCCCTTCTTATTCCACTCTACAAACTATGTATCTATGGATTTTCAGTTTCACGCATCGCCCCCGCGCAGTTAATGTAAGCATACGAGTGTTTCAGACGTGTAAAAAAGATAAAAAAACTGTGTTAGGAAACCATGTTTTTTAAGCACCGCGTCTTACTAGCCGTTCGGGTTCGCTTGAGTACTATTTACTCTAATGGACTAGGAATTGTAAAGGATGCATTTTAGAAGTAATCTAACGGCGTTTGCTTGGAAGAGGGGGGAGTAGGGAACCATTCGGAGAAAAACTTCAAAACCTCAATGGGATTCGAACCTCGATCTCCCACTGTCTTGTCTAACTCGAGAGTGACGCCTCGATCTCTGAAGCGAGTTTTTTATCATGTCAATTTAATATTTGGTAATGCATTAACTTATTTGCTTCTAGAACACGATAGCCATTTATATTGGATGGGGCTTTGCTTTTTTATAATATATATATATATATATATATATATAGAGTCACGAATGAATATCATTTACAAGTATATTTTTCCATTAAAATTTATCGAAGGTATTTAACGTACACTGTATGCACCGACTGATTATATCAGTACACAGTTTACAATCTAGCTTAAATCTATAACATGCATGATACATTTTTCGGGCATTCCGGGATTCGAATCCAGGACCTCTTAGTAGGCAAACACACTACCGACGGAGCTAAAGTGCAGGTCTTACAACTATACATTTTTTCAGTGCTTATCCAATACTAGAACAGAGGTGAACTGAGACAATTTTTTTGTCAGCATAATTTCATCAAACGCTGTGACCGCGTGGACTAATGCACCACTCTCGCGGTAGACAAGACAGAGGGAGATCAAAGTTCGAATCTCTGTTGAGTGTACTGATGCCTGTTTTCCACTCTTCCTCCACGCAAATCCGGTTACTTTCCAAATCTCTAAAATCATGAGAATAATTAACTGTTTGGATGCGCAAAATACGGTGCATTTATCAAGGTAAAGATGTTGGAAGGATAGCGGGGTTCACACATACCAAATTTGAGACTTGGGCGGGTGAATTCGCTCATTTTTTTCAGAGCCCAAAGCCACTGACTTACAAGCCCATTTATGACGGAAATATACCTGAATGTCAATGCTCCTAAAGACCTGTGCGTTTCAGAAATACATGCTTGCAACGTACCATCCTTTAAGATCTAATCTCTACCACTTGTACAGAGTAAGAATGTTTCTCAACTACTTTAAGCGCACAGTCAAACTTAAGGTGAACGTACTAAACAGGAATCTCGCAGTTGCAGAAGATATTGTTATACTTTCCCAATTTTCACTCCGGCGCAAATGGGCATACCGTCTAAATGTCAGGCTCGCCTATTTCTTAGGGAGGGGTTCATTGTCAGCCGAGATATATCGTCTAAATGCTAAATTTGCCGTTCTTTAACCGATGGAGCCTCTGAGGGAGTGTTTATTTTTTCCAGCCGCGCAAATGCGGTTACACATCACGCCCTGTGACGTAAGGAGGTAGGAGGGTTCAATCCCTACAAGTTTGACAAGTCCTATATTGTTCAAATACGGGCACACTTCTTCTAAATTCAAACTTACCAATTATCAATCCGTTAGCGTTATTAATACTTAAGGAGTTTGAGGTTCAAATCTCGGTCGGGTAAACAAGGGGTGTTTTTAACTCTCCCTCTATGCAAATGCGGGCTCAAACCTCCCAATTATCAATCCATTAGCGTGTGCCAGCCAGTGGATCAGGATTCGAACTCCTTGCAACTTAGTATTTTGCGATAGTGCTGTCCTAGACCAGGCGATAGTTTGTCACTCTCCCTCTACGCAAATGCGGGCTCACTTCTGTGATCTTTAATATTTTATGTCGGCAAAGCTGTTACGTGTATATTGCCAGCGCCTTTCTGTCACAACGTATTTTAGGGAAAAGAATGGGATTGTTAATTAGAGGGCATGAAGCACACGGCGAAAGATATCGGGGTTCGAGTCCGTATTGGGGGGATTTGAATACCTGCCGAGGTGTACTGTTGGCTAACGCGCTAGATTTCTTTTTTTTCACATATACCAAATAATTTCGGGTAATTTACAAATAATTTATTTTTGAAAATTTAAATTTTGCTAAACATATTAGAACAATTTGGTTTAACGTTTATAATTACAGATTGGTTATTGTGATCAACAAAACTATGTGTTTATTTTTTATGAATACATCATAGTACTTATTAATTGGTCACATACAGAAATATTATTATAGAATAATAATTGATTTTTCATGTTACACATTTCACCTAGTCGAGATCAGCTCTTATCTCACGCTTGTCTGTCGTGCGTGTGTACCGAGGCCGTTTTCTTCGCGCATGATAATTTGTTTGTTTGCCTAGCCATGGACCCTAGTTCGATTCCAGATATGGGGTGAAAATGAGGGTTTAACCTTTCATAGTGATACATTAACTGCCCTAGACTGTATTTGTAGCTGTCCTAGGGTTCAAGTTTATTTTATTACACACACTTTGCGAGGGGGTCCTGATTTCGATTCCCTGTATGCTTGAAAATGTAGGTTTAACCGTTCATAGTGATACATTAACTGCCCTGGACTGTATTTGTAGCTGTCCTAGGGTTCAAGTTTATTTTATTACACACACTTTGCGAAGGGTCCTGAGTTAAATTCCCTGCATGGTCGACAAACGCCACAAGTCCCGGGTTCGAACGCCATCGGTGATATCTAGCAGGAGAAAGCATAAATAATAACTTTGACTGTTTTCACATTTCAGCCCTGAAAAAAATTACGGAACAGCAATAATTTTATTATTTTATCTCTCTCATACGGGCGGTGTTGTAGGGTTCGAATGTCAATGACACGCAAATGTGGGTACACACCTCGCCCTGTGACGTCCCTTAGAGGGCAACAAACGCATGGCAAATGCTGTTACACATTTCACCTGGTCGACATCAGCTTTTATCTCACGCTTGTAGCCATTGTCAGGTGTCATGTGGGGTGTTTTTAACTCTCCCTCTATGCAAAGGCGGGCTCAAACCTCCCAATTATCAATCCATTAGCGTGTGGTAGCCAGTGGACCAGGATTCGAATCCCTCTGCAGTTTAGTATATTGTGAGAGTGCTGTCTTGACCTGGGGGGGTTGTTTTTCACTCTCCCTCTATACAAATGCGGGCTCACTTCTGCGCTCTTTAATATTTTATTCCGGCAAAGCTGACACGTGTATATTGCCGGCGCCTTTCTGTCACAACGTATTTTAGGGTCAGAACGGTTGAAACACCTTATTCTTCTCTTGTGTTTGGTAACTAAAGAACATGAAGCAACCGGCAAAAGATATCGGGGTTCGAATCTGTGTTAGGGATTCGAATACCCGCCGAGGTGTACTGTTGGTAGTTCTCACTAAATGTTTTCCCGCTCTCTCTCCACGTAAACGCTGGAAAATTTCCTTACTCCCCCCAAAACACAGATGTGGATTCAACCTTCCCAAATCCGAATCCAGCTGGACTCGCGGTTCTGCTTCTTCTTTCGATTTTTTGTAATATTTGGGTTGGTTGAAGAGCCAGCCTCGTAAAGATTGTTAACTCACTAAAAAGAGTGCATAGTGATATATACCCGCTTCGATGAGGGAGTTCGATGTTCGAATCTTGGTCAGGTGAACTGAGGGTGGTTTTTCCCTAAATGGGTTACCACTTTCCTTCCACGCAAATAAGTTTTTTCACCCTCTCATAGTTACACTAATATTTTATAGACCGGTGGTCGCGGGGTACAAGACGTCAGGCTCGCACTAAGGGGGAAGACTATTTTAACCAAACAAAATCTCCGAAAGTATTGAACACAAATCATATATATTAGCTTTAATAAACTTGAAAAGAAATGCGAAAAAATATAGCCACGCACACACGGAAAAGGGATAAAATACACACATTTAATTAGGAAGATTCATTGATTAATTTGTAATAAATACTTACCTACTATGGTGGTCGCATGGTCTAAGACATCACTCTCGTGCCTATGCCAATGACAGGGAGTTTGGTGTTCGAATCCTGGTCAGGTGTGCTGAGGGTAGTTTATATAAAAAAATTGATTTACATTCTCTATCCACGTAAATGCTAGTACACTTCCTCTAAATTCATCCGTCCTCATCTTTCGCTCACTAGCGTAGTTAGTAAATATTTGTATAGCCTGAATAAGAAGTGGGACGTGGTGCTTTTCAAAAATACTGTGGGGGAAGGTGATAATGAGAAAATAAAACAATAGAATGATGGAAACAGTTGACTGTTAAACCTACCTGTGGATCTAAAACCCTGGTAGTATAGTCTGTAGCTAGTAGGTTCAGCTCGTATGGGGCGAATATAAGTACATTTATATATTTAAATAAACGTGCTGCATTGAAATATTAGAAGCTAGATTCTACTACTATTATGCCATAAAAATCAAAATTTAAAATGTTTTGAGTAGTTTAAAATAATTCTCAATATTTATTAGGTGGGTAACTTTAAAGAAAATATTGACTGTCTTGAGTAGAATAAAAAAATACAATCAATTTAAAAGCGGTCTTTTCTGAGAGTTAATAATAGTTTCTGATGATGGATTGTCTAGATGTGTGCCACATGAAAGGTGTCGCCTTCTCATTGGTCGAAAATAACATTTCAGTAGCTATATAGTTTGCTGTTGTCCTGCAAATCAGCACTTATTTCACTCTTGCATATTACAAACTGGCAGGTAGTTCCAGCCCGCCTAAGAGATAGCATGACAAGCTTTAAGAGACACTATGATTGTCCTAAATAGCTGTCAGCTCATTTAAAGCTCTCACAGTTACTTTTCCGATAAAAGATGGCATGAAAATCTCGAGGAGACAAAACTCTATCGTGTGTGATAATTATTTTTGTTGCGCCAAAAGTCCCTGGTCCGAATCCCTTATTCTTTTCATGGCGTGAGCTGAAACACAACAAGGTTATTTGGCATGGGGCGACGGATCACATCATTTTAGAAACAGGCCGGGGTTTGATCCCGCAGAAAGCTCCCTTAGAACGCTAATAAATATTATAGATTCCTCGAACGTATTTAGGGAGGTTTTCCATTCTCCCTCCTTACAAAATGTGTGTGCACTTCCTATAATTTTGGCTTGCGGTTTAAATGGCTAATTTGTTAGTGTGTGTATTATCGGTTCGAGCATTAAAATTGTATTTGCTATTACTTATGAATATATTATTTCAGCGGACATTAAATTTATTTGTTGTTTAAGTGGTTTTTGTCAAAAAAGACTAGGTCCATGGGTAGCAATCTACCGTTACAATGCATCGCATGGTCTATGGCGTCCGCTGACAAAGTGATAGACACAAATGCGGGTACACTTTCTACCTGGGCTAGAAAAAGCTGGTCAACCTGTGACAGACATCCACGCATGTCGACGGTCGATACCAAACAACCAATTTTAGTAGACTTTTGTGGTGGGGATAGCGGCCCCCTCCCGCTCGTGTGAAGTGTGGTGATTTTATTTACAGCGCAGGGGTTCGATGTTCAAATCTTGTCGTAATTATTTTTGGTCGCGCTCGGGTGGGGATTTTCTATACTACCTCAGAGCAAATGCTGGTACGCATCTCGCCAAAGGATTTAGGACGCTAAAATGTATTGAGTATCTGGGGGTAACCATTCATCAATCTTAGCGCACTTCCTCACGCGACAGCTGTTGAAAAATAAATGCTAGATAACGGTACTTTCCTTAAACTCGCAGAGTCAAGGTAAAGGGTGGGGTGGGGGGTTGAATGACACCGCGCCTGGGTTTCCCCAAACACTGACAAGGTAAAGGGGGTGGGGTGGGGGCTTGAAAGACACAGCGTTGGATTTCCCCCGACCTTGTGATTTCGTAATTCAAGGTAGCGCTCTACGCTAGTGAAAGGGAAGTCCCTGCAGACCCTGTCATTCAATATAAGCCATTCATTGCGAGTGCTTCGTCGCTGGGGGAGAGCTACATTTCCCATCCAAATAAACAAGATGTATGTTCCCCAAATAAATAAATAAACTCCATAGTCCATCCCGATAATTAATAATTAATCATCAATTAACAATAATTAATTAGAAATCATCAATTAACAATAATTAATCATCAAGAACCAAAATGTCCGGGGACTGTAGGGGGGAGGGGGTTGTAGGAGACGGGGTTAAGGGGAGGAAATTTCGTAATCAACGCAGGAGATTTCGTAATCAGCGGGGGAAATTTCGTAATCAACGCAAACGGGATTTCCCTGGGAGGGGCGGGGGAGGGGTGGGGGATGTTTGCTTATTGCAACATAAAATTTTCCACTGGGAGGCAACTGACCCCCTCCTACCCCCCTAAACATTGCCACTCAACGTCAGTGACGTAGGGATGGGGGAGGGGGAAAAAGAGAAAGGAGAGGAGGTATGACGAGATGAGGGGGCTTGCTCGCATTCAACTGAGTGCTGCCAGAGGGCACGGTCATGCTGTCCTCGCGAGTAGGGTTGGTGAAAGGGGCCTTATGGTTGACTCGCACTCTTCAGCACGCTGCCGTCAGGAGAGCTTCGTGCAGAGCCCTCGACCCGTATGCTCACCATCCAAATAAATATACTCCAATGACCTTCCCCCCTACCCATACATGAATAATTAATTAGCACACATCAATAATCAATTAGCAGACATGAATAATTAATTAGCACGCAACAATAATCAAGAAAAAAAGGGCCCGCACAAGTACCAACATGTTCAAGGTGTGGTGGGGTTGTAGGGGATGGGGGGAGGGGGTTGTAGGGGAGGAAATTTCGTAATCAACTGGTGGAGATTTTGTAATCAGAGCGGAGGGAGGGGAGGGGAGGGGGTGGGAGGGGGGAGGTCTAATTATAGCAGCCAATCAGCGTCGGGGTCAAAGGTCAAATTGTGACGAGACGCCGGGCCCCCTACTAAGGTGAATGCGGTTGGAATGAGACATCCAGGATTTTTGTTTTTCGTTTTTACTTTTACTGTTTCCAGCCTGTGGTCACTTTTTTTCATCCAAGCTATATATTTTCTCCACTACCGGCTTGTTAGGCCTGTCCTAGCTTCATATGTCTTATAATATAACTTAATACTAGGACAGGCACAAAATCAAGTCCCCCGGCTGTTAAATTCATCACCGTGAAAGGGTAAACCCACATTTCACCAATGATACATTTTTCGGCCATGCCTGGAATCAAACCAGGTACCCTTAGCTCAATAGACAGACAGACACGCTACCAACTGAGCTAAGGTGTCGTACATCTAATAAATGTATGTGGAAAAACTCTTATGAACAAGAGTCAGTGATGAATGGGTGCGATTTGAGAGGGAATACAATATGTATATGTGAAAGAAGCAAATATATGAAGGTAGAGTGTGTGGATCAAAAGAAAGGGTAGGCCATGTAAGACGTGGCTAAATGTTGTAGACGAATGTGTGAAAAGAGAAACATTGAGAGTTTTAATAATAAAAGAGCATGCATTACTTGGTGCATGGATGTTGTTGAAGAGAAGGATGTATGCAAGGATAGGGAAGTGTGGAGAAAGTTAGTGAGGATGTATGGATGTTGTTGAAGAGAAGGGAGTATCCAAGGATAGGAAGTGTGGAGAAAGTTAGTGAGATGTACGGATGTTGTTGAAGAGAAGGGAGTATGTAAGGATAGGGAAGTGTGGAGAAAGTTAGTGAGGAATTATGGATGTTGTTGAAGAGAAGGGAGTATGCAAGGATAGGGAAATGTAGAGAAAGTTAGTGAGGATGTATGGATGTTGTTGAAGAGAAGGGAGTATGCAAGGATAGGGAAGTGTGGAGAAAGTTAGTGAGGATGTATGGATGTTGTTGAAGAGAAGGGAGTATGCAAGGATAGGGAAGTGTGGAGAAAGTTAGTGAGGATGTATGGATGTTGTTGAAGAGAAGGGAGTATGCAAGGATAGGGAAGTGTGGAGAAAGTTAGTGAGGATGTATGGATGTTGTTGAAGAGAAGGGAGTATGCAAGGATAGGGAAGTGTGGAGAAAGTTAGTGAGGATGTATTAAGTACGGAGTTGTTTTTAGAGATATGTGCACAATTTATTGCCTACCCCATATGGGAACGGCGTGATTAGGTATTTGTATGTAACAAGTCTTGTGCTGAAATAATCAGTTGGATCAGAAAGTGCACCTTAAATAGGGCTACCTCAAATACTCTAACAAATTATAATAATTAATACAGAAGCGTACAACTTTAAGGGATAAACTAAAAATGCCAGCTTTCCTCCATTGTATCATTCATCGCCGTCTTTCCCAACCCTTCTGGTTTATCTCCCCATCCCTCTCAATTTACTTACCCCAAACCCTTTTCGTCATCAAACATTTGTTTTGTTTTTTCCCTCCGGAGTGTGCAGAAAGGGTTGTGGAGGAAATGAGAGGGGTATGGAGGGGTAGGAGGGAACGCTAAAGAAACTTTCACCGCTACCAACATAACAAAACAACACACATCCTCGCCCACACATTAGGGACGACCGCAGAAGGGTGAGGGGGTTGTTTTTGTTGGCAAACAAGGTCTGAGTCTCCCTCCCTCCCCCCTCAGTTGAAAGTAGAGGAGGGGTAAACTAACCCCTCACCCCTAATTCCGACAGAAATAACCCCCGAGACAATGTTAAATACGTCCACACATTTCTTCACCCCAATTTGACTCGGGGGAGAACCATTTTAAGGGTGTGGTTGTAGGGGACGCGGTTTAAGGACAGCGTCTCTGCCGTTTTTATCGCAAAGCTTTTTTTTTGTCGATGCATTGTCTAACGCGCTACTCTCGCAGTAGACTGGACTGCCGATGACAGGAAGATCAAGGCTCGAATCTCAGTCAGGTGTGATGAGGGTGTTTTTTTTTTACAAAAATGGTTTTACACTCTGACTCTAGGCAAATGCGGGTACACTTCCTACAAACATAACCTTCCTCATCCCTAAAATCATTAGTGCATGAACTCATATTCTGAACGGGTAGTAAGACGCGGTGGTAAAAAAAAATACACATAATAGTAGTAATAATAATGACGTGTCTGGATTACATCACTCTTAGTCCAGTAGCGGAAAGATGGACCTGTACTAATGTACTAATGTACTAATGTACCGTTGTCCAGGGGACGCCCAAATGTACTAATAGTACATCCTTTCCGTGGAGGCTCTTTCATGTCACCATGAGATGAGGTGATGGTAATAGTGGGTGTGACCCGCCTCGGTGGCATAGTTGGCTAACGCGCTAGCTTAGTGTTGAGCTAGACTGCCGAGGACGGGGAGATCGAGGTTAGAATCTCTGTCGGGTGAACTGGGGGTGGTTTTCCCCAAATGGTTTTCCATTCTCCCTCCACGCAAATGCGGGTTTACTTCCTCTATATTCAACCTTCCCAGTTCCTAACCCATCAGTGTAATTAGTACTTAAGCGTATAAACCGAACGGGTAGTAAGACGCGGTGATAAATAAATAACAAAAACAAGATAGTGAGTGTGAGGTTGACAGTTGAGTACGAGGTTGACAGTGAGTGTGAGGTTGACAGTTGAGTACGAGGTTGACAGTGATGCCGGGATCACGATCAACTTAAAGTTAACTTAACGTAACTTAACGTAAAGGACCTCCTCGTGTGCTTAAATGGAGGCGATCACGATGCAGTTAACTTAACGTAAGAGATGTCCTGGAAGGTATTTCACGTTAAGTGAACGTTACTTGAAGGGTATCACGTGATCTAGCCAGCCAATCATTATGCGAGTGACCTCATCAGGGCTATTTAGTAATTCATTTGTTGGTATTATGACCAATGTTTATTCTTTAGTGTAAGTTCTAGTGATCAGACATTGAAACAAAATAATTAAACTAAAATAGGAAAGCTAAATTTATCAAAAAAGTTTTGTAATATATATATTTATTATATCGATTGAAAACTGTCAACATTCACAGATCATCACTGTAAAACTAGTACAAATCACAGATTATACTCGAGAATGAAGATGTTTGGCTCGAGTTGTTACGTTAAGTTACGTGAATCGTGATCACACATACGTTAAGTTAACTTTAAGTGAACGTTACGTTAATTTAACGTTAAGTTGATCGTGATCCCGGCATGAGTATGAGGTTGACAGTGTTTAATCATACATTGTTCGGCCAAGCCGAGAATCCTACCTTGTATTATTGGATCAGTAAACAGACACGCTATTGACTGAGCTAAAGTGTCGGACCAGTTGGAGATATACAAGTTTTTATTTTATTTTTGTGTGTTAATTTGCTCAACCTCCCGGTTTTCCAGTTCGTTGCACACTCCAATATAGCGGTTGTTAGGATTGTTAGTACACACTGGCTGTTTAGGAATGTAATCGTTTCCCGCCCAAGGAGATACCGCTGGGGAATAAAAGCTATTCCGTTTTCCATGGTAACCCAAACCCGTGTCAATATACCAAGAACCAGTATTTAGAGCGAGAGGGCTGGGGAGGATCGACTCCCGGATTATGTGGTCGAGAGCACAAAAACAGTTTAAACGAGCATATGTTGGATCTATAATCAGTTTTTAAATTACGATTGCAGTATTTCCCTGGAATGGTTCGCGCCCCTGAACATACAAAAAGATGTGTGTGCTACGAGTATGTCTGTCTGTCTATCTGTCTGTTTGTCCCTAGGACACAGACAAGAGCCCGCAGCCTCCAGGTTAAAATGACCTCGTTCCTCGGGAGAGCGTGAGTATTTCAACATGTGGATCACAAGTTGCCATCAAGAGGAATTATAAAAAAAAACTTATTTTAAACATGGTTTCATTAGAGATAAGTAGAAAAATACCCATCTTGAGTCAATCGGCCGTGTTCCACAAAGTTAAGTTCAGGTAGCGACCTTACCCCCTTCTTCATGTAATCCATCCTCACATAGAGCTTACTAAGACTGCACGTTACGATTACAATGGTCCCTTTATGACGAACACGGTTTCTCTAGAGATGTGATACAGATATCCATCTTGAGTCAACAGGCCTGCTATCACAAAGCTAGGTTCAGGTAGCGACTCAGCCCCACTCTCCAAGTAATACCACCTCAAAGAGAGCTTACTCAGACTGCACGTTAAGATTACAATGCTTCCTTTATGGCGAACATGTTAAAAGCCGAGTCGTTTAGCGACTTGCTCATTTGTAAGTTTTTTTTTTGTATTGACACTAGCGAACCCCAGTGTTGATGGACTCGACCCGGCTCAAGGAGCGTGGAGGGCTGAGCCTCTGGTTTGTCCTTGTCTCTGTCCTGGGACTACGATAGAAAGTGTTGATAGACTCGACCCGGCTCAAGGAGCGTGGGAGGGCTGAGCCTCTGGTTTGTCCTTGTCTCTGTCCTGGATGAATTTTGTTCAAACTTGATATTTGAATTAGTTGTTTTTAGCACCCCGTGTGGATCATACGCTTATATATTGATTACGCTATAGTGGGTTAAGCATGAGGAAGGTTGAATTTAGAGGAATTGTACCCGCATTTGAATGCTTTCATCCCACAAGCCTCGCCTTTCTTTCATACTTAACCTTCGGAGACTGGCACTGTTGTATTTTCGCAATAGCAATAATTTTTGTTTTTAATTCAAGGTAATTAGTTCAGATCCCCCTCCAAGTATTCTTAAATTAGTTCCTGCTGCGTAGTGTGATGTCATCAAACATTCAAAGAAATGTTTTTTTTTTCGAGATCCGGGAGTTTTAACTGGCGCCATGCAGGAATGTTGTGAATACACAACGGCGCCAGTCTCAAAAGGTTAATAATGGTTTAGCTATGCTTTCTTACATATGAAAAACTTAAGCTTTAATTTGTTACCAAGAGTGTTTTTTTTTTAATAGTGACAATTTGAGAAAAGTGACCTGCATCCGTGTTTTAGTCCCTAAACAAAGAAAAGTTTACTGGCGACCGATTTTTTGGAGAAATTTTAAGTTTTTTCTAAGTATGCCTTTAAGGATTTTGTTTAAAATGAATATATGTGAAATGTTTTACATTAAAAATAACACTGCATACTTTTGTTTTTGTGGGAAAATTCACTTAAGAGTTCTAAAGTTCAATTTCTCGAAGTCGAAGATGACTGCGTTATCTCTTAGCTCGTGAATAAGGCCGACGATTTCCGCACGTCCGTCATAGACTCTGCCTTAAAATATGAGTGGAGAGTGACCCTGGGCACGAGACGACTCCTGGATAGCTCAGTGGTAGAGCATTGGCGTACTACGCCGAAGGCCCCGGGTTCGATTCCCGTGTCCAGGTGTCATTTTTCAATTTTAAGAATACTAATACATTGATATATCTCATATATTCATAAAAATGAACGAACGATGTCGAAATGCCTAATTCCCTTGAATGTGTTTAAGATAGAAAGAGATACCCGAAAGATCCCTTCTCTCTTTAACAATGGTGTGAAGACGACAAATGGCCATCCAGTTATTTTTATTATTATAGAGATCAATGGTACATACCCACGCTTCTAAGTCATTACTGTTCTTTATCTTTTTCACCGTGGTTTGGATCCCAAGTTAAACTGTAGGTCCTCCATTTCATCTCACAATCATCCTACCATTACACATGAGCTTAAGTGCGTACAACCCGAATGGCTAGTAAGACGTGGTGTTTAATAAATAATAATAATAATAATAATAATAATAATAATAATAATAATAATACTAATAATTTAAGGACCAGAACATTTGTGATAGTACGCTCCATCTGTCTCTTACTTTGTCATAGTAGAATATTTGGAAATTGTTTTCACTTTATCACACATACAAGAATATGAAGAATCGAACATCACCAAGCTTTATAGTTTTAGAAAAATTGTAATCGATCACATTTAGGTAACCAAAACTCGACAACTAGCAAAAATCACTTTTGGAATGTAAATATTAATGATTATCTGTAACTCACCCGTACTCCTGTATGCTACACCCGTGATATTTAAGTTTTAAACGGCTAATATGCCATCGTGTTAATATTATTTGTACTATTCAGAATTAAGTGTTAAAAAATAATATTTTTTCTATCTTTAGGCCTAATTACTAAAAATAGATTTTTTAACACATTAAAGTTTAAAAGGTGTAGCTATGTCAGTAAAATATAATTATAAAATTCATGAATGCAGGGTCTATAAAACATTTTGAATCATGATTGCTATGATTGCATCAGTTTTGATATTGTTGATAAATTTCTTCTATATACACATCTTGCCAATCTCGTTGGTAACAAACAAAGACTATGGTTTAAATATATACATACGGTACATATAATTGATCTCTATAGTATAACTGGATGGACATACACATGCACATTCCAAGGACAAAAGCGTGACGCTCAAGTGTATCGTCTTCTACACTGAGGGGGGGAAAGATTTAACGGTTTCTTTAAATGTTCTTATGCGAAAACATGTCTCTGATGAATAAAAGTGTTATTGTTTGAAAATAGTGAAGTATTATACCATACTTTCCTGAAGAAACATTTACATTAAAGGATATACAATCCAGTTTTACAGGTAATACTGTACAAATACGAATAAAACCTTAGATATTTCAATTTTTATGTAGTTATCATCAATGTTGTTTACAGTCTGCCACGACAACACTTATATTTAAAGTTGGTTATTAGTGTGTATATTGGTTTCAGAAACCATATTTTATTGAAAGTTCGATAAATATAATGAACAAGGTATCTTAAAAATTGATTACATTTGTTTGAATGACAAACTTTGAATAGTTGCCATGCATTCAAACTATCACTTAGGTTATAGGCTTGTAGAAAGTATTATTGTAATAATACCTGTTTTTTTAAGTTGGCTCATATCTTTCAGAAATCATATTATGTTGACATTTCGATAACTATAATGAAACAAGTTAGCTAAAAACTGTATTACATTTGTTTGAATGACACACTTTGTGTAGAAGTCTTACGTTCAAATGATAATTTAGGTTATTGGCTTGTAGGAAGTACAGTATCTTATAAACCCGGATTTTAGTAATAATTCCAATCTGTAAGGCTTTATTTCGTACCAGAATACTACCATATATATAATATTTTGGTAGGATGAACGGCAATTTAGAACAGAAGTAGAAATTTCCTTCTGGAAGGTCTTTTATCCTAACTAGACACAAATATAGGGTAGGATTCTGGTACGAGATAAAGCCTTAAAAGTAAGCTTCCTTCAAAAATCATCGTACATATTAGGCTACATCAACTTATTTAAAGAAAAAACTAACTTGTTTTGAACTTTTATATGCTCTTCAAAGCTTTAACTAACATATTTATTTAATTTAACCACTCTCACATTGATGTATCTCATATAATCAATCAAATTAATGAACGATGTCAAAATGCCACATTGCCTTGTATGGGTGAAAGAAAGAAAGAGATACCCGAGAGTTTCTTTCTCTCTTACCCAATGGTATGCAGACGACAGCTCGAAAATTTCAGCCACAGATGTCCATCCAGTTATAGTATAGAGATCAATGGTACATATACATATTTTAAAGAATTAATCAAAACCGATAATGAATATACTAAAGAATTAATCAAAACCAGTAATAAATATTACTTTTTTGATTAATTCATTGCAATAGTTTAATTTAGTTGAAATATATGGCCGTTGTAAAAGGCTTGTAGTTTAATTAAATGGTAAATTTACTTTTCGTTTTAGTGTAAGTTGTGCAACATATTTTAGAACAAAGTAATTATTGAAATGATATTTTTTGAAAGTACATAAAAGCTTGGCAATACATCTAGTTATATTATTATTAAATAGACGGACATCCTACATGAAATCTCATGTTTCACATATCAAGGTTATACAATGTCAGGCGAGTAAATCTTTTTATTAGCCTATTTGATTTAAAAGTTTTTTTCAACTTTATATTGTTTATGTAATTTTCTGTTTGCGAAAATGTACCTTTAACAAATTTTGTATTCCATAATTTTTTCTTTAAGAAAAACTCAAATCGGACTAGTGATATGTACCATACCCACACAATTTCATCAGGAAAAATGTTGACACTTGGAAGGTTAGATTTTGTTTTGCAGGGCTAGCAGATGATGATATCAACGTTAACTATTGTGTATTAAAATAAATTTTGTTCTATGTTCCGACATTAGTTTAATATTTACATTCTAAATATTATTTTTCACCTGTAACTATCGTCGTGAGTTTTTAAAAAATTTTAAATCACATAGATATTACAATATCAATTTTGTTACTGGACATTTTTTTTTCAGGGCAATAGATGCTAAAAAAAATATTAAATACAGAAAAAGTTAAAAGAATTTTGATCTCTTTACATAGGGCCTACTACAATTCTCCCTTTTAAAAAAGAGATTATATATTTTACATACATAAAAAGATGGCATATAAATTAAGGCTCCCTTACAATCAATTACAATTTTTTTAAAGCTGAAAATGGGATGAAAAATAATTACCATCTTTAAGAAAACCATTGTTTTATTGATAGTACTTTCGTACATTCTTTATATAATATATTTGGTTTTAAATTTAATCCGACTATATAAGCTTACACACTCTTTCTTAGAGCTGGAGACTTCCAAGAATCTGGTTTCCAAGGTGCCACACTTCCAGGTTATTATAGAGTTTTAGAAAAATATTTTTTCTAATTTCTTTACGCATAAAATCATCATTTCATGTTTTAATGTTTCCATAGCAACTTAGCCTTTGGCTGCCATTAGTGCTTTCATTTAACTGCGTTGGTGGATCATTGTATATTTACTAATCAATGTTTGGTTTTTCGTATCAATTCTTTAGGACTATGTTATTCCTTGGATTATTAAAGTTTATCTAACGTCCACTGAGGGGTGAGAACTAAGTAATTACGGATCTTTACTCTGTAGACATAGCAATTTATTACTGAATTATTGATCTCTTACTAACCACAGTCAACAAGTATTACAGTTATGAAATCCTTAAATTAGTTTTGTAATTTTAGTTTTGTATTATAAATCTTGTATGCAATGTTTTTAACAATCATGGTTGTACTATTGATGTGCAGGTTAATGATGAGTAACTCTTTGTGAGCTGTTAATATAAACTTATCGAAATGGAGAGAAAAACATTCACTATGAAGCTGGAACCAGAGGAAGACTTGGAATATATTCTTCATCATGAGGAGAATTTGGAAATTAAGGTAAGTTATTCCTTTTTTTGAAAAGGATTTTTTTTTTTCCAACGCAACTTACTCCCCTTTTGGGTTGTACAAATGTTGACTATTTACCCTCTTGCACAAAGGAAGAGTATTGCTCAATTTATAGAAAGTCTATCAGCAATTGTGTGGAGAGTGAGTGGGAACCCAATTAGGGAAAAACCAACCACATTCTACCTTGATTAAATCCACAATCTACCCCTCATCGATTGTCCAACCTATTGCTGAAGTGAAACTTGGAAACATTTGACCAACAAAACAGGTAAATTATTAATACGTTTTAACTGTTTCAAGCAATTCACTAACTGTAGAACCTATCATAGACGCATGCACAGGCTGTTAAACTGTTAATGTGACATTCTCAAATAATAAAAGATTTCTCCCTGAACATTCAAACTGTTGCAACAATAAATAAATATGCAATTGGTTCTGTAAAAGGAAACTATAATTTCCTTTTTTCAGACACGTGCCTTTGAAACCTGAACTAGTTTCCATAACCTTCATGTACCAAAGTATGTTTTCAGCTGATTGTCCCCACCCTTTGTTTAAGTTTTATAACAATACTATTACCCTGCCCACCGGCCCCCACTCCTACCTAACTCCATGTCTGCAAGTGCTTATAGAGCATATATATTTAAAATCAGCCTATCATGTTTTTTGTAAGTCTAATAATATGCTGACTGGTTTTCCTAACTAACTTTTGTTTATAAATGTTACAATATAATTATTTGTAAGTTACTCTTGTGGTTTTTTTAACAGTTTAAAAACCACACTAAATTATAATATTCTTAAATTTAGAGCAAATGCCATTGTTTTCTTGTTACAAATAAACTAAAAGTTTTCGAACTAGGCTCGCATTTTCTTGGAACAAGAATGAGATAACACATGTGAGGATCTCCCTAGGTAGAGATTATTATGATTTATCCTTAGGATCTTAAATGTCACTTTTACTGATGATTCATATTTCCTAAACACTTTATCAACTTTAAATATAACACTTATAGACTAAAAAAATTAATATAAATTTTTCATTTAAAACATGATCACAATATAAATATATATATATATATATATTCAATAACATGGGTTGACATCTGGTTGATCTCACAGCAATATTTAGTCAATAGTTTAGTTAAACTACACTGTCATTAAAAGTTGATCTTTGTTCTTCTATACTCGCATATATATAAAGTACTTTCAAATTATATTTGAAAGTGACCAAAATGTATTTGTTTGGTCAGAACTTGTAATATGTTTTTTAAACATAAATATTTTAGTATAAATATGTAGGGTAAGTTTAATTTTTATATATATATATATATATATATATTTTAATTTCGAGGCACATGTATTTTTTTTAATTTAGAGAATACATTTAAGATGTAGACACAAAAATAGCAATCCATTAGAGAAACGATGTATGACAGCAGGTACTATGATTGGTTTATAAATCAATCTTTGGTTTTGTCCTGAAATGTACTTTTTTTTTTTTCTGCTAGTCTGAAATTGATATTACAATAAAATCAGAGGAAAGTTTTAAAGAAGAAGTTCATGACCATCAAGCACCAGATTGTGGTCCAGGACCTATAACATTCCCTCCCATTAAAGAAGATCTTGCTGTAAGTAAACTTCTCATTAAATATATATGATTTTTATCCAAAACTTGTCTCACAGTACATTCGCTCTAAACACAAAGTACATGTTTAATTGGTTTTTAAATATAATACAATATTTGATTGTGAAATTTAAATTGAGTTGTATATAACTTATATTTATAACTTATATTTTATCTAATATTTTATCTAGCTCATATTCACTCATTTTTAAAGTTAGGAATAGTGTTAATGTGTGTGGGGTTTTTTCATACTACATAAAAAGTATTTGGGAGATATGATCGCAATTGTTTCTCAAAATTAACATAGATAAATTTCTACTAATAATTAAAAATGTAAAGTGTGAAAATCTAAGATGTGATTTACGACTAAAACATTATCAAGCCCACTTTGGCAAACATATTTCTGAATTTATTAATATGGTTTTTGATATCTTTTAATCAATATGTTGATATTAAACTGCCATTAGATGAAATAAAATCATTACAACCCTCTTCCTAACACAAAATTTGATGATTATATACATACAAGGTGTAAATCAACGTTAGTATGTAAGTATCATTAGGTAGCTATTCATAATTCGGTTATTTGACACCTGAACAAGGGAAAAGTTACGATGTCTTTGTCTTATTGCGCCAGTGCTCTACCACCGAGCTATCCTAAATCATTCCCATGTTCTGGGTAACATTTTTCATTTAAAGCTTAAAGCAAAGTCTGTGTTGGATATGTGTAATCTTCAGCTTCTTGAGATTAACATTCAAACCAAAGACACCAGCAACTCTGGGTTGGATGTTGTCGATTTAGAGTAGTGGATGTTAAAAGTTTGATTCCTATGTTTAGTGTAATTTAACACCTAGTCTAGAATAGTTTTATCATAATTACATTTGTTGCTTGAATTGTGTTTACAGATAAAGTTAGAGCAGGAGCCATCTACTTCATCGATGGAAATATTACAATCAAACTTATTTGTACAAGCAAGCTCTGATATAAATTTCAATAGTGAATTTATTAAGAAAACTAAAGAATTAAATTTTAATCCCATATACAAGAAAAAAGATTGCAGCAACATTTCAATAGAAAAATATTGTTTTAAATTAGGAGACACTACCACTCCAATATGTAAAATAAATGATTGTCTACATTTTGATAAAATGGTGGAATACATCACAAAAATTCATGATGGTTATGTTGAAAATAAGTATAAAACACAAGTTTGCTCTGATAAGCAACTGTCATTTGATGATTCTACTGATTATGACGAAAATAAAACAAAGTTTAAACTTCCTGTATTGGGAGGATCTTATGCATCACTTGAGGTTAATAAGAGAAAATGTAAATCAAAAAATTGTACAAAGAATGGTGTTTTAGGGGGATATTGTAAGCGACATGGAAAGAGAACAAAATGTAAATCAGAATATTGTACAAAGAATGCTCTATCAGAGGGATATTGTAGGGAACATGGAGGAGGGAAAAAATGTACATCAGAAAATTGTACTAATTATGCTATTTTAGGGGGGTGTTGTAGTTCACATGGAGGGAGTAAAAAATGTAAATCAGAAAATTGTACAAAGAATGCTCGATTAAAGGGGTATTGTAGGGAACATGGAGGGGGGAAAAAATGTAAATCAGAAAACTGTACCAATTATGCTATTTTAGGGGGGTGTTGTAGGTCACATGGAGAAAGAAAAAAATGTAAATCAGAAAATTGTACAAAGAATGCTCTATCAGAGGGGTATTGTAAGGAACATGGAGGGGGAAAAAAATGTAAATCAGGAAATTGTACAAAGAATGCTCTATTAGAGGGGTATTGTAGGGAACATGGAGGGGGAAAAAAATGTAAATCAGAAAATTGTACTAATTATGCTATTTCAGGAGGGTGTTGTAGGTCTCATGGAGGGAGTAAAAGATGTAAATTAGAAAATTGTATAAAGCTTGCTCAATCAGAGGGGTATTGTAGGAAACATGGAGGGGGGAAAAAATGTAAATTTGAAAATTGTAATAACTTTGTTTTTTTAGGTGGGTGTTGTAGGTCACATGGAACGATGAAAAAATGTAAATCAGAAAATTGTACAAAAAAAGCTGTTACAAGGGGGTGTTGTTGGTTACATGTGGTGAGGAAAAAATGTAAATCATAAAATTGCACAAAGAATGTTTTTTTTTGAGGGGGTGTTGTTGGTTACTTAGAGGGGAATAAAAATGTAAATCTTAAAATTTTATAAAGAATTCTCTTTTAGGACTATTGTAAGTGACATGTATGTATTCAAAATATAGAAACCAATTTCTTACTGTAGTACAGGTTGTCTTATTTTTATATGTAGCTATCATCTCCATTACCTTATCTCCTAACCTACGGGACCAAAACAAAATTCTTTTAACTTCTATAATGTGCTGCCAAGAAAGGGTTTTAAAACTTATGAATTTCATGTTATTAGATTATTCAGTTTACTATTATTATTAAATATCCTGGATAAAATATTATTTTGTTGTCTCTAAATATCTCAATATTTTATATATTAAATTTATTGTGACTGAGTTTGTTTTTTTGTAATTTTGTAAATTATAATTTAAAATCTGAATAAAAATTGTGTTTTTTAACACAAGAATTATTTTACTACTATAATTTTTCAAACTATTAATTTATCTATAACTACTATTACTTTTATTTTAAAAATATTTGTAAGTGGTCTTAATTAATCCTAGAAACCCACCGTGGGGTCGCCGGTGACCCAGCTCACTACACTTACCAGGTTTGCGCAGTCCTTAAACAAGCTAAAGCGTTGCTGCCTCGCATACCTCCATTTCTCTCGTAGAGGTCAAAGTAGAAGGGTTCCCTTAATTATTTTTTTTCCGTATTTTTTAAAGCTTCTTTTGAGCAATTGGATCACATAAAACCCCACTGTGTGCTTTGTGCTATTAAAATAGCAATGTTAACACTATGGCATTCTGTTTTCTCTGAAGTGTATAGTTGTGTATAGGTTTAAGGTTTTATGTAGTGTTATTTGGTTGATTTTTTTGTTTAAAAAAAAATCAAATTTGGTTTAGCATCATGGAATACATGGAATAAATATCTTCTACGTCCTGTTAATTCCAACACAGTATATTTTAAAGCTGACGGAGTGTTACAAGGTACAAATATAAATGTGATGGTGGACATTTTGTGAACTAGCTAATTAAATTTCTAACGTTAATTTGACTGTCATATTCACTATAAGAAAAAATAAAGCTGATATTCCTTCTCAAATGGTGCATATCAAAGGGAAGACAGCTAGCTCATCGGAATTTGTATTTGATGAAACATCTGTAATCGTGTGATTAATTCCTAAAATAAATAAAACAGTGCTACTTCCAACAATGCATTTTCAGTCTGATGTTGATGAAGAAACCAACAAACCGGATACGATTTGTATTTATAACAGTACAAAGGCTGGAGTGAACACATTTGATCAGCTCTGTCACTCAAAAAGCAGTTGCTGAAAATAATTGAAGATGGTCACTTAAAAAGTATTTTATGTCATTATAGATCCAGCTGGTGTAAACTCTTTTTTAATTTACTGTCCGAACGATATACCATCCTCAAAACCTTTTAAAGACCTGAGAATTCTTGAAAAACTTGTCCTTTTCTTTTATAGAACACATGAAGATGTTGTTTACTAAAAAAATAAAAATTCCAAGAGCGTGACGACAGACTTGGGAATTCTAGAAATAGATGAACCATAAACTGTGAATCCAAAAGCAAGTGGTAGACCTGGTCTAAGTGCTTTATGTCCTTGGAACAAAGACAGAAAATGACAAACAGCATATGTGGTTTGCTTACGCAGCCTATGCACTCAACATCGCTGGGGCAATTGTAGCAAATTGAACAGATGATGTAAAATGAAATCAATATTATATAATTGAAAATATTATATTTTAAAGATTTATATTGTTTGTTAAAATAGTCTTGACTAAGCTAATAATTTAAAGTATGTATATATATATATATATTTTTACATTTATGAAAATTATTTAATAATGGGTCGTATACGACCCCACGGTGTGCTCAATGCTACAATAATGACATGGTGTGCTTCTAGGGTTAAATTTACCTTGTTTCCATCGTTATCCTTGGGAATCATTCCTTTTCCATCCTGATTATATTTCCATATTGTATCAGCCTTGTTTTATCTACTTCCAACATTAATTCTGTTTTTCTTGATGAAAGCTAACTTGCTTTCCGTGGTCTCAATTTTTCCTGACTCTAACATTCATTGTCTAAGTTTCTGCTGAATATTTGACTTAAGTACAAGCTGTATATATTACTTCTTTACACCTACACTTACACTATTCAGCTACTATTCCTCCCTTGTCCTATATTTTACCAAACACAACCAAACCAATTACTCCCTCAACTTCTTTAATATGCAATGAAAGAAGTGGTTTAAAACTTTTACCTTCCAATAATCAGATCACTATGTCAGTCTTTGTATGTCTTTGGATTAAATACGTAGTTTTTCTGTTATTACCTCAACATTTCAAGCCTATAAATATGTGTATTGTTTATTATGTAATAGTACATTTTGATTTAGGTTTTGTATATTAAAACCACAAAACTCTCAATAATAATTGTGTTTTTTCTTACAAGTACTTTTTTACTATTATAATTCTATCATCTAGCACTTTTATGATTATAAAATTGTTACTAAAATTGTTATATGTTAGAATCCATATTTATTAAAATTATTTTAATAGGAGTGTTATTAAAAATCCCACTCCCTTAGAGACTTTGAATCTTTCCTTGTCTACTTATTCGTTCATTTTCTGTCCTCTATACTTACACTCCATCATTCTAATTTGGATTTTTTCCTGTTCCATCTTCATTATATGATTATACCACCTCATTCCTGCTTCCTATACTTACTCCAACATCTTGATTATATTATGTCTATACCATCTAATCCTCTACTATCTCGTTTAATCCCAGATTCTCAGTACATGTGTATTGTTCATAATATCCCCTAATATGGGGTGGGACTGATGCTCTAGATTTTGACCATTCGAACTTATCTAACCTCTGCTCTCCTGACGTTTGGAAGAATTCATTTCTGAGGTTGGGCACCATTAAGGCGAATTCCACTATCCCCTGATGGTAAGGTGATACGAGAGAATGATGATGGTGGAAAGCAGAGGGGACCTACAGTTTAACGTAGGTTCTGAACCACAGTGAGGGTACTGGCATTCCAAACATTCACAAAGCGTGGAAGCACACACTTTGCCAGAGGTGAAGGAAAGGTTTGGTAATCAGATAAATATATATCATTTAATATTAGTGTTTAAATAATTTACAAGTACATGAACAATAGACTTTGTATCAACAATTACTGTTCAGAAAAGAAGAAAGAAATAATTACCATTAATATGAACGTTAACTTCCCAAATTATATTTATTTTGTGGGTCATATAATTCCTTCATCAACAATATCATATTTTGAGCTTGTACTGTGTATTTATATTCATTGTGTTGAAACTATTGACGCATTGAATATAATACAAATAGAGATAACAAATTGTATTACATTAATTTTTGTAGAGCTAAACTTACGGTGATATATTGTACCCAGGACTCTTTGATTAGATAAAAAAAAAGCACTTTATTGGCTTCCAAACAAGGTCCTTTAGACTTTAAACATAAACATATTTTAGTATTCTAATTTTTAAATGAAACATCATCCATATCAAATTAATAATTGACCCGCCTCGGTGGCGTAGTTGGCTAAAGAGCTAGTCGTGTTGAACTCAACTGCTGAGAACAGGTTGATCGAGGTTCGAATCTCGGTTGGGTTAACCGGGGGTGGTTTTTCCTAAATGTTTTTTCACTCTCCTTCCATGAAAATACGGGTTCACTTCCTCCAAATTAAACCTTCCCAGTTCATTAGCGTAATTAGTACTTAAGCGTATAACCCGAACGAGTAGTAAGACGCGTTGCAAATAATAATATTAACAACTCAATAATTTATATTTCAATGTTTATTTTTGTACACTTTACAACTTTAAAATAAATTTTTATTAGGAATCTCTCCATTATAAAAAGAATATATAATTTTCATGTCTGTAAATATTTACGCACAAATTATAAATTTTGAACAGACAGGCCGAAAGAGAATTTTGCCAAGCTTACATCTAAAAAAGAAGTGTCCTCGGTGACAATCTAGATCAAGGGTAGAATCACCCATTTATATATTCAATCCGCAGCTAAGCTTGAAACGTCATAGAAAGGAATAAAGGAGGATGGGAGTCACACAAATAGAGAAAGAGAGAGAATGGAAATGCTATGTGACCTGGTTGGCTCAGTAACCTTATGGCTGACATTACTATATTCCACGAGTTTCTAGGGCGTGGCAGTGGCCGAACTTAGAACTAGCTCTATGTCCCGGCGATTTCTTTAGTAAGCAGTGCTTTTCTATGGGACTCGGACACTTTACTGAACTTAGCCTATATGTACTGCGCTCTCTTTTTTGTTTTAGAACTAAATTTTTACCCTTATTGCCATCTATGAGAGGTTTTGGAACTAATTTTCGATTATATCGCTCTCTATTAGAAGTTTTGGAACTAAAATTTAGCTTAGTGTCTTTTTTTTTCAAATGTTGGCTAAAAACGGTTAGTTTATTGTGGTTGTGGCGGACTTCTGGGAACTGACTAGGACGTGTTTTACATTTTGTTGGCTTTCTTGAGTTGTTGATATAAACTTCAAAATTGCAAATGGAAAGAAAAACACCTATTGTGAAGCTTGAACCATGGGAAGATTTGGAATATATTTATCATGAGGAGAAGTTGGAAATTAAGGTAAGCTATTATTTTGTGAAAAAGGTTTTTTTTTTCAACCTCAACTTACTCCGCTTTTGGATTGTACAAATGTAAACTATTTTCCCTCTTGTGCAAAGGAAGAGTAATGTTTAATTATACGGAAGTATATTCATATTTGCTTGGAGGGTGAGTGGGGAAAACATTTAGGAAAAACCGACCACATTCAACTGGGATTGAATTCCCAATTTCCCGCTCATTGATTGTCCAACCTATTACTGAAGTAAAACTTGGAAACCTTTGACCACCAAAACAGGTAAATTATTAATACATTATAACTGTTACAAGCAATTCACTAAAGGTAGAGACTATCGTAGACACGTGCACAGGCTGTTAAATTGTTTGTGTGAAATAATCTAATGATAAAAGATATGCCTGCACATTCAAACTATAACAACAATAAATAAATATGAGATAAGTTCTGTAAGAGGAAATGTAATTTCCTTTTCTCAGACAATTGCCTTTGAAACCTTAAATAGTTTCCATAACCATCGTATGTTCTCGGCTGATTGTCGCTACCCTTTGTTTGAGCTTTGTAACAATACTGTAACCCTCCTTCCTAGTCCTCCCTCTTACATAACTCCATGTCTACAAGTGCTTATAGAGCACATATATTTAAAATCAGCCTATCACGGTTTTTGTGAGTCTAATACAATTTGTTGATAAATGTTCGTTATAATTATTTTAAAGTTACTCTTGTGATTTTTTAACATTTTAAAAACCACACTAAATCATAATACCCTTCAATTAAAAGCAAATGTCATCGTTTTCCGATTGCAAACGAATCAAATGTTTTTGTACTAGTCTCGGATTTTCTTGGGATGAGTAAATTTTAAAACACATTATACGATAATCATCCTATGTAGAGATTATTGTGATTTATCCTTATGATCTTGAATATCACTTTCACTGATTATTCATCTTTCCGAAACATGCTGTTATTGGTTAAATACAACGCTTTTTAGACTAAAACAAAATTATATAAATATTTACACTTAAAACATGATCACTAGATATGTCTATAGTAAAGAACATGGGTTGATAAATGGATGATCTTGTAGCGATATTTAGTCAATAGTTTAGTAAAACTACACTGTCATTAAAAGTCGATCTTTGTTGTTCTAAACTCACATTCTGTGTAAAGTTGTTTCAAATTATATTAGAAAGTGACAAAAAAATTTTGTTGAGGTCATAACTTGTAATGTGTTTTATAAATATTATAGAATAAGTATGTAAGCAGTAGGCTAAGTTTAATTTTTCTATATTTTTTTCCTTTTAATGTAAGGCACATATATTTATAGAATTTAGAGAATATATTTAACATGTAGACACAAAAATAGCAATCCATTAGACAAAAGATGGATGAACGCGGGTACTATGATTGGTTTATAAGTAATTTTTTCACAAAAAAAGATGGCTTTTTTATACTTAAATATGTAATAAGTATAACTCTATATATGTACCTTCTTTGTTTTTCTGTTAGTCTGAAATTGATCTTCCGATAAAATCAGAGGAACGTTTCAAAGAAGTAGTTCAAGATTATCAGCAGCCAGAATATTGCCCAGGACCCTTAACATTCCCTCCCATTAAAGATGAAATTCCTGTAAGTATACTTTTCATTAAATATATATCTTTTTTATACTAATAATGTATCACTAGATTCGCTCTAAATGCAAAGTACATCTCTAGTTGGTTTTTAAACATAATAAAATACTTGATTGTGAAATTAAATTGATGTGTGTTTAACTTAAATTTATTAATAGCTTATATATTTTTATCTAACTCATTTCAATCTTTTTATAGTTATGAATAGTGATAAGGTGTGTGGTTTTTTATTTTACATAACAAAGTATGTAGGGAATATGATCACAATTTTTATTTGAAATTAACATTGATTTTCACAGTTTACATTTTTCGTCCCTAATATAAATTTATTGAAGATGAGATTTTAAACTTAAACTTATTATCAAACCCAATCCGCTTAACTTTTTTCTGAATTTACTAATATTGCTTGATTTTCTTTTTGTTCAATATGATATTAAACTGTCATTAGAAGAATTAAAATCATAATCGAAGGTCAAACAATGAAAGAAAAGCAGATTTCTACTATTTAAGTAATCAAATTAAGCATGGTTTTATAAATATAATTAATTTTAATAATGAATTGTTACCAGCCTATTTTCGGCTTAGGTTGGTAAATGCCTTCATCTCCCTCTGTCTTTCCAATATTCTTCCATCTTTATTTGTTTCCATTTCTATCCTTTGATTCGCACACTTATTTATATACGTCCCATCCATCTTTTTCCCTTTGTCTCCTTGGTGATCTTTCTTCTCCGAGCTTCCATTAATCTTTTGTGTTCTGCTACAATAATTAGATTATTTTTACCATTCTATTCTATGTAATGTTAAGGCTTTTAACATTAATTTTGTTTAACATATTCACATAGCTTCATTTACAATATTTGTTGATCTTGGTTTCTTCAACCTAAAATCTTCCATTAGCATTAAATTATGTTATATACATACTACTGCTCTACCACTGAGCTCCCCAGGATTTGTCTAGTGCTCAAGGTCATTATTCAATCATAGTTTAGGGCAGAGTCTGTGATAGACGTGTGGAATTGTTGCCTACATATGTATTGCGAGCTATCAGACGCCATATACACCTGTGACTCAAGAAGGTTGTTTCATTTTTTATTGCAAAGTCCCAATATTTAAAGCTTGCAGTTTAATATATTAATTTAATAAATATTTCAGTTTTAATCTTTGTAAAATTCTTTGTGTATTCTCTTTCTCTTTTTTTTTCTGATCTTAGAAATAATTATGGCTTACTACTGATTCAGGTTATCATGGATTTAAAATTTTCCCAAAGGTAAAAAAACTAATGGGGAGCAAATTTTGAGATTAGGTTTCCATTCAAAAAGACCATGACTTCTTATTCGGTACTTTGGGACACACAGACCCTAGTAAGATACCATAACATTCCATACTTTTGTAGCCCATTGAGAAATTTGTAATCATAAAAAAGAACTGAGGCATGACATTCTCTTAAAGAATATGTAGGTATAAATATGATGCAGTATTTTCTCGGTGGATCCAATGCGGGTGGCTCAAATACCATGTTGATTTACTTAATTGTGCTTGGTACTCATATAAGCCTCTGTCTTAAGAACACGTGCTATATAAATTATTTATACCTCATGTTAATGTAACCACTTTACTAAATATGTATGTCACCAGTAGGCATATTATCTGTCCTCGGTAAAAAATATAATATACATATAATTTTTTTTTTGTAGGATGAATCAAATGCCTCAGATTATGTAGATGAAATTGTGAAAACTGAAATGAAGTTCCTTGATGATTCTCAGGAAATAAATGATTTCACCTCATACCACTACACCCCAGAAAACAATGCCAAGGTATTCAAGCTATAAATATAAGTTAAATCAAAGAGTATTTCCATAGAGAAAAAGTATTTTACTAGAGTGTCACGCCGGTGGATGTTAATTCAAGCCTAGCGGTCCAATATTCGATCCCTGTTTCCAGGTGACATTTTTCAACTAGTTTATAATAATAGTTAATTTAACTTTTTGCTTGGATTGTGTTTACAGATAAAGTTAGAACGGGAACAATCTACTAAATTAATGGAAATATTGCAGTCAAACTTACTTGTAAAAGGAAGCTCTGTTTTAAATTTCAAGACGGAAGATTGCAGTAACATTTTAAAAGGTTCATGTTTTAAAGCAAGAGAAAACATTACTTCAAAAAGTGAAGAAAAGGATTTGTTAAATTTTGATGATACCGATGACTCTATTAAAGATAATCAAGGAGATTATATCAAGATTAACTATAAAACACGATCTCACTCAAAAAATATATTGACATGTGAATCTTTAAAAGATCTTAGAGAAAATAATACATGTAAGCTTCGTCAATCAGATGGAATTTATGTAGCACCTAAAACTAAATATAGATCAGAAATTATTATTAATAAGGCTCAGATAGGAAAACATTTCAAAGCTAATGGAAGAGGAAAAAAATGCAAATCAAAAAATTGTACCAAACGTGCTACACCGTCTCCGTGCCTTCTACTTAACGACCACAATTAAATAAAAGGGAGAAGGTATAATCGACATAAAGGAAAATATAAGCAGAATTAAAAATATAACAATAATATGGTTTATTCAGTATAAACGTAGATAAAGCAAAGTACAGTGGTCTCATTATATCATTCTGAATAATGCTGAAAATAATAACGTGAAGCGCAGAATGTAAAACATCCCATGTTTACATTTATTACAGGTCGTCTTTAAGAGACACAAAATTACGTAGATTATAACATAAAAAGCGAAGTTAAACTACCAAAAGTGAAGTGGAGTAAGATATCCACAAAATGAAACAAACATTAAATATTCTTGCCTGATGGGCTCCTCAAACAATTACAAGTTACAATACGAAAATTTACAATTACATAAAACATAACGCGAGAGTTTGACTTCCAGACGCTAGTCAAAATCTCCGGGACTAACTATATCTTAGAAAAACTTAAGATTGAAATTTAGCACAAAATTTAAATTATATAAAAAAAATAACAAGCTTAATTTTAATTCTACAGTCGCGTGAAATAGCAAAAAACAAAAGTCCACACATTTTAACAATTTACATTTAAATTCACTCAATACAAAATTACCAATGGTGGATTTCAAACTAAACTAATAAACTAACCAACTAACCAACCGCGCCTAAGTGGCGGCATATAAGTTACATTTAAGCGACTGAGATAATAAAGCAAAAAGTTAAATATTAAGCAAAACACAAAATAAAGATTTTAACACGAAAATATTATAAGTTGAAAATGAATAGAGTTCTTTATAAGTAACTGCCATAGTTACGTTCCAATTTATGATGTATGAATGTTTATCCGATCATTGTCCAGGTCGACGACAATGATCCGTCCTCGTTCGTAGATTTTAGATAGTCAAAGTTTTTAGACAATGTCAGCCTGTTTTATAGTGATTTTCGTTGCACGGAAAGAGGGGAGGTAATTTCTAGCACGTAGTTGCTAGCTGTCATCGGTCACGTAGTCACTTTGTAGGGTTGTTCCATCGGAAAATTAGAACAAGTCGGCGATCATTGGATGTTTGTGTTGTTTGGGGAAGTTCATCTGACATCCGTCAGAGGGCGGGTGGATTGTTGTCTTCTAGCGTGCTCCATGTTGTCATTCCTTAGTTTCAATCTGACTAGACGGAGAATGACCACGCGTTGATTGTAGACTCTCGTTAGCTCGGCCCCATTCTTCACATTAGCTGCACGGTGTAGTTCAGCTTTGGTGGCGGCTAGTGATAGAAGATTTCAAAGGTAAGTTCCTGAACAAATATGAGTAATATTACAGAAGATTGTACAGCATGAAATATACTGTGTCGTATTATCTTTCCGTATTAGCCTACAGGGACTACAACAGAGAAATGTACCATTGTAGGGATTCTATTTGGGTCGGAATTATTGAGCGGGTGGTATGAATTTTTGATAGTTACGTATCAACATTATAACGGGATGGATCCAATTGTAACTAACTGCAAGTTAACGTTACAGTGCTATTTCAAGAGGCTGTTGTTGGGCCCATGGAGGGGGCACCAGGTGTAAGTTTGAAAATTGTAGTAAAAAGGCCATTTCCGGGAGGTGTTGTTGGTCACATGGAGGAAGAAAACAATGTAAATCAGAAAATTGCACCATGTGGGCTCAATCAAGGGGTTATTGTAAGGAACATGGTAATGTAACTAAATGTAAATCAGAAAATTGTAATAAATATGCTATTTCAGGTGGGTTTTGTTGGAAACATGGAGGGAGAAGAAAATGTAAATTAGAAAATTGTACTACATGGGCTAAATCAAGGGGTTATTGTAAGGCACATGAAGGTGTGATAAAATGTAATTCAGAAAATTGTAATAAATGGGATCATGCAGCTGGATATTGTAAGGGTCATGGAAGTGTAACCATATGTAAATCTGAAAATTGTACTAAGAACGCCATTTCACGTGGGTTTTGTCGGGTACATGGAGGTAAAACAAAATGTAAGTCAGAGAATTGTTATAAATATGCTATTTCAGGTGGGTTTTGTTCGACACATGGAGGGAGAACAAAATGTAAATCAGTAAATTGTGATAAATGGGCCAGGTTAAGGGGTTATTGTAAGGAACATGGAGGTGAAAGAAAATGTAAATCAGAAAATTGTGTAAGGTGGGCTAGACTAAGGGGTTATTGTAAGAGTCATGGAGGTGTAACCATATGTAAATCTGAAAATTGTAGTAAGAATGCCATTTCACTTGGGTTTTGTTGTACACATGGAGGTAAAACAAAATGTAAATCAGAAAATTGTTCTAAACATGTTTTTTCAAGTGGATTTTGTTGGACACATGGAAGGAGAACTAAGTGTAAATCAGTAAATTGTGATAAATGGGCTAGGTTAAGGGGTTTATGTAAGGAACATGGAGGTGTAATAAAATGTAAATCAGAAAATTGTACTAAATGGGCTAATTTAAGGGGTTATTGTAGGGAACATGGAGGCGTGATAATATGTAAATCAGAAAATTGTAATAAATGGGCTAAGTTAAGGGGTCATTGTAAGGAACATGGAGGTGTGATAATATGTAAATCTGAAAACTGTACTGAATGGGCTAATTTAAGGGGTTATTGTAAGGAACATGGAGGCGTGGTAATATGTAAATCAGAAAATTGTACTAAATGGGCTAAGTTAAGGGGTTATTGTAGGGAACATGGAGGCGTGATAATATGTAAATCAGAAAATTGTAATAAATGGGCTAAGTTAAGGGGTCATTGTAAGGAACATGGAGGTGTGATAAAATGTAAATCAGATAATTGTACTAAATGGGCTAATTTAAGGGGTTATTGTAAAGAACATGGAGGCGTGATAATTTGTAAATCAGAAAATTGTACTAAATGGGCTAAATCAAGAAGTTATTGTAAAGAACATGAAAGTGTTATAAAATGTAATTCAGAAAATTGTACTAAATGGGATCTTGCAGCTGGATATTGTAAGGGTCATGGAGGTGTAAACATATGTAAATCTGAAAACTGTACTAAGAACGCCATTTCACGTGGATTTTGTTCAGTACATGGACCTAAAAAAAAATGTAAATCAGAAAATTGTTCTAATTATCCTATTTCAGGTGGGTTTTGTTGGACACATGGAGGGAGAACAAAATGTAAATCAGAAAACTGTAATAAGAATGCTCGTTCAAAGGGGTTTTGTTGGACACACAGAGATATAATAAAATGTAAATCAGAAAATTGTGATAAGTGGGCTAAACTAAAGGGTTATTGTAAGGAACATGGAGGTGTAATAAAATGTAAATCAGAAAATTGTACTGATTGGGCTAATACAAGGGGATATTGTAAGATGCATGGCGGTTTAACCAAATGTAAATCAGAAAATTGTAATAAGAATGCTCGTTCAAAGGGGTTTTGTTGGACACACAGAGATATAATAAAATGTAAATCAGAAAATTGTGATAAGTGGGCTAATCTAAGGGGTTATTGTAAGGAACATGGAGGTATAATAAAATGTAAATCAGAAAATTGTACTAATTGGGCTAATACAAGGGGATTTTGTAAGATGCATGGTGGTTTAACCAAATGTAAATCAGAAAATTGTAGTAAGAATGCTCATTCAAAAGGGTTTTGTTGGACACACAGAGAGAGAATAAAATGTAAATCAGAAAATTGTACTAATTGGGCTAATACAAGGGGATTTTGTAACATACATGGCAGTTTAACCAAATGTAAATCGGAAAATTGTAGTAAGAATTCTCGTTCAAAGGGGTTTTGTTGGACACACAGAGGGAGAATTAAATGTAAATCAGAAATTTGTGATAAGTGGGCTAAACTAAGGGGTTATTGTAAGGAACATGGAGGGATAATACAATGTAAATCAGAAAATTGTGATAAGTGGGCTAAACTAAGGGGTTATTGTAAGGAACATGCAGGTGTAATAAAATGTAAATCGGAAATTTGTGCTAATTATGCTATTTCAGGAGGGTTTTGTCGGGTACATGGAGGTAAAACAAAATGTAAATCAGAAAATTGTGCTATTTATGCTATTTCGGGAGGATTTTGTCGGGTACATGGAGGGAGAATAAAATGTAAATCAGAAAATTGTGTTAAGTGTGATCTTTAAGAAGGGGTATTGTACCAGACATAGATGGAGAACTATATTTAAATATGAAAATTCTACTAAGCATGTTCTTTAGGGCGGTCATTATAAGGGACATGAAGTCAGGAAAAAATATAAATAGGAAAGTGGTAAATAGCTTGCTCCTTATGAGGTATATATATTAAAGCACACAGAGTTGTACTAAATATAAGATAATAAAATTGTTTTAAAAAATTCACAATGACAAGTTTTTATACAGCTCTTAGAGCAGTGTTTCCCAACCAGTGACCCGCGATACCCTCGGGAGTGGTCCGAGGGTCAAAGTGCCCACCAAAAAACAAGCAAAATTTGAGATACAACTGGCCTATCACGTGGATATTTTATCCTATTTTAATCATCTAAATTTGCAACTACAGGGTTCCAGAAATGAAAAGTTGGAAAGTGTCGCCAACATTTTTGTGTTTGAAGACATACTTCGCGCTTACTCTGCAAAATTGATCTGTGGATTTACAAAGTTCAAAAGAAAAACTATTCAGCATTTCTGACGTTGAAAGCCCTTGCTGACGATAAGACCTACGCTACAGTCACAGATGTCCAACATAACGTGTTGTGTCAAATACTCAAGGACAAATTCACACATTTTTCAGACTATGGCAAAAATGAAAGTGAATTCATTAAGAAACTAATTTGAAATCCTTTCATTGTCAAGCTCAAGGACCTTCCTGACGAAATCTTAGAAGAGGTGATAGAACTTCAAAGTGATAGTAACTTCAGGGATGCATTTAAATCTAGTATAATTTGTTGTAAGAAGAGGGTATTTTACCCAAGTATTTGGCGAACCGCCTTACGATATCTGATGATGTTTTCAACAACCTCCTTGTGTGAACAGGGTTTTTCTACTTTACATTTGATCAAAAACAAGCAAAGAAATCGGCTGGATGCAAGCAATGTCATTAGATTAGCTTTGAGCAAGAGTATAACCCCAAGAATTTCTCAATTGGTGAGACAAAATTCAAGCTCAAAAATCACACTGAAAATCTTAAGAATACAGGGAGTTAATTTTTACATTTTATTTTATCTAACATGTTTTTCAAACATATTTTACTATGAAAAAAGTACTGTAAAACCTTGTGATTTTTAGTAATACTAATATAATAATAGTTATTATTATTATATTTTAGTTTAGTTTAGTTGTCTGAAGTTCCTAGGCTAGGGGAAGGATGTTGACTGGGGGCAGGGGTGGGGGAGGAGAGTGGTCCATGCCCTATTCTATTTTCTACTCAGTGGTCCACGGCTATCTAAGTTATGGAACGACTGTCTTAGAGGGTGAAAAAAATGTAAATCAGAAAATTATACCAAATTTTACCCATTCAAGAGGGTTATTGTTAAAAACATGAAGGTATATCTAACTATAAATAATAAAAAAAATACCATCATGTTCTGTAAAAAAAAGGATATTCAAGACTACATGTAGAAGTAACCGAATGTAAAATGTTATAAAGCATATTTAGAAAATACTTTTTTATTTACTATCCAATAAAGCTACCTGTTGTGGCTTCGTACAACATGTTTTAGTGATGATAAAGTTTGAATATAGAGGGAGTGTTCAAAATTGTTCATGGTGGAATATTAGAAAACCATATAGAAAACAATAACTTCAGTACATCTGACTATGATTCAAATACCTAATCTCCTAACCAAATGAGGTGTAAAATATTTTTAAAGTACCGCTTTAGAGCATTCAATCACTGAAATGGATTTTGTACAAGACTCAATTTAATAACAAGTTGTGTTAAGTACGCTCCTACAAGGCGATATTGTTTAAGATAAAGAGGGAAAGAGAAAATGCTATACTAGAAATTTTTATTCTAATACTAAAAAAAATATTCAATTTCATTAGTACGAAAAATTCATTCATATACTTGTAAGAATTGTTTGTTGGGATGATGCTTTAAAATAACCTTTACTCAAGACGCTTTTAAATATCTGTTGTCTAATGTTTATTTACTTCTAATAATGTCTTTTTTTTCTGACTCTTCCTCTATTTTTTTTTAATTTCTAAGTTTAAAATTGCTTGATTAAATACATTGCTCTTACCTTGAAAAGTAGCAATCTCCTTCAACAAACTATACTACAGCCTCTTTTAATATGCTACTCTATATTGGAAACATGTATGGTAAAAATACTTTTTTTTTTTGTAAGCTAAATGTACAATTTATACAAAATTATTTGTTCGAAACATTTTCTTGTATCATAAAAACTCTTGATTAACATATTTTTTAACCAAAACAAGTATACTTTTTTTGACTAGATTCTAAATATTTGAAAAAATATACTTATTTTATAATTTATAGCTTTTCCTTTATTAGAATATGCTATTCAAGTTCCATTGCAATTCTTATTCTTTAAAAAATGGTTTATCACAAGTATTGACTGAATTTAATTTTATTACTATTTTTGGTAGACTTACCGAGTATTTGGACTAAAATAAATAGTTTTTTCCTTTATAACCTCAACTTTTAGGTTTATATACATGTTTTTATGTATATTGTGAAAGTGACATTTTGTTTTAGGTTTTTGTATATTCAAATGACAAATATTTGATTCAGGCTTTGAAAAGAGGTGTAATGATAAAGTTTTTCACTTTCGTAATATTCCAACTCAAAAGTTTCCAACATTATTAGATTTCAAGTTAATGAAAAGTTTTTTGAATATTAAACTCAATGAATTAATTATGTTTTATAAAAATCTTCTCTTTTGGTTTAACATGACTTGTTCGGGATTGGCGACTGAGTAATCCTTAATTATAACATCCAGGAGGACCACTGAATTAAACGGCTCAGACTAAGGCTACGGCCAGGCTTGCGACCTGGTCGCCGCGACCAGGACGCTGCGACCAGGTCGCAGTAGTGTATTACATTGATTCTTATGAGGGTGGCCACGCTTGGCGACCAGCGACAGCGACAGATTTCAAAACGCTTTCATGAGCGTTTTCAGGTCGCAACGACAAATACGCTCGCCTTTATTTCTTATGGAGGTGGCCACACTTGCGTTCGGGTCGCAGCCTGTCGCGAGAACACTGGACACTTGTGTGGGTTTGCTTGCGTCATCCTAGGTTAAAATGTCGACCGATAAGGTGCTCGGGACCACGCTATCACTCCTCCACTAAGCATTTTCACTAACTTTCTTGCAAACAGCCCAGTGTTTCCCGCCCGTCTGGAGTTTGACACTCGGTAGAGTACGGTACTTAGCAATGTTTGATACCGAGCTATTTATAAATGGAGTGAATGCCCTCTCTGACGTATTAGCAAAGTTCGTCAAATGAAGCTACACTCATTCTAAAATACTGAAAAAATTTATTTTCAGCCTTTCTGTGTTCATTAAATAAGGTGTGAAACTGTCCATAAGTACGTCTCTGCATATTAATGGGGTGGACACCGTATTTTTTAGATGTACGTTTCTTCTTCATATAACTAGATACTACTATTTTTGAAAAACATGTTTAATTGTAGTAAGGAAACAATATTTAATCTTAATAATAGAATTCAATGTAAATGAAATCAATTAAAAGTTGGTAAAAAATTAAGTTTTATATGGGTCATAAGACTAATATAACATGAAATATAACATGATTACAATGTATGTATCCTGTCTGAGGTCAATGGACATTATAGGATAATATACTGATTGTATCTTGACAAAATATAAACATAGATCAAATTACACATTAAAAGATACACACTAAAAAATGTAAGTCAATTCATATACACAAACAACATATTAAAAAATTTTAACGAATAATATACAAATTATAATAAAAACTTAGTATTGATATTATTGACCAATATAAAAATGTTATAATGAATATTTATAACAGAGAAGGAAATGTCTTAGCTAAGGTAGTTTTTGATTAATTAAATTGAATTCTATTCTTATCTTGTGTTGTGTTGGAATTCCCTTGTTCCTTATTTAGCTGAGTGTGATTCAGTCCCAAAATCTCGACATGTTTCAGCGCATCGTCGGCGCCATCCTCAGGACTGTATTGAAGAGAAAAATTCACACCATAACTTATGTGAATTTTTCTCTTCAATACAGTCCTGAGGATGGCGCCGACGATGCGCTGAAACATGTCGAGATTTTGGGGCTGAATCACACTCAGCTAAATAAGGAACAAGGGAATTCCAACACAACACAAGATAAGAATAGAATTCAATTTAATTAATCAAAAACTACCTTAGCTAAGACATTTCCTTCTCTGTCGTAAATATTCATTATAACATTTTTATATTGGTCAATAATTGTCAATACTCAGTCTTTATTATAATTCGTATATTATTAGTTAAAATTTTTTAATATGTTGTTTGTGTATATGAATTGACTTACATTTTTTTAGTGTGTATCTTTTAATGTGTAATTTGATCTATGTTTATATTTTGTCAAGATACAATCAGTATATTATCCTATAATGTCCATTGACCTCAGACAGGATACATACATTGTAATCATGTTATATTTCACCTATTAGTCTTATGACCCATATAAAACTTAATTTTTTACCAACTTTTAATTGATTTCATTTACATTGAATTCTATTATTAAGATTAGATACTACTATGGCTAGTAACACATCTTCACGCCTTGGTGCCATGATAACTAATGGTTATAAAACGCGGCGACCAGGTCGCAAGCGTGGCCGGTAACAACAAAAAGCATTCCCCGCGACCTGGTCGCGGCGTCCTGGTCGCGGCGACCAGGTCGCAAGCCTGGCCGTAGCCTAAATTATTTATTATATCACGATAACAAAAACAAGGACCATTTTTGGCCGTTTTATTTAGGATAAACAAAACTAAAGACTTCTGGTGCGCGTACACAGAAAGCGTCAACAGTAATACAAAATGCGTACAACAAATGCAAATTCATACAAGACACAAAATACCCGGTTGGAAATTTTTATTTTTTATGTGTTGGCAACGACTCTCTTTCGCCGGCCTAATACCCCACTTTTGAATACAAGCGTTTCCCAAATAGCTTTTTGTTTTTTAACTCTCGTTTCAAAAAGCTTGCGAAATAATGGTGAAATCTCGTGAAATCGGAATGTTCCAGAAGCCTTCTCTGAATCTTAACACGAAAAAAGGCTATTCTTCTAACTTGTCACTCAGCCCTTAATTTCGCTGTAGCTAAGGTCCGCGGCGCGCTAACATCCAAACTTTAAAGCTGTAGCATATAAAAAAAAAATTTCCGACTGTGATAATTTACAGATCGAGTGTTACTTCATTTGAAATAATTAAACACAACTAAAAGACCAGTGTGTACATAATAAAATAAAGCTTGTGCTACCCTGTCTTGACGGGTTTTCCCTTTGAATCTACTCTGCAGGTATAAAAGCAGGTAGTACAATATAAGATTGTGTGTATTTTCAAAGAAGAATTTTATTGTATATAGTATTTTGAATATAAAAATTAATTTGTGTATTACTGCAAAAAATAGCTATAAGAGGTTGGTTGCTTTCAGAAGACTGTGCTCTTTGATAAATTACATTTATAATTGTACAAAATATAATTGATTTCATTTTTTCATATTTTTAAAAAGTATTATACTAGACCTATTTTAAAACAAAAAATCTATCTACTATAGTTATATTAATTTATTAGAAAACATAATTTTGAAACTCATTGATAAAAAGCTATCCAAACTCTGATTAAAAAGTATTGGTCCTTGTTGTAACTTGACTATAGTTTTGGATTGAGGAAGTTATTCGTAATTGAAATATTTAGACTTGATGGTAATAGACATCACAGGGTTGTGAGCCGGAGCCATCACGCTGGAAGCCCGACGAAGGGCCTGTGGAGTAGAACTTGTGGAGGGCTCCGGAGTTGGAGATGCTGGCAGGGAGTGGTCAGCAACTGGAGGTGGCTGAATTAGAGGGACCGGTGTAGGTTCATCAGATGTAAGGGTAGGCATAGGTGCTGGCATGAGTTGCTCAACCATCTCCCATGACAACTCAACTGGAAGAGCCTTGGGGTCCCGGAGACGTAGATGAGATGTTGAAATTTGTTTGGATCGTCCACCGATCACTAGGAATGAGGCAGTTGGAGACTATGCTGAATTTCACCTGGAACCGCCTTGAGTTTGTGATGAGTGACAGAGCGAACCCACACGAGGTCACCTGGGGAGAAATGTGTGACCTTGGAAGATTGTGAAGCAGTGAATTTTGCCCGAGCCTCCTTCACTTTTTGCTTGAGAACCATGGATGGTAATGAAAGATTGATGTGGGGCTTTCGGCCAAAAAATACTTCAGCTGGTGTCACCTTAGTTATGGTGTGAGGCGTGTTGCGATATGCCAAAAGAAAGACGTCTACTTCATGCTGAAAGGTTCTGGATTTAGTAGAAACGAACAACTGTTTCATGAGAGCTGTCTTAGTGGTCTTAACGGCAATCTCCACCAAACCGTTAGATTGGGGGTGGTAAACAGGGGAAGGGGAATGTACAATTCTATTATTAGACAGAAAACTAGTGAATGCAAATGATGAGAACGGCGGAATGTTGCCAGAAACGACCTCCTTGGGCAACCCCCAGGCTGCAAACATTGAGCGCAGAGCTTTACAAGTGTGCTCTGACGAGGTGCCTTCGTGTATGATGCGGACCTCGGGCCATTTAGAATGACCATCTACAGTAATTAGTAGAGTCGTTCCTACAAATTCGGGAAAAATCAATATAGATCCTTTGCCACCTTCTAGTAGGCCAGGACCAAGGAAACAGAGGCTCGTGAGGAGCAGTTGACTGGAGTGATTGGCAAACACCACACCCTAACTGCCAATTCGTCATCGAGACCTGGCCATCACACAAAACCAAGTGCTAGGTTCTTCATGTGACTAGATCCAGGATGGAGCTCATGGAGGAGCTCCAGGACTTCGGGACGAAGCGCTGACGGGACGATGAACCTAGACAACCACAGTAAACAATAAGATTCTGCCAACAATTCCAGGGCTCGAAGATGAAAAGGGCGAAGACCTTCATCGGACACCACATCAGGACAACCATTTAAGACATATGTGAGCACTCGACTTCCTGGTCTCGGTGGCCAACTGGACCGCAGTGAAAGGTCCCAGGGATACCAAAGAGATCTTGTAGATGTCAGACTCCAACTAGGTCTGATCGGGGAGATGGTTTCGGCTAAGAAAATCAACATGAAGAATTACTTCAGATTTTCGAAATGTGATCTTATACTGGAAGGCTGACAACAGGATGGCCCAACGTTGTAGGCGAAGAGCAGTGAGAGGTTGTATTTTAGCTTTCGATTCAAAAATAGACACCAATGCTGCATTGTCAGTGCATAGATCAAAAGGTCGGCCAAACAGGTATTTACTAAACATCCAAATAAATCAAACTCAATATCTGCCAATACCTGACTAATGACGCTTTAAAAGATGGCTGGAGCCGAAGACAAACCATATGGAAGGCGAACGCACTTATATGGGCCATATCGAGTGCTCAAAGTCAAAATCTCCTGAGAAGCTGGTCCCAAATTTAGCTGTTGGTAGGCCTGGACGAAATCGAGTACGCCGAAAACAGAACCTTGAACAGTAGACAAGTCATCAATAACCGGTAAAGGATTAGTGCTCAAGATTTAACTGAGGAATTCCTGTCACGCTGAAATCTCCACACACTCGTGCAGATTTAGCAGCATAGGTCGTCAACGGAGAAGCCAAAAGTTTCCGTGCAGGAATGAATGGCAGGGGGAAGGGAAGAAAGAGAAGGAATAATAGAAAGAGAAGAGAGAAGAATAAAGGAGAGAGAAAAGAAAAGAAGAAAAAAAGGAGGTGAAAGGAAAGAAGAAAAAAGGAGGTGAAAGGAAGGAAGTGAAAGGAAAGATATAGGATAGGTTTGTCCTGCACGAGGTACGTCCTGTACAGAAGCCTCCCCTTTTATTCGCCTCTTACGACAAGCAGGGGTTACTGTGAGACTATTCTAAACCCCGTCCCGCAGGGGGACCGAACAGAGTTGATGGTAAAGATAGCATTCCAATCCAGTTGAATATCGCTGATCCAAGATATGCCCAATAGTGAGGGGAAGTAGTCCCGAACCACTACTAGGGGTAACGTAGCGGATGCCCCTGATAAGACATTATAACAGGGGTTTCCCCCAACTGATCTAGTTCGTGCCCAGTGCAACTACGAAGTGGAGTGGTGCTTACCAGAGGAAGGTGTTTGGAATGTGCAGGGTACACTGGCTCACTAATAAGACTAGCGCTGGCCGCTGTGTCAACCTCCATGATGAGAGGTACACCATTGACTTCAGCTGAATACTGCTGCGAGCTGGTGCCTGACTACTGTTGACCACGTACAAGATGTAGTAGCTTGGACAGACACTGAAGGTATGTCCTCCTGAATTTGACGGACACCACCTTGATGCTGAGAGGAATTTTTGACCCTGCGACAAACCTTAGCAATATGTCCTCAAAAATGACATTTATAAAATTGCGCATTTTTGAAGGGACAGTTAGACCTAGAATGAGGTCCATCGCAACCTGCACATAACGCGCTTTGAGACGGCTGATGATTGGGTCCTAATGAGAGCTGAGGTTTTTTTTTTGTCCTTGACTGGATTGGAACTTTTTTCTTAAATTTCTTGTTCTTCTGTTGATATGGGTGAACCGCGTTGATGAGATTAGGGTTGTCGCTGGCATTGGCCGGTGCAGTAGCTGGTCCAGGAATCTCGCAGCTAGTGTCGAGAGCAACCATGGAGCTGAAGTTACCCTTTTCGTTCCTGATCTTATCGCGAGCCATGTCCAACGAGATGTGATAAAAGTACGACTTGAGGGCGTCCAGGGCCGTGCCGTGCTATGATACAGAGAGGCGGCTGCATCAGGCGGCACCGTAAGGGGTCGGCATAAGCAGCGAAATCCAAATACAATTTGAACCATTCAATGATTAAAAATCTGTACACAATGCTTTTCTATATTGGTCTATTTTATTCTGATATTGATATATACACTTAATGTTTTATCGCACGCCTCTGCCTAAGCGCTCTCGGTATCTTTTGATTTCGGTTTCTGGTGCAGGTTCATCGTTGGCGAGCGCTCGCCGATAGACTTTTGATCTGACAGCACGAAGCTATTATTTTTGTTTGTAATATAACGCGTGGCCGCTCCTAAAAGCTGAGGCGGCAATTGTCACAAAAGACAATTGCACGTGTTACGTGTTGATAGTTCTGCTTTGAGCTTACAATTATTGACAATATCTGATTTTAATGTTAGTTTGTCTCGAGAAGTAGCAAGGGGCTGTGTTGTGTTTAAATCAGTAAATCAGATATATATCTGTATCATTATAATATTTTTGCTTTTATACTAACTCAGTTTTATTGTTTTTAAAGTAGATCAGGTTTACAGCAATTGTAGTTACTTATTATTATTATTATTGAAAATGACTATGTTATGACAATAGGGACTCGAATTAAAAAGTAGCGTTTGCATGGACTGGGTATATCTCAGGTGTGGAACATGTGCCTGTGTGTGATAGATAGTTATTTAGGTAATATTGGGATACTTTTATGTTCTGTGTGTGATAAAGAGAGAGTTATTTAGGTAATATTGGGTTAATCTGTCATTAATTTCTAGTGAATCTATATTCATAAAGTAATAATTTGCGTTGTTAGAGACAGTTACGCACAAGAACATTGAAAGAACCCGTTGGATATGTCCTCTCAGTATCAAGCAGTCGACAAACCTTTGCATCGCGCTGTGTTTGGTCTTTAGCAAGGTTTGAGCTTATATCCATCCACCGCGTCCAGTAGGTATTATGATCACTGACAATTTTAGTATATTATACTAAACATTGGTTTCAAATAGAACCTATTTGTATTATCTTAGCTATGTACAAAATGGAGCCGTGTGACATTTTACTCGTGAATGAAGAAACTGTTAAACTTATTAAGACCGAGCCTCAGAGTAATGAATATAATATGAGTGAAAAATACGTAATTAAAACTGAAGTGAGATATAAAATATTTAATGATGGATGGAAGGGAACATGAGTTAAGGCCATTCACTTTTGCAGTTTGTCCCCTTCCATCACACAAATACCTTAACACTTAGTTTTTGGGAATAGTACCTTATATAACAATCATATAAAAAGTAGTTTATTTGTTTCTTTGAATATAGGCTATGTATTTTATTCTCTTACTATCAAATACTTAAAACGGCAAACCACATAACAGGTTTGATAGTTATAAACAATTAAAATAAAACTCTAAAATAACAATAAAAACTTAGAAACGTAAACATGTACTATCTTTAATGCCCGAGGTCATTGCATTTTAATATTGTGGAATGATATTTTAGTGTTAGGCTTAAATTATCTTTATGATATCGTTCACAACAGATATTAATTTGTTTATTTGATAAATATTAATCAAATTTTAAACTATTTTATAAATATTTATATAAATTTTAATTTATATAAACATAGAAGGTTAGATTAGGCCGGTCTATTAGGTACCTTGGTATTAAACCTTAATAAATACCTCTATAATCACTCATTTTCTGACAAAATATCAAATAAGAAATTTAAATATAATATATATTGACATAAAGTGCAAAAAACGTGTGTAATTAAGGAACAGGATGGAAGCAGAGAATGCAGGCCAGTGGAATGATATTTCTGAGAGGCATGATCAGTGTGTAATGAGGTGGACAGGATAGAACTAGCTCAAGTTAGAGAAACTGTGTAATGAGGTGGACTGGATAGTACTAGCTCCAAATAGAGATAAGGTGTAATGAGGTGGACTGGATAGAACTAGCTCAAGATAGAGATAGGGTGTAATGAGATGGACTGATTAGAACTAGTTCAAGTTAGGGAAACTGTGTAATGAGGTGGACTGGATAGAACTAGCTCAATATAGAGATAGGTTGTGTTCTTTTATATTAGTCAATTTCTAAGGCCATAGTTTAGAGTATAATAAGGTATAAAGTAAAGTTTATTGATTTATACTTTTTTTAAATTTAATTCTAATAACTAAATTAAAGCAGATTTTGACACGCTCGAAAGGGCCTACAAGTTTTTCTTGGAAATGTACTTTCACATACCTTCCAGGGTTCTTTTACATGCCACAATCGACATGTGACCCGACACATAGTGGGGCCAAATCCCAAAAAGCTGACCAATAGCTGAAAGCCTTCTAAACTGGCCCACCTAGTGTCTGGAAGCTGTTAATGATGATGATTTATGTGATACTCATGCCCGCTTGTGATCCATAGGCTACAAGTGATAACTTATTTCATGTTATTTAATTGGAGGATTTTCAAGCATTTTTTTTAAGAAGATATAACAGAACAATTATTTAAGTATTTGCATCACTTGGGTTTGCTTCAAAAAAAGGTATAAGTTTGGTCGTTTTAAACAATTTTTTTCTTCTTAATAAAACGATAAATTTAGTTTGAAATACAATCCATCCAACTGCTCTACTGTTTATAATGCGAGTAAATCCGTTGAAATTGTTTTTGTTTTTTTTAAATATTTTACAGTAGTAATCAATTCATCATACTTTTTTTTCCTTGAAAGAATCAAAATTTAATATTTTGTTTTTTTAAAATACATGAGCATAGTGATGAGTACTATACCCATTTTTTTATTTTTTTTTTAATATTACTGGTACTACAACAAAGGAAAGACATCAACAATGAGTGAAGATAGTACTGTAACATTCGTATGTTTCTACTACCCTATGCAACTGTTCGGGGTTTGTGTCGAGGTACTTGTGCAAGGACGTAGATTTTGGCATACCTTGTAAAGGAGGTGTTTATTTAGCAAAAGCTACACGATTGTAATGTCTTAAAATACACAAGGTTCGAAGAATAGAGATGAAGGATCACGTCGTCGAGTTGTATTTTGATTCCGTTCGTTTGCCATAGCTGGATACTGCCCTAACCAAGTAACCGATCAACTATTAGTCGTTCCTCAACAGCGGTTCACACACACAAGTCCATCTTGTACTCTTATGAGTAAATACAAGGCAATTGCTATCACCGAGATTTAAACCCGTGAGTCTAACATAGAAACGTTGCTAACCCGACGTACTATACGTCACGGACGCACGTAAACACGGACCCATGGCCAAAAACAAGCGCGCCACACGACTGTCCATAGAAGAGCTCCCCTACTTCCCCTCGACCTGTATTTTAGAAAACGTTTTAGCTTAGTTCTCGAGACTTGTACCGACTAAGGGTTTTGTAACCGATACCACTTAACATTTATGTTTTGTAATTCTAGGAGGATTACAATTTGGCGGATGACCATTTCAATTGCACCATAAAAAATGAATCACAACATTTTCAAACATCAGACGTGGAAATGAAATCTCCGTGGGATGGCTTTCTTCCAATCAAAGAACAAATTAAGGTATTCACTCACCATAAATTAATATTTAAAGACAAAACTGTAATTCCTTAAAAGTTTGAACACTATTAAAGTCAAGACATGTTTGGAAATATTTAAGTGTAGGCTTACTGGTAAATTAAGTTTTATTCTTTACACTCAAAATACTACATGTAAAAGTATTTGTCAGACTTAAATATTTTGGTAAATAATTAACAACATTATTAATAAATAACTCAAAAATAAACAAAACTCTAGAATACTATAAAAGAATATACCGAAAGTATATTTTAAACAAAGTTTAAGTTGCAGGATAGTTAAATTTCTCAAAATAACCTTTACATTCAATCCAGGTATCTGTAAAACTTAGGAAATTTCGTGGAAATAATTGTTACAGGGAAAATGAAGGGAATATACGAAAACTTAATCTAAATTCTGAAAGGTTTACATATTCATAAATAAAACTTTATATTTTTTGGTTAGTACAATACTACATCAGAACTGGTAGTTTAAAGAAAATGAAGGCCGAGGAGCATAAGGCATATGTTCAAATCAGCATTGCTACTTTTCATTTCGGTTTTTATTGCAAGCAAAGTCCCATTATTAAGCTTGCGGTTTAATATAATGATTTAATAAATATTTCAGTTTTAATCTTTGTAAAATTCTTTGTGTATGCTTTTTTTTCTTCTTTTTTAGAAAAACTATTTCCTGCATTTTCTTGATTTCTCACGTAAATATCAATTCTGGTCGTAGAAGATTTCTGGCTTATTACCGATTCAAGCTTCAATAATCATCTCTTTGAGATGGTCTTTTTTATGATTTTTATTGTAAATCTCATAGATTCAAAATTTATCCTAACATGAAAAAAAAACTAATGGGGAGCAAATTTTGAGCTTAGGTTTCCATTCAAAAAGACCATGACTTCTTATTTAGTACTTTGGGACACACAGACCCTAGTGAGATACCGTAACAGTCCATTCTTTTGTGGTCCATTGAGAAATTTGTAATCATAAAAAAGAACTGAGGCATGACATTTTCTTAGAGAATGTGTAGGTATAAATATGATGTGGCATTTTCTCGGTGGATCCAATGCAGGTGGCTCAAATACCATGTTGATTTACTTAATCGTGTTTGGTACTGATAGGATTCCATGTCAGATGAGCCTCTATCTTAAGAACACGTGTGGTATATTACTTGTTTATATGCCATCCATGCTTACCTCATGTTAATGTAACCACTTTACTTAACATTTATGTCATCAATTTTATTTGTCCTTGATGATGTCTTTGTTATAGGATGAGTCAAATGCCTCAGATTATGTAGAGGAAATTGTGAAGACTGAAATTAAGTCCTGTGATTCTTCTCAGGAAATGATGGAATCCACCTCATACCACTACACCCTAGACAACAAAGCCAAGGTAATCAGTTATAATCTTAAGTTGAATCAAAGAGTATTACCATTTATAAAAATGGTAGAACTAAGATTGTGGAAGTCTGAATCATTCTCTTGGGTGAATTTACTATGCATTAATATAATTATGAATAAATTACTCTTTAATAGCAGTCATCTATTGGTATTACAAATATCAAGATAATGTTTCAATATATAAAAAGATTAAATTATTAGTACATGTTGAATATAAAACATGTTTTATTCTCTACAATATAACTGCCAATACCAGTTTTTTCGATATTACTCACAGCATAACTTTAATGTTTGACATCCATTACCTACAACACACTGCAACGTGATTATATTTTAAACATTTTGACATTATTTTCCATCTCTTTCTCCTCTTATCACTAATTAATATTCCCACTTTTAGAGCTTTTATCTTTTCTTGATCAATCTTACGCTTCAAGTAGATTTCATACATATGAATGAAATGTCTCCATTCCTCAATAAGTTTAATATTTAACCTCAATTTCTTTGCTATTTTTACCGATTTTATTTTAATTATTGAACACAATTCTAATATATACTAAGTCTACTAATAATTAATTGAATATCATAATTTACTTTTATAAGGTGGCTATTACTGCTCTCAAACAATATTCTATAATATCATTTGAGAGCAGTAGATACTATTTTTGACCTTGGCCAATCAAGTTTCAAAATCACATTAACAAACTCATTGCAATGGTTATTTCACTCTATTTCAAATACCGGTATATCATGTTTTATTGTTATTAATAACAATATAATCAATATTTTATATAAATAGTTAATAACTAGTATAATATAGTCTGAAAATTGAAAAATGACACCTGGACATAGGAATCGAACCCGGGACCTTTGGCTTGTGTCCAGGTATCATTTTTAAATTTTCAGAATATGATATCTAGATGGAGTAATTCCCACTAATAAGCATAAATAATAGCTTTGGCTATTAATTCTTAGTATAATATAGGTTTAATACACATTCTCTATTTTAACTTAGTGGGTGGCTGAACGCCATTACACTATTCAAACAGGCTTTTGTTACAGTTAAATTAAGCTATGAAATTATAGGTTTTTTTTTTGACAAACAATATGAAAAAAAGAGTTATTCTAATTTTAAGAAATTATTAAGTTTATCAAAATTTATTCTGTAGGTTAATATATACAAAGCTAAAACTACAAATAATATAAGTATGTTTTATTTAAAAACTTATTTTCTTTATGTAAATTAACATTTATTTTTCCAAACAATAATTCAATAATGAAGAATAACTGTAGGAACAGGGTGAGTTGTTAGATTATCGGTATTGACCAAAGGTCCTGGGTTTGATTCCCTTGTCCATGTGTCTTTATTCAATATCTAGATGCTACTATAACCGTTACTAAGACACATAATGATGTGTACATTCATATTAGTATAATTAGTTACAACGCTTCACATGTTCGGTATGTCAAGCCAGATCTAGACCAAATCACTAACCGGATCCGGCCAGATATTATTTCTCCCTGTGTGAATCAGCTACTTTTGGAATCACTCATAATTAATTAATATTTATGTTTCAAGCATTTTGTACATTTTTGAGCACAAACTGAGAAGAATAAAATGGATCCCATTGAAGATTACATGAAGAATACTAGTTAAAGAATAACAACATATATGTGATATATTATGCTTACTGATAATTACTTAAATATTCACTAATTAACTAATTTATAAACCTTAGTTAAATTCTACTGTCTCAAGACTTTTTTTTTTCCGAAATGATTTGAATTTTATTTTTCTGCAGATTTATGAAACTGGTCATTATACATGTAAATAACAATAAAATCTAAACACAATTTAACAAACTCACAATGTCTAAATCATTTTTGATAGTAATACATTTATTTAAATTATTTGTATAATGACACCTGGGCAAAAAAAAATCAATCCCGGGATCTTTGGCTTAGCAAGTCATTGCTGTAGGCCTACTTCTGATCTTTATGAAATTATTGTCATGATCAGGGCAATTCTTCATTCATAGCTTAAAGCAGAGTCTGTGATGGATTAGTGTATTCTTCAGCTAATTGAATTTAGCATTCAAATCCCAGACACTAAACACTCTGGGTTGGGAGTTATAGTACAAGATTTATCACCGGTGGCTATAAACTCAAGCCAGATGGTCCAAGATTTTATTCCTCTATCTAGGTATGATTTTTCTACTAGTTTATGAAAAGTTGAATCACAATTTAATTTTTTTTTTTAATTGTGTTTACAGATCAAGTTAAAGCTAGAGCAATCTACTTCATCAATGGAAATATTACAGTCAAACATATTTGTACAAGAAAGCTCTAATTTTGATTTTGAATGTGTTGAAAAGACTCAAGAATTAGATTTTCAGGCTGTATACAAGAAAGAATTGAGAGGAAATATTACTTCAAAAAGGGAAGGTAGTGTTTTGTTAAATTTTGATAACGTGGGCGAATCTGATAACGCGTATCAAAAAGATAATATCAAGTTTAACTATAAAACACGATCTCACTCAAAAAACCAATTGACATGTGAAGTTTTAAAAGATCATGGAGAAAATAGTATATGTAAACGTCCTCAATCAGGAGGAATTTATGTATCGCCAAAAACTAAGACAAAATATAAATCAGAAAATAGTATTAATCGGGCTCAGATAGGAGAACATTATAAAGACCATAAAAGAGAAACAAAATGCAAATCAAAAAATTCTACTACTTATCCTTGTTCAGGGGGATACGATAAGAGATTAGGAAGTAGAATTCAATGTAAACTTGAAAATTGTAGTAATTTTTCTCGGTCAGGGGGATATTGTAAGAGACATGGAGGTGTAACCAAATGTAAATCAGAAAATTGTAATAAGAATGCTATTTTAGGGGGTCTTTGTTGGACACATGGAGGGAGAAAAAAATGTAGTTCGGAAAATTGTTCTAATTATGCTAAGTCAAAGGGATATTGTTTGACACATGGTGGAAGAAGAAAATGTAAATTAGAAAATTGTACAAAATATGCTAATTTAGGGGGGTATTGTTGGACACATGGAGGAAGGAGAAAATGTAAATTAGAAAATTGTACTAAATGGGCTCACACAAGGGGATATTGTACGAGACATGGAGGTGTAACCAAATGTAAATCAGAAAATTGTAATACGAATGCTATTTTAGGGGGTCTTTGTTGGACACATGGAGGGAGAAAAAAATGTAGTTCAGAAAATTGTTCTAATTATGCTAAGTCAAAGAGATATTGTTTGACACATGGTGGAAGAAGAAAATGTAAATTAGAAAACTGTACTAAATGGGCTCACACAAGGGGATATTGTAAGGAACGTGGTGGTGTAACCAAATGTAAATTAGAAAATTGTAATAAGAATGCTATTTTAGGGGGTCTTTGTTGGACACATGGAGGGAGAAAAAAATGTAGTTCGGAAAATTGTTCTAATTATGCTAAGTCAAAGGGATATTGTTGGACACATGGTGAAAGAAGAAAATGTAAATTAGAAAATTGTACTAAATGGGCTCACACAAGGGGATATTGTACGAGACATGGAGGTGTAACCAAATGTAAATCAGAAAATTGTAATACGAATGCTATTTTAGGGGGTCTTTGTTGGACACATGGAGGGAGAAAAAAATGTAGTTCAGAAAATTGTTCTAATTATGCTAAGTCAAAGGGATATTGTTGGACACATGGTGGAAGAAGAAAATGTAAATTAGAAAATTGTACTAAATGGGCTCACACAAGGGGATGTTGTAAGGAACATGCTGGTGTAACCAAATGTAAATCAGAAAATTGTAATAAGATTGCTATTTTAGGGGGTCTTTGTTGGACACATGGAGGAAGGAGAAAATGTAAATTAGAAAATTGTACTAATAATGCAAAGTCAAAGGGATATTGTTTGACACATGGTGGAAGAAGAAAATGTAAATTAGAAAATTGTACAAAATATGCTAATTTAGGGGGGTATTGTTGGACACATGGAGGAAGGAGAAAATGTAAATTAGAAAATTGCACTAATAATGCAAAGTCAAAGGGATATTGTAAGAGACATGGAGGTGTAAACAAATGTAAATCAGAAAATTGTAGTAATAATAATGATATTTCAGGGGGGTTTTGTTAGGAACATGGAGGGGGAACGACATGTAAATCAAAAGATTGTACAAAGTATGCTAAGTCAAGGGAATATTGTTGGACACATGGAGGAAGAAGTAAATGTAAATCAGAAAATTGTACCAAGTGGTCTCAGTCAAGGGACATGGAAGCGTAACCAAAAATAAATCATAAAATTGTACTAAGAAGGCCATTTTAATATTATTTTATTGAGCACCGCGTCCTACTACCCGTTCAGGTCATACACTTAAGAACTAATTATGCTAATGGGTTAGGAATTGGGAAGGTTGAATTTAAAGGAAGCGAACCCGCATTTTTGTGGAAGGAGAGTGGAAAACCTTTTTAAAGACTCCCTCCCGGTTCAACCGACAGAGATTCGAACCTCGATATCCCCGTCCTCGGCAGTCAAGCTCAATATGAAAGTAGCGCGTTAGCTAAATACGCCACTGAGGCGGGTCTAAGAAGGCTAGTTCAGGCTGTTTTTTATTGGGCACCTTGTGAGGGGGGGGAAAGGATAATTTAGATAACTGGACTAAGTGGACTCAAATTATAGTAAGAATGCTATTTCAGGAGGGTTTTTTTTGTTGGGCTTTGAGGGGGGGGTACAAAATGTAAACCAGAGAATTGTAGCAATGCTAATTAAGGAGGGTCCTCTCGGGCACTTAGAAAGGGAACAAAATGTTAAAACATAAAAATGTGATAAGTAGGTTAAGTCAAGGAGATAATGAGTACATGTAAGGAGAACAAACTGTCAATCAGTAGATTGTACTAAGTGGGCTCTTATAGAGGAATATTGTAAGAGACAAAGGAGGAACAGATGTAAATAGGAAAATTGTACCAAATTATGCTCATACATCTGGTATTTTAAAACACATGAACAGTAATATACATGTAATTTAAAAAATGTACAACAATGTTTGTAAAAAAAATGAACATTATATAGTACATTTAGAAAATACTTTTTTTAATTTATAACATCCTGCCAATCTAGCTGTTTTGTCTATATTAATATTTAAATGATGAGGTTTAAATATAGAGGGAGTGTACAAAAATTTGCGTCGAGATTGATTGTAAATCCATGTAGGAAAAATAACCTCAGTACATATTTCCAGGATTCTAACTCCAAATATTATGCTTCTCATCTAAATTGCAAAAATGTGAAAAATACCACTTTAAAGCATCCAATCAATGAAGTGTATTTTATGTAGTACTAGATTTTAAAAAATTAGTTGTAATGAGTATTCTCTTAAAAGGAGGCATTATGTGTGATATATAGGGAAATAAAATTAAAACAAAAAGCAATACCATGCATTTTTTTTATTCAAATACTAAAGAACTTACTCAGTGAATTAGAACGAAAAATTGATTCATATACTTGTAAGAAGTGTTAGCTAGGATGACAGTCTAAAAAAAACCTTTACTCAAGATACGTTTATATATCTATTTGTCTAGTGACAATTCACTTCTAATAATATTGTGTGTTTCTTTATCTCTTCTGCATAAAATACACTCCTCTTACCCTGAAAATTAGCTACTACCTCTCTTTGATGGGCTATACTATAGCCTTTTCTTATAAGCTACTCCATATTGGAAACTTGGTAGGTAAGATCATTTATTACCTCTTTTTGTAAATTGAATGTACAATTTAAACAAAAATAAATAGTTCAAAACCGTTTCTTGTATTATAAAAAAGGTTGATTTACATAATGTTTTTATGAACACATATATATATATCGATTCTAAATAAACGAAAAACTATATTTTATGGTTAAATGTTTTCTTTCACCTAGTAAAATAATTAATAAAAACAAAACGCATTGAAAATTGTTTAATTCATATCGCCTTTTTCTGAGATTTAAGACCTTGTAGCTATTATGACCAGCTACAATTAGGGTGATAGTTTTAAATACCTCCTTTTTTGCCTATTTAATTTGTCTTTTTCTTGATTTTAAAACATAGGCTATTTATAAATATGCATTTAATGTAGTTACAAGTTCAATCTGTTAATTTGATTTGCCTAATCTGTTGGTTTTAGACTATTTTATGAATATGAACAGGGTTGCATCAATTTCGGCTTTGGCCTTTTTCTTTTATAGAAAGTAGGCCTAAAGATTTTCCGCTGAAATAAAATCCAGTTCCTTAGAAATTGCAAGTAGCGCCATATTTGTTTAAGTGAGACTTTTGTTAAATGAGCAATGTCCAAATCTCCAATGAACATAGCTCGGGAGGATATAATGGAAGTAATGGAAGACTTATTGTAACTGGTAGGGTGTACATTTGAAATTTCGTCCCTTAACATCGTGTAAAGTAGAACTCCAAATGTTTTTATATATGATATTGAAAAGCTATCTGAAAACATAACCTATTTCAGTAGTGAAAACATAGAAAAGTATATAGAAATCAACAACAAGTGACACTTTAGTGGTCAAATTGTCTAAGTCGCCACTATCGTAGAAGACTGGACTATCGATTAAGGAGAAGTAGAGATTCAAATCTCAGTTAAGTGTACTTATGTTTTTTTACTAAATGAGTTTTAAGTTCCTTCTCTCTTCTCTAACCCTTAATGCAGATACATTCAAACTAAATTCCACTGTCCTAACCCATAAAATATTGGCAAAATTAGTACATGTGTGTATAACCTGAACGAGTAGTTAAGACTTGATGCTCAAAAACAGCAATGTGAATTAACTATAGGTAGTAAAATAAATCAAATTTACATTGCTTATTTTATAATTTTACTATTCGTTTGGGTTATACGCTTTTTATTCTTTAGTGCCTATTCTAGAGGCTAGATCTAATATCTAAACACGTTCCCTAAAAGTGATTTAAACAAAATTATCTCAAGAAGCAGAACATTATGTAGATTAAATATTTTTAAATACATGTCTTTATAAACTTTAACCTTTCTGTATATCTAAACACTAATTTTGGACCTACTGTAGATATTAGAAATCAGCGAATTTTATATACCTGCAAATGTTCTATAGTAATATTTACAAAATACTTAAATCCCTGCAAATAAATACAATTTTTTAATTCACTTACTCAGTGATGAAATGTAGAGTAATGACTAAAGATTGCAGAAAGTGTTCAATGCGTGTCAATAAGGCTAATATAAAATTTAACAACATAACAGATGTATCATTTTAAATGATGGTACACAGAATAGATTACAAAATGTTGTAAAATATTATTTAAACATTCCTACGACTAATTTTATTCTCTGAGCGCTCCTTTTATACTTTTATATTACATCTCGTTACAACAACCTAAACAATTAAGGTTACATCACTCACCACCCTGGCCCAAGTTGACTCTTCCCGGCACTGTCTAAAATCTGACTGAATCGAGGTCCGTAGTTCATTCCTCGTCGTGATTATCAAATCGTGCCCAGAAACAAAGAAGAGCTATATGCATGATCGTTCACTGCGCTCTACCGGCTATGATTGGCAAGCCCATAGTCTGGATCTTTTCATTAAGGTGTAGGGGGACGTCGTAAAATCCAGTATGTTCTCGAAGCATGCTAACCCTTACCCCTTTCTACCCCCTGTAAATCGCGCTCCTTGAGAACACGTTATGAATATAATGATATATAATGATAGGATTCTGTAATGTTGGCACTTATTGCCATACCGGCTTCGTAGGTGAGCGACGTTGCTATTAATTTATTAATATGTTCGTACTCAAAATTCCTTTTCAGCTTAAATTAAATTAACCTTTTCAAAATCTTTAAATATTAAACTTATTAATTTTTGTCATGGATTTAACGTTATATGAACTTGGTATTTTTGGACTTATAAGGTCATGGTAAAAGTTTAAATCTTTGCATGGTTAAAGTAAAACCGTATTTTCAACTTTGATATTATGCTTTCTTATGGGGACATTTGGTCCCTGTGTTTTCACGTAATTTCTGCATTTTCACCTTACGGATGTTTTTAAACCCTTTTGGTATCGACAGTTTGGTCGTTTGCTAACAGATAGCGTCGTTAACCGGCTCCACTTAAATATTTTAGTATCATGTAGAGTTTTAATCATCTTGTTATTTGTTAATAGATTATTTAATATTGTTTCTACAGTTTAAAGTGTATCGTCTATTAGTTTGAGATAGGGCCGCAAGATGGCGAAATTCCTCTGTAGTCATTGCATTGATAAATGTACCTGATTTACGTTGCATGTAGTTAGGCTTGAGACCGCCTGAAGGCGCTAAATACTTTTTATTATTTTATTTATCCATTGTTTTGTCGGCCGCCTCCAGATGAAAAGAAGGGCCGTTAACAGGTTAATAATCTATCATTGAACTTAAAAACTTTATATAGTTGAACTTAGAGTCATTTGGCGTTGTGTTTTTAGCATCGTTGGATCGCAAGCTAGATTGACGTGCCAGCTGCTTGGCGGCGTCATTATTAAATTAAAGTTTAACATTTTTGGTGAATGATTACAAATTATGTCCTGTTCAGATTTAGGAGGCCAATAATTTAATGAAGACATAACATTTATTATTTCAACAAATATGGAGCTGCCAATAAGAGCATTTTGATTGGTGCTATATATTTTTAATAGTGTAACCTCATCTAGTTATTCATATCAAAAATGTTTGATTTTGTCAGTATATTAAATTATAGCTGTTTTTAAAAAATAGATATAGTTTGTAAGGTCAATTCAGGATTTGTTGCATCATGTATTTTGAGCCACCATTTATGGGCGAGCGTAGACTTTTTGCGAATATTATATGTTAGTTGTCCGAGGTTGTGACTGATGTGAAGTAATCCAGGAAACGTGCAGCATACAAGCTTACTTGTATACTACATCTCTCAAGCTATAAGGGGGCGGCCAGACTGAGCGAGCGACTAAAATATAAAATAGAACACGTTGGTTGTAATAAGAGGTGGCCAGACTGGAGCGCGCACGCTTGAAAGATAGAACTGGTTCTATTTTTCAAGCGCGCGCGCTCGACCCGGTATATGCATATATATATATATATGTAAAACTGATATGTTAAAATACTTTAATATTATCAAAGTAGGCCATTACAAATAAGAATTACCATCTCATCAAGTTGTATATGTTTTGTTATTTAAATAAACAGCTCTCTTGTTACCTCCTTGACTAAATTATTTCTGAGTGGGTGATGGGGGGGAGGGGGGGGTTACAAGGAGAATGACATTTTTTTAAAAAGTTTTTGTTCTATTGATGTCTTATAGAAAATAAAACTGTTTGGTACTATTTATTTTTCATAGGTTTGTTTAAATTTGTGTTCAATTAGAATCTATCTTCCGTAACTTTGTCTATCAATGATATAAATCATATAAAACATAATTATATGCTAATTTTTTTGACCCAACATTGTAAACTTTGGTTCAAAATGTTATTTATAATCAAATAAGCATTTCCTACGTCCCCTCAAATATTTCTGTATCTTTGGTTAATTTCCTTTTGATTCGATATTTTTAAAACTACTACTAAAAAAAATCCGTTTTTATAATCAGATCGAGATGTTTGAATCGATACAATATCTTAATTTAGGACATAGGATCGATTTTCGTTGTGATCGATCCTAGATCAAACATCCATAGAGGTTGGTATCTCTGTAGACTATATTGTATAATATTAAAAAAAAAAAAATTGACCCTCCACTTAAGAGCCAGGTACGTTTTACATGGCTTAAAATATTATAAAAATACACAAGTTAATTTAAGAACCTAACATATTGAACTGTCGAATATAGGTCGCTTTGTCCCGCCATTTCTGTTAACTACAAATTTTTAATTTTTGCATTTACACCATATAAACAAACAACAACAAATATGAGTGACGTAGAATATATTCATGATAGCTAACAAGTTATTAACAAGGTCATATCATTGCGTCAGGAATCTTAATTTTAGTTCGAGATGGTTGGCCAAGTGACATTGTTAAATGGTCTATCGTAGTCACTACAAAGTTATTGAGGTATGTAGGTCGCTGCTACACGTAATTTTGGATTATGGAAGGATTTGTTTTTCTGAATAAGATTGTGTGTAGGGTTGCCTACTGTCAAGTCTCAGGAGGTCCTACATTAAATAGATATTATAAGTTGATAAGTTGCTCTTTTTGGCAGAATAATAAATTTTGATTTTTTTTTTCCAGAGCGTTAGATGGGAAACAAAATAATAGGAAGGAATATTATTGAGTTAAAAGAGTTAGCTGAATGCTTTATTTGAGTGAGAGAAAGTATATATATTTAGGGCGTGAGAAAATACTGAGTAGGTAGGAAATGCTAACATATATTGCATTCAAGGCATGATTTCTGTGCTTTTCTTTAATTGATAATTTTAAGGGAACTCCTGTTTTAATAGCATCATAATTTAATGCTGCTCTTAAAATATAGCCTAAGTAATTGACACATTTTCTGCTATCCATAAATTATTATAGTCATTATAAGTAGGCCTAAAGTAATTATTAAACTTAATGTCAAGCAAGCAAAGGAATAAACAAAAAAAAAATGGTAAAACAATGTTTTCGAAAATAACAACTATAAACTATCATCCTTAGAGTTGTCCAAGAGAAAAATAATCAAATTTGATAATAATCAGTTGGATTTCCACCAAAGCCGGCCATGATAAAAAAAAATTAGCGCAGTACCCGTACCTGGGACTTTATAAAGATCGTAGGTAAGATTGTTATTATTGGGTGTTCTGTCTTTTGACAGATTTGTTGCCTTGTCCGAATATAGTCCTCCAAGATGTACTATGAAAATACCTTTCTTTTTTTAATATCCTGGAACTTTATCTTATTTTCTTGCTCGAGGTCATTCGTCAGTTGTATTCGTCGACTTCTTAATTCCCTTTCCTTCTATGACGTCATGTGACCGATGTAGTTGGGTTTTCTACCTAGTTTCACTTGCAGAGCAGTTCTATTTGTAATTTACTCTTCTTAGAACTTCTTCGTTAATCACCCGATGTCGGGGTGACCAGATGACTTTTGGTCCAACGGAGGACAAGGACTACCAAAGCGTAGGACATCCAAGGAAAAAATGTAGAAGTTTATAAAATAAAAGATTAACACGGAAAAGTACATCCCACGGGATAACTTAGTCACTCTCTTTAAATATTCATTTCTACCTCCTGTAAATGAATTGTATTTTCTAAACTAACCGTCCACTAAATTGGCATTTACATTTCAGCATTTTTTAACATAGGACGGCCTGCTTTCGTAGCCCCGTGGTCTGACGCGCTAATCTCATAGTAGACTAGACTGACGATGACAGGGAGATCGAGGTTCGGATCTAGGTTGGGTGTTCACAGGGTGACCCACCTCGGTGGCGTAGTTGGCTAACGCGCTAGTTTCGTGTTAAGCCAGACTGCCAAGGCCGAGGATATCGAGGTTTGAATCTCGGTCGGGTGAACCGGGGGTGGTTTTTCCTAAATGGTTTTCCACTCTTCCTCCACGCAAATATCGGCACACTTCTTCTAAATATAACCTTCCACATTCCTAAAACCATTAGTGTAATTTTAGTAGAATACAAGTGTGTTAAGTGAACAGATGGACACACCTACATACCATCAGGAGTAACAAAGTGCTTTGCAGAAAAACACGCTACAAAAAAAGAATGGTAGTTACCCTCGCTGTGATTGGTTGCTGACGGCATACACGCGACCAATAGAAATCACAAATGTCTATCACGTGGACGAACACCGCATGGCGAGTTTGACGAAGGAAGCTCACAAAGACCGCTAGCGATAACTGAAATGCAATCTCACGGAGAATTTCTAAATTTCACATCACTTTGAGAGATGAGGAATTTTTTTTAAATGACTTATTTATTTACTTTGTCAAATCAAAGGAGATTTTGGAATTTTCGAAAACTCCTTCTGGACACCGGACATTGGGTTGAAATGTAATTAGATAATGTCCGGTGGTCGGAGGACATAGGGTTGAAATGTAATTAGGTAATGTCTGGAGGGAGGAGGACATATGGTTGAAATGTAATTAGGTAATGTCCGGTGGGGGGAGGACATAGGGTTGAAATGTAATTAGGTAATGTCTGGAGGGAGGAGGACATATGGTTGAAATGTAATTAGGTAATGTCCGGTGGGGGGAGGACATAGGGTTGAAATGTAATTAGGTAATGTCCGGAGGTAGAAGTACATAGGGTTGAAATGTAATTAGGTAATGTCCGGTGGTAGAAGGACATTCTGATCGATATGTCCACTTTACCCTTTCTATTCTGCTCCGGTATCACATACCATCACCATCAACAACAGTTTCCAGCCTGTGAGTGGGTCAGTTTAGTAAAATGCCTCCATCTTCCTCCATCCCTCCACTATTCTTCTCCTCTCACTTGCACATTCTCTGTTATCTGCTCCTCCCATCTCCCTAACACTCGGCCAGTTTCTTCCCAAATCTCGATCGCACAGAAGGTGAAATTACAACACAAACAGGATTCAGATTGTACGGTTGGCAACACTGTTATGTAAGGTTACGCAGAGTCAAACAAGGGAGGGGAAGGGGGGAGGGTGGTATTAAGGATCACACGTGTTTTTTGTGAATATTTGTTTCCATCTTATCTTATCAAATAAAAAATTACCTTTCCTGTGATAAGATCTGTATTGACTTCTATAATCCAGCTCTCAAGACCTTTACCCTATACGCTATCTACGATGGGAATGATGGTAACTAACAGATAACTTTACGTTCTTTATCGCAAATATTGACTGAAAATGACTTAACGTCAACCTATTGGGAAATAATAATTTATTTTTTTTAGCACCATGTCTTACTTCTTGTTCAGGTTATAATCTTATGTGCTAATTACATTAATGTGTTAGGAGATAGCGAAAATTTTTTTTTTAAGGAAAACCACCCTCAGTGCACCCGACTGGGATCGAACCAGGATCTCCCCATCTTCAGCAGTTCAATCCTCAGTCCCGGCACAGATTTATCTGATTGCCGAACCCTTCCTTCATCTCTGACAAGACGTGTATTAATCACAACTTGTGAATGTGAGGAATGCCGGGCCTACCACCGTGGTTCGGATCCCACGTTAAACTGTAGGTCCTCCATTTCATCTCACAATCACCCTACCATTGCACATTAGCGTGAGTGCGAACGGGTAGTAAGACGCAGATGATAATAATAATGATAAAATTGACAAAGTGCCATAGTTTGGCCACCCCGGACCAGGCCAACTGAAGTCAACAGTAAGAGCACAGCAAAGTAAGAACGAAGATGGTCAAAACAAACAACAGGATTGGAACAATAGTAATAATAATGGCCACAGGTAGAGAGAGGAAAGTGACAGAGGGGGGGGGGAACCCAGGACTACCTGCTGGAGGGGGAGAGTACCCTACACTAAGAAGGGGGTGGTAAGGCCAGCAATCGAATACCAGAAGTAACTAGGCAACCCAGACCTTTCCGTGCAATAGTTGCCCAAGAGTCACTACCAAATTATAAGAATGTTAAGACGCATCCGCGCTGAAATTAATGACATTCCGCGGGGAATTGACGCAATTGAGGAGCATAGAAGTGAAGCAGAAAACTACCAACGTTCGAATGAGGAGTATAGAGGTGAAGCATAAAACTACCAACGTTCGAATGAGGAGTATAGAGGTGAAGCAGAAAACTACCAACGTTCGAATGAGGAGTATAGAGGTGAAGCAGAAAACTACCAACGTTCGAATGAGGAGTATAGAGGTGAAGCATAAAACTACCAAGGTTCGAATGAGGAGTATAGAGGTGAAGCAGAAAACTATTAAATTCATCACATAGCAGCCCGTATGTGAGCAGCACTAACTCAAACAGGGCTACCACTAAAATAAAAAACCAAGGCAGGAACGGAAATTAAGGTAGGTCATGGCCTTGTTAATGAATGATCCCGTGCCAAGCCTGGTACATGAAGAACAATTGATGAGCAGCCTGGAGAGATATAGTGCACCAGAGATTGCGGGAGTTGTGGCGCGGAACAAATTGAACTTTTTTAATAGATAGTGATGCTGACATTAGCGCTATTTTGTAAGCTTGTTTTGAGGAAATTGAAAATAAAAACCCTGAGTTAAGCCCGCCAGTACCACCCGTACAGTCTGTAACCAATTATCAGTGCGAGCGGTGTAAGAACCACCAAGGTTAGGGAACAAGCGATGCTAGAAGGGAAGTTCTAACATGTGTCGGTGGAAATTGTGTTTTTTTTTATAGTACCTAACTTAAATATGGCGGCGGTTATTGGATCACATTTTCTCGGGAAGAGGGGTGGTATTATAGACAATATCCAACAAGAAGTGCAGTTTACAGAGGAACAATATATAAGGGAAGTGGTTGTCGCCAGCATCAGTATTGAGGATTGCCAATTTTGGAGATTACGTGTAAGTAGCCACCCTGTGGTGGATAGGAAGATAATGTGTACTATTTACATGTTTTGATGTCTTGTCTTTTATTCAAATTTCGCTATATTGGCTAGCAGGTGGATAACCTAACCCAACCTAACCTAACCCAACCCAACCTAACCTAACCTAACATTTTCAACTGGGAGGTACGCCAGAGCTGCACACCATCTACATACGTTGTAAATAGTACACAATCTCTTCCTAGCCACCACAGGGTGGCTACTAACACGTTTTTTTTCAGGGTGGCTGCTAACACGGCACTATTTTGGGAAGGGGAGAATATAAATATAGGGGCCGACGTGAGCCGAAGGTTCAGTGGTGCTCCACAGTAAGAGATAGCACTGAGTGTAGCCTGAGGTCTAATTCCAGGTGTCACTCTGATTGGAGTTGCAATCATGGGGAGGGAACATGCCCTCACGATGTGTGTGTAAATGTACGTCTCCATCCGAGGAGCTTAGAAGTAAACACGAGTTCAGCAAGGATTTATCCCACATAACGCTATAATCGCTCAAGATGGCGCATCCTGAGGTAGACCTGCAAGAAGCCTAACCTGATGACAACCAGTGCACTGGGGCGGGCCAAGAAGAGTTGGTAACAAGCAAATTTCCGCCGAAAACGCCAGGGAAATATGCAATAAATGCCAGCGCATGTGAGAAGGGCAATTTAACTTATAAACACTTGTACACACGACACGCGAAATAAATTACAGACGCTATTACCGCAAGAAATCAAAAGGAGTTAGAATTTCAGGGGTAAGGACGCAAATCACCGAACAAGAAACAAGACCTTGAAAAAATGAAGGAAAAAGATTATTATTATCATCACCGCGTCTTACTACCCGTTCGAGTTATACGCACTTACGCTAATGTGTTATGGTAGGGTGATTGTGAGATGAAATGGAGGACCTACAGTTTAACGTAGGATCCGAACCACGGTGGAGGCCTGGCATTCCACACATTCACAAGTTGTGATTAATACACGTCTTGTCAGAGGTGAAGGAAGGGTTTGGCAATCAGATAAATCTGTGCCGGGACCAGAGGATTGAACCCCGGACCCTCAACGCAGAAGTCTAATGACACCTTACCTCTAGACCGCCAGGTCACCCAGGGAGGAAGAAGAAGAAAAAAGAAAAGAAACTCCTAGCTTACACCAAGAGTTGGAGCAGAAGATATCGGACCTCGGAACAGCGAGATTACCTAAGCCGAGTACTACAGGTGTGTAAAGAAGTATTCGCCAACCGGCCGGGAGTAAACACAAAATATGTGTGCCATCAGGAAGTGTCGAACCCAGCTCCTTTCTTCTGCGAATCATATCCTGCCCCATACAGTCAGCGGGAAGCAGTCAAGGAGGCGCTAGACCAGATGCTAGAATGGGGCATCATAGAGCGCACTCGTTCCGACGTAATTAATCCAGTGGTGGTCGTTAAAAAGAAGAATAAGGGGGTACGACTCTTGTCTAGACGCGCGGCGCGTCTATCAAGTTCTGGTGGCTGATCACGAGTGTGCCGATATTACGTCATCGGACGCCCAGTGTTCCCATAAACCTCCGCGAGAGCACCTGACCGGCTCGCGGAGGGTTTTCTCTCGCGGGAAGTAGTTCGCGCGGTTGGCAAGGGGATCTAACACGGTGTATAAAGGTCAGTGTGATTTCGTGTAGTGGAGGGGGTGAACCGACTTTCCCACTCCCCAGACTGGTGGTGTGGTCAAATTGAAAGTTGTACAGTAATAAATGTAAAGGTGTTGAGTGAATGTGTGATATTGTGAAATAAAGTGATGCCTTACAAAATTGAGACTGTACATGAGACTCCTGCACCCATGGAGGAGCTGATTCAGCTATGTGAAGGGTGCAAGTACCTAACATCTTTAGACTTGACGGCTTCGTACTGGCAGACACCATTGACGGAGCCATAGAAGAGATATACCGCATTTATGTACAATGGTAGTACGTATAGGTTCACGCATCTACCATTCGGCCTCTCTGTATCCGTTAGCCGGTTTATCCGTGGTCAGGAGGCGGTACTTGGGCCTGATGTTTTATCGTGGGTAACGGTATATGTTGACGATTTGTTGGTAGCGACGCCAGATTTTGAGGAACATTGTACTAAACTGCAAATTATTTTAAGTCGGCTTAGAGGGGAAGGCATTATGGTAAATTTGGAAAAATCAGTATTTCTTTCCAAAAGATTAAATTTTCTATGCCATTACATCACCCCCGAAGGTGAAAAAAACTGATGCCATAAGAAACTTCCCGAGACCAAAATCTAAGAAACATCTACAAGCGTTCTTGGGACTTATCAATTTAATAAGGAGCACGCCGAAATAATAGCGCCACTTCTTCCGTTGACATCAAAGAATGGTCACTTTTATAAATTAATTTATAATATAATAATAATATAAATTGAATAAGAATGATCGAAAAATTGGTTTTCGAAAAACTGCATTTCGAAACATTTATTTCCGAAAAAATTATTTTGAAAAATTTACTTTCGCCTAGTTGATTTTCGAAAAAAAGATGTTTGCGAAAAACTATTAGTTGGAAAAATTGCTATGTAGAAAAATTGGTTTTCGAATAATTGAATTTCGAAAAACTGCTATCGAAAAAGTGATTTTCGAAAAATTGCTATTCGGTAAACTCGCCGGCTATCGTGATGCTTGGGGGGCAATAATTGTTGGAGGACTTTATTTATAATACGGTACCAATACTAACTTGTTAAGCATTCAAGTTGTACTCAAATTATAATTTACTTAATTAAGTGTAATGTGTTAAATATACCGTTCCTAATTCATGATATCAACGGTATTAGGCATAATCTACGATATATTAAATATCAATGAACTCACAACGCAATAAAAGTCTAATCATTTAGTAATCACCCTATACTTTCAATATTTTAATGGCCGAAAATAAGTTCTAAAAAAAGGATAGTAACAATGTTTACTTTAATTGTATACAGGGTTTACCGAGTGCAAAGGTATTCCATAATATTTAAACTGTAGGCCCTAACTAACTGGTAAGTTTCTAAATTCTACTATTATATAAATAAAGCATTTTAATATATTTGTAAGAAGGTACAGGAAAGGTGGATAGACACATGTAAAAGGAACAAACACAGTTCACACTTTACACTGCTGCCACTGGACAGAGAGGTAATGGCTGCCTCTTGAAGATCGATTGTTACCGTCCAATCCCCCAGCCTAGGTTTCATTCTATCGGAACTCATCACAAGGGAATGAGAAATGCGCTACGCAACTCTCCTTGGGTAGAGAGATAAGGAAGGAAGCAATTTAGAGGTATTCTACCTGCATTTGTGTGGAGGGAGAGTGGAAAAACCACGCTCGGTAGACACTTGCCAGGATTCGAACTCTGATCTCCCAGTCATCAGCAGGACAGTCTGTCATGAGAGTGACTCCTTAGATCGTTTGGACATTGAACCGGGTAACACTTTTTTTAACACCTCATTGGTTAGACTGTTGCGCACAGCCAAAGTATCCAGGTTCAATCCCTGTTTCTGAATTATAATCTTATTCTCTCACACCTACAACCTTTTTAAAGAAAAGATTCTGTTCCGTTGATCGCATGCAGTTGCCCAACATGTCGACGGATCTCCTGCCCGAGTTTGCGCCGGGAGCGTTGGACGTGTACAGGAGGCAGGCGACGTTCGACTGGAGGAAACTTAGACTCTTCCTGGAAGATGAGAGATCTCTGAGATTCAAGGTAACTATAGCGAGCAAGTCGAGAGGTCATGTTCAAGGTAATTATAGCGAGCAAGTCGAGAGGTCATGTTCAAGGTAATTATAGCGAGCAAGTCGAGAGGTCATGTTCAAGGTAATTATAGCGAGCAAGTCGAGAGGTCATGTTCAAGGTAATTATAGCGAGCAAGTCGAGAGGTTATGTTCAAGGTAATTATAGCGAGCAAGTCGAGAGGTTATGTTCAAGGTAATTATAGCGAGCAAGTCGAGAGGTCATGTTCAAGGTAATTATAGCGAGCAAGTCGAGAGGTTATGTTCAAGGTAATTATAGCGAGCAAGTCGAGAGGTCATGTTCAAGGTAATTATAGCGAGCGAGTAAAGAGGTCATGTTCAAGGTAATTATAGCGAGCGAGTCAAGAGGTCATGTTCAGAACTAATTAGGACCTAAGCTCGTTAATCCGAACTAATTGGGACTTAAGCTTGTTAATCCGAACTAATTGGGACTTAAGCTTGTTAATCTGAACTAATTGGGACCTAAGCTCGTTTATCCGAACTAATTGGGACCTAAGCTCGTTTATCCGAACTAAATGGAACCTAAGCTCGTTAATCCGAACTAATTGGGACCGAAGCTCGTTAATCCGAACTAATTGGGACCGAAGCTCGTTAATCCGAACTAATTGGGACCGAAGCTCGTTAATCCGAACTAATTGGGTCCTAAGCTCGTTAATCCGGAGTAATTGGGACTTAAGCTTGTTAATCCGAACTAATTGGGACCTAAGTTCGTTAATCCGAATTAATTGGGACCGAAGCTCGTTAATCCGAACTAAGTGGGACTGAAGCTCGTTAATCCGAATTAATTGGGACATAAGCTCGTTAATCCGAACTAAGTGGGACTTAAGCTCGTTAATCCGAATTAATTGGGACCGAAGCTTGTTAATCCAAACTAATTGGGACCGAAACTCGTTCAGATTAACCAGACTAAAAGTAGAGAGTATTTTCATGAATTTTAAATTACAGTTAAATGAGTTTAATCAAATGTTGATTTATTTACCTGATGTATAACACGTGATATATAGTGTAATTGTTGTAAGTTATATGAAAACAAATTTTGTTGACTATAATATGTGAATATTAAACATTTATTATAAGATATCACTGTTTATTACAATTCTCTTTTAACTTTGAGCTTCTTAACCAATAAAATACATTTCATTTGACTTAATTCTGTCCCCCCACTTTCTGAAAAGTGCGTTCAAATTATCCGGAATGTTGGACTACCGGGCTCCGGTCTAACGAGGTTTAAATGTATTTTAGATATCCTTTTAATTGGATTTAGCGTAGAATCCTACAAATTAATTATTAATTTTACCTACAAATCATAAAATTGAATCCTGAAAAAAAAATTATACACATAAAAGGTGGTAGAAATTGTTTCTGAATGTTAGCGACTTTTTGTTATAAAACATTCAATAAAACATCCATACATCGAATTAAGTGTTATAATTGGTTCTGAACCATCAATAAATAGTATCAGTGCTCTAAAAACAAATTTCACTAGTAAAATTCTAAAAAGATGAATGTGGGTTTTTTAATCTCGGACTTTCGACTTTACTTAATGATTTGAGGTCCTCGCTCCCAAGTGTGTGTGTGTGTATTCCAGATGAAAATATGGAAAACGCTGGAAGCGGATCCTCTGTTCCAACACGATCCGGTCTCCTTGAGCCTGGACGAACAACGACGTCTGACCACCAAGCGGATGTATCGCATCCTGGAGTACAACTTCCCTGCCCACGAAAGAGACGTTGACATCCTTTACAAGGTCATAATATATATTTGTAAGAAGGTACAGGAAAGGTGGATATAAAACATATAAAAGGAACAAACACAGTTCACACTTTACACTGCTGCCACTGGACAAAGAGGTAATGGCCACCTCTTGAAGAAAATATATCGTTACCGCCCCAATCTCCCGGCCTAGGTTTCATTCTATCGGAACTCATAAGGGAGGACTACCAGGGGCATTTTTTACAGTTCTAGTTATGGCCATTGAATTTATAAACTCTCGACTGATAAATATCTATAAACTACTGTTATAATATGAAAATATAACTTACCATAAGCGAGAAAGTTGCTTGGCTGCTCAAAATCTTTCAACAAATGTCTCATGTCAATAGATTAGAACTTTTATTGTTCTTAACCGAAATGTCACGGAAATGCAAAAAATCAGACCACTCTTTAGTCAACAATTTTTTATTTTTTTTTAACTCTGATACATCGTCTTAATGTTGACCAATGAAATGTTCCAGTTCATCTTCTTAGTTTCGAGGCTAATTCATTCATAGACTACAAATAATTGGTCTAAAACAAATTAGAAGGAGGTTTAAAACCAGTTAAAACTAGAATTGACCAGAACTGGTACACCAACCTATTGATTTACAAATATCTACTTCAGAAGTAATAGCTGCCCCTTCCAAACGCAACCCTCTCCAGTCTAGTTGCAGTCTCACCAGGAATGTGTATTTTACAACCAAACAAGTAAACAGGATATGCCTTAAATGGACAAACAAATTCATATAAATGAATAAAAAATAAGGATGAGCAAGAACAACTTTTTTTTTTTTCAATTCGAGACGAGACAAGAATATGGAAAAAAATTGAGATACGAGATGAGAAAAACTTCCTTTGAAAGTTTATAAATGTAAAATAATGTTTATTAAAGTAAATATATAGTTTATAGAGCGCTAAAGTTCCTTTTGACAGTTGGGCGGGTGCTTGCTTCGTATTATCGTAATAGTTAATTCAAACACTTGAGATACAACTCAATACATTTTAAATGTAATTAATAAAACAGTGAAAGTTGTCATGTCAACCATTTATAATGTCAGAGTTTGATATTGAGAAACAATATTTATAAACAAAACATTTAGTAACAAATATTTGTTTTCAGGTCTTTATGGTATTATTAGAAATAATAAATTCTCTGTTTGTTTTGTACATTTCTTAGGGCAGTAATTTGCTTTTCTGTATTTTTTTTTTTTTTTTTTTTCAAAATTCTTGAATTTTCTATATTCATTTTTATCTTTAAAGACGAGATTAAGATAATTTTTTTTTTCTCTTCTGATCGAGATATTTTCTAGTCTTGCTTCATCAGCAGGCCAGTCCAACATGAGAGCGATGCCTTAGACCATTCGGCCACTGAAGTGGATGCGATCTTAATTAATCACTCATCTGCAACCGACAATTTACACACGTCCATCACAGACTCTGCCTTAAAATATGAGTTAAGAACGAGCCTGGGATGACTCCTGGATAGCTCAGTGGTATGGAGCAATGGGGGTGTTGGCCAAAGGTCTCGGGTTCGATCCCCGTGTCCAAATATTTCTCAAATACGCAAGGGTGCCCCTTCTTAATTACCGCCATCGGTTTGAGTAAAGGTCAATGTTTTGCCCGCAGTCGGCCATATTGGGATCAGCTCTGGCTTCCTACGACCCAGGTTTGGGCGTAAAAATAGGCCTGTCCTTCGGGCTGTTCAAGAACACGATACTCAACCTGGGGACGGAGAGACACAACCATTTCGTGAGAGAGAACGTCGAGGGGAAGGTGAGTGAGAATCAAACTACAATATTATTTATTTTTATTTGTGGATAATATATGCGTCGATTCAAACTCTGGGCTCTCTGTACAGCAAACTCAAAAGGCGTACATCGATATCTCTACCCATTAGTGTTGCTGTACAGAGAGCCCCAGACTGTCTGTAAGATGTGGTGCATTTAAGATAACAGTATTTTCCTTCCTCAGATCGGAGGCTGCTTCGCGCTAACAGAGATCGCCCACGGCAGCAACGCCAAGGGCATGAGAACTACCGCGACCTTTGACCCCTCAACGCAAGAGTTCATCCTACACACGCCCGATTTCCAAGCTGCTAAGTGTTGGGTTGGATGCCTTGGTAAGTCACTTTTTTAACAATTCAAAATACAGTGGGCTCGAGTTAATCTGACACTCACCAGTCCGACACACCTTGTATTCGGAACCAAAGCTCGAGAAGAGTATTTTATTTGTGTGCCATTATAATTTTATAATTGTCATAAAGAAGTTTCAATGTATAGGACTTTAGGCATATTATTTGACCACTATGAATTTTCCAAATTATATATTATGAATTAAACAGTTAAAATTGTATTCTGATGTACTGATTTTAAATAAGTAATTGACCTTGACTTATTAAACAGTCCTAAATTAAGTTTATTTTGGGTAATCCGGAATTTTCGTTAATGCGCCAGACCCTCAGTCCCACTAATATCTGATTAACGCGAGTCTACTGTATTATTTTGTTTTCATCACTGCGTCCTACAACATGTTTAGGTTATATGCATATGAACTAATTAGGCTAATGTGTTAAGGATGAGAAAGGATAAATTCAGACAAAGTGTATCTACATTTGTGTGGAAAACCTGTTTGGAAAAAAAAAACACTCGATCCGAGATTCAAACCTCAATCTCCCCACCATCGGCAGTATAGTTTACTGCGAGAGTAGCGCGTTAGACCATGCAGCCACCGAAAGGGTTGAAATCACTAGAATTTAACATTCTAGAAATATGTCTCATTTGATTTATTAGTTATAAAGTTAATGTAAAAAATGATCAAAAGCTTCTAATAATAATTCCTTATGGATAACAGTATAATTTATCTTTGTATCATTAGTAAAATGGACTTTTAATTAAAAACAATTGTAAGATTCTTTTTCCGCCATTTTGCCAACATGAGTTTACCGCTTTCAAATTACAGGCTTCCTAGTCAGACTTTAGATGCAAATGCGGATATATTTCCTCTAAATTATACCTACTCTACTTCTAGTTCAAATAAGATAGTTCCCAGCTCCCAATGAATGGCGATCAATGCGAGTGTGTATTTGTTACAGGTAAGACATGCACGCACGCTGTGGTATTCGCGCAGTTGCACACACCGGACGGCGTCAGCCATGGCCTCCACGCGTTTGTGGTCCCGGTCAGGGACACCCGGACCTTGCTACCCCACGCTGGCGTCACCGTCGGTGACCTGGGAGAGAAGTTGGGCCTCAACGGCGTCGACAACGGTTTCATCATGTTTGACCGGTACCGGATCCCCCGGACGAACCTACTGAACAAGACCGGGGACGTGACGCCGGAGGGCCGGTACATCACGCCTATCCAAGACCCCAGGAAGAGGTTTGGTAAGAGGGACCCCACAGTGACATCTCGAAACAAATATCACAGAACCTCTAGCAGGGTGTTTACTAGCTCATAATTTGAACTATATTTGGAAGATAGTATAAGAAAGGTGGATAAAAACATATAAAAGGGATGGACACAGTTCACACTTTACACTGCTGACCCTGGACAGAGAAATAATGGTTGCCTCTTGAATAAAATCAACTTTTACCGCACAATCCCCCGCCTAGGTTTCATTCTATCAGAACTCATCAGGAGGGAGTGGAGCGCGCGACACAACTTCCTAAAAGAGGAAACCAAAAAACACAAAAGGGAGAGAAGGAAATTGGTTAAAAATGCTAGGACACATAGATAGGAACATGTAAAAGGAATAACATAAAGGACAAACACAGGTAATGGACATTGGATGTGAATATATAATATACCAGTCTAGCTAGGTATATGTTAGTATTCTACTCCCCCAACTAAACAATTCTTTATAATTCCTTTTACCGATTGATTAAAATTGTTATTTAAAGTCAAGGTTTTAATTATTATTTATTAAAGATACTTTCTTTTTTTAGATTTTTACGAATCTCGAAACTCTCTAACACCAAAGTATTCGAGGAATTGTGGCTTCGATTGTTCCATCTCTATAAAATACCTAATTCAAAGCTGTAACACTTGTTTTTTTAATGATTTTAATAATAAAATCATTTAATCATCTTCAACTGTTTGTTTAAGGTGGGGGTGTAGGGTGTATGAGAGAAGGTCAATTCAGTGTTTTTTGCGTTTTTGTATAAAACTTTAGTCGAAATAAATCAAATAATTCTCCAGTAGAAACCTAGAGTTTAATTTTCTTCACGTGGTGATATCAACAGTTGTTGAATATCTGTCAAGAGCACGGCGGCATTAGATGACAAACTTTTTAAATTAAGATAAAACGTTGTCATTTAATTCCTGGACACCCTCGACAGATAATCAACAACTGTTGATATCAACACGTGAAGAAAATTAAACTCTAAGTTTCTACTGGAGAATTATTTGATTTGTTTGACAAAAATAATGTTTTGCCATTAAAATAATAACCTGCGAAAATACTGGCCGTTTCTCACTGCCTTCTACATCCTCACCTTAATGTTGTTGACGGCAGGGGCGTCGCTGGGTAACCTGTCCTCAGGACGTGTGGGCATCATCCACTCGTGCACCTTTACCTCATCAAGGCGTTTCTGTGGCCGTGAGATACTCTGCACCCGCAGCAGTTCGGCCGGCCGGCGGAGAGGAGCTCCCCGTTATCGAATACCACTGCAGTACACAGACAAATACCAGCTGCAGTACTACAGACAATATACCAGCTGCAGGTACTACAGACAAATATACCAGCTGCAGGTACTATAGACAAATACATTGCAGGTACTACAAACAAATACCCCTGCAGGTACTACAGACAATATACACTGCAGGTACTACATACAAATACAGCTGCAGGTACTACAGACAAATACCAGCTGCAGGTACTACAGACAAATATACCAGCTGCAGGTATACGGACAATATACAACTGCGTACTACAGACAATATACCCGTGCAGGTACTACAGACACATTACCAGCTGCAGGTACCACAGACAATATACCATCTGCAGGTACTACAGACAAATATACCAGCTGCAGGTACTACAGACAAATCCAGCTGCAGGTACTACAGACAAATACCAGCTGCAGGTACTACAGACAAATACCAGCTGGGATCAAGATGTTTTAACGGGGCGTGTTAACCAGACCTAACACGAGTGGATTGAAGTCCAGTATAAATAGGGACAGTTATCTTTAAGGACACTTGACAGTAACAATGTTACATTAAATTTTAACACGTGTATAATTATAATATATAAATAGTGATTCAATGATTATAATCCACGATCTATAAGAAGTCACACTATTCTATGTCCCAGTGTTAAGGTAAAGTAGTTAATGTATGGGGCTGAAATTTAGTACAACTAGACATTAATACAGGTACATAGGTACATAGTGAAATATTTACAGTATTAATATTTTTGATATTTCAATTAAATATAAGCATTATTAAAATATATTAGTTATTATGATTCATATTAATATTAAATTTATAATATTAATAATTATATAATACTATGGAATATAAGAAAGATTATCAACATTTAGTTACTATTTGTATTCTCTATTAATAATAATAATACTTAGCACCGTGCCTTACTACCCATTAGCTTATAAGCTTAAGTACTAATTACACTAATATTTTAGTAATTGGGAATGTTGAATACAGAGGAAGTGAACCCGCATTTGCCTGGGGGGAGAGTGTAAAACTATTTAGGAATAACCATCCCCAGTTCACCTGAGCGAGATTCGAACCTCGATCTCCCTGTCCTCGGCAGTCTAACTCAACACGAAACTTGCGCGTTAGCTAACTACGCCACCGAGTTGGGTATTTTATATTATTATAATTATATTTCCTCTTATGTTCATAAATTTATTTTTTTCAGGATAAGGATTTGGATTAATAAATTTATAGATTCAAACCTACACTAATAATGACTTTCCTGTCAAAAATATGTTTTAACTATTTTTTTTTAAATCATTTCAACATAATCTATTTTCACATTTCAGCAATGGCGATTATTTCCTTACCTGGCTGCGGTGTTTGCTTTCACCAATTTTTCTTCTTTCTTCAGCGACGTGATGATAAAATTTGATGCTAATTCATTGAAAGAAGAAAAAGCAGCTGCTGTGGTAATTTTTTTTATTATATTATATTTCCCCTTAAACCATCAGTTTAATATATAGAAATGTAGTGAAGATGTAATGTAAAGAGAACAGCAGGGAAAGTTGCCCTCTAGATGTGTAAGAGAGACAAGGGGAGCATGTTAACTGTCACCTGGAGAAACAGGAGTATATGAGATCAAGGCCGAAGTCAGGGGGGAGGGGGGGTTCGGGGTTCAAACCACCCCCCCGAAATTTTATGAACAAAATATATATGGCTTTATTTATGCTTCAAACAATATCAAAATTAAGGTACAAGTACAAATTAGGAGGCTGTGTTGCCATAAAAAAAAACACTTCAGATAGCTTCTAGAACAGTTTTTTATTTAGAATTTTTTCTAGACTCCGTCAATTGGGGCTGGACCCACCAAACTCCCCCTGAAATTATTGGCTGGCTACGGCCTTGCACGAGATAATAGAGATATGGTAGTAGCAGATAACAGAAAGTGTACAAGTGAGAGGAGAAGAATGATGGAAGTTGGAGGCATTTTACTAAACTGACCCGACCAAAGTCTGGAAACGTTGATTATAGTGATGATTGTAGGTAAAAATTAACACATATTTACCAACAGTTCGCTACTTCACTGCGACATGGCCTGCTCATTGGAAGGCATTTTCCTTGGGCGGCACAATCACAAATAATGCAGATTTTGTTACTGAAAATATCGACAGATGAAATACTCATTTATGTTTAATTATTTAATTAGTGTATATTTTTGTTTATTTATTATTATTATTATTTATTTGATGTATTTAACGTTCACTTACTGAACTGACTGATTAAAACAGCACACGAGAATTTCTATGAGCGAACATGAAAGGTCCAACAAACGTTGCCAGGAAAGGTATTTCCGCATAACTTTCAGGGCGATTTTACATGCCACAATCTGCATTAGACCGAAGGCTTTATTTCCCCTCCAAAGGAAGTTGCGCTACGAATCTGTACCACCCAATAAAAATCCCGTCGACCTCAGCTGGGTTTGAACCTACGGACATCAGGTCCTGAGGCTAGCACTTTACCTCAAGACCGCCAAGGTCGACAAGTGTATCTTGCGAATTAATATTCCTTTGAAATAATCTGATGTAAGTGAATTGCATGCTGGGATGATAATTGCTTTTTTTTTATCAGATTAAAAGGAAATATTAGAAATAATTTTGCGATAAAACATTTTATAAAGAATTTTTGTGCATAAAGTTGTTAAAATAACCACAATATAATATGTTTTCAAAGCATAAAACTAAATAACCAACAAAAAAAAATCTAATTTTTAATTCAATTTTGAAAATATTTAATATATTTGGTTTGTACTCGCTTGGCCTTAAGAAATGTACTTGTCTCACCAATAACTAAACCGGTAGGATAAAAAAAAACAGCCTCGCCAATGACGGTGTTTTTCATAACCTCGTCTTGCTACCCGTTCGGGTTATACACTTGTGTCCTAATCAAGATAGTAGTTTTAGGTAGGGCTGTGTGAAGTCCACTTTTTCGATTCGAAGCGAACTCAAATTGAAGATAAGAAATATCCTCAAAGCCGAATATTTTCTTTTAGTTGTTTTATGCTTGAAAAAAAAAATATATTGCGGTTATTTATATTATACACTAAAATTAATTTGAAAATGTTTTATTGTGACAACCGTTTGTAATGTTTCGTGTTAATCTGACAAATCAAGTTACTATCATAACATTCAATTCAATTACTTCAGATATTTTTCCATGTGAATATTAATTTGTAATGTACAAAACGTTTCAAAATGGCTAAAATGTGAACATAAATGGAGTTTTTTTTTGGCTGTGAATATTTTTATTGACAAAGCTTCGAAGCTAGAATTTGTTTCGAAGCAAAGTCGAAGCTGATGTTGGTTTCGAAGCTTGGCACAAAGTTTCGAAGGTTGGCACAACCCTTGTTTCAGGGATTAGGAAGGTTAAATTTATAGGAAGTGAACCCGCATTTGCATGAAGGTAGAGTGAAAAACCATTTTGGAAAAATTGCTCTCAGTACACCCGACTTGAGATTCGAACCTCAATCTCACCGTCAACGGCAGTCCAGTCTACTGCGAGAGCGACTCCTTAGACCATGAGGCCATTGAAGGTCTTGTTTGAAACGTTTCAGGCAATGCTGGGGATGGAGATCCACGGTCTCTCCTCCGCGGGGAAGCCATTTTGTGGTTGGGTGGCTAGAGATGCTATCCAAGAGTGTCGGGAAGCCTGCGGTGGACATGGTTATCTTAAAGGTAGGACAATACCAGGGTGGACCCTTTAATCCTTAGTACACGAGGGTTGATGTAACCTTAGTCACTAGGATGTGAGCTGTAATCCTTAGTACACTAGGGATGTGAGCCTGTAATCCTTAGTACACCAGGGATGTGAAGCCTGTAATCCTTAGTACACTAGGAGTGCAACCCTGAAATCCTTAGTACACTAGGGATGTGACCTGTAATCTTAGTACACTAGGATGGACCCTGAAATCCTTAGTACACTAGGAGTGCAACCCTGAAATCCTTAGTACACTAGGGATGCGAGCCTGTAATCCTTAGTACACTAGGAGTGCGACCCTGAAATCCTTAGTACACTAGGGATGCGAGCCTGTAATCCTTAGTACACTAGGGATGCGACCCTGTAATCCTTAGTACACTAGGAGTGCGACCCTGAAATCCTTAGTACACTAGGAGTGCAACCCTGAAATCCTAGTACATAGGGTGCAGCCTGTAATCCTTAGTACACTAGGGATGCGACCTGTAATCCTTAGTACACTAGGAGTGCGACCCTGAAATCCTTAGTACACTAGGAGTGCAACCCTGAAATCCTTAGTACACTAGGGATGCGAGCCTGTAATCCTTAGTACACTAGGAGTGCGACCTGAAATCCTTAGTACACTAGGATGCGACCTGAATCCTTAGTACACTAGGAGTGCGACCCTGAAATCCTTAGTACACTAGGAGTGCAACCCTGAAATCCTTAGTACACTAGGGATGCGAGCCTGTAATCCTTAGTACACTAGGAGTGCGACCCTGAAATCCTTAGTACACTAGGAGTGCACCCTGAAATCCTTAGTACACTAGGAGTGCGACCCTGAAATCCTTAGTACACTAGGAGTGCAACCCTGAAATCCTTAGTACACTAGGGATGCGAGCCTGTAATCCTTAGTACACTAGGGATGCGACCCTGTAATCCTTAGTACACTAGGAGTGCGACCTGAATCCTTAGTACATAGGAGTGCACCTGAATCCTTAGTACACTAGGATGCGAGCCTGATCCTTGTACACTAGGGATGACCCTTATCCTTAGTACACTAGGAGTGCGACCCTGAAATCCTTAGTACACTAGGAGTGCAACCTGAAATCCTTAGTACACTAGGGATGCGAGCCTGTAATCCTTAGTACACTAGGTAGTTACCCTGAATCTTAGTACATGGATGCACCCTGAATCCTTAGTACACTAGGGATGCGAGCCTGTAATCCTTAGTACACTAGGAGTGCGACCAACCTGTACATGGAGCGAGCCTGTAATCTAGTACACTAGGGATGCGACCCTGTAATCCTTAGTACACTAGGGATGCGACCCTGTAATCCTAGTACACTGATCGACCCTGTAACCTGTACACTAGGGATGCGACCTGTAATCCTTAGTACACTAGGGATTTGACCCTATAATCTTAAGGATATTCTAGAATTCAAGAAAATATCAAATTCAGATAGTAGAATGAAAAAAAAATTCCTCTTTTAGGAAGTTGTGTTGCGCGTCTCACACCCCCTCCAGATGAATTGCAATAGAATGAAACCTAGGTCGGGGGATTTGGGTGGCAATGATCGATCTTCTTCGAGAGGCAGCCGTTACCTCATTGTCCAGTGACAGCAGTGTAAAATGTGAAATGTGTTTTGTTCCCTTTTATATGTTTCTATCCGCCTTTCCTGGACCTTCTTACAAATATATTTACATCATATTTCCTCATTAATATATTTTTTTACAATGTAGAAAACAGTTTAGAATGGAACTAACTGACCATTAATTGAGTATTTCAGCTGTCAATATTTATTTTATTGACAGAGACTCATAATTGTCAAAGCTTGAATTTTTTCGGAACAAAGTCGAAGATAATATTAGTTTTGAAGCCAAAGCTTTGTACACCCTTAGTCAACTTTTATTCGTAAATATTCGTCTTTCCTGCATCATTTTTCTTGTGTAACTAAACTCATCATAATCATCATAATCTACATAGTAATAATATTAATAATAGTATTAATACCCGCCTCGGTGGCATAGTTAGCTAACGAACTAGTTTCGTGTTTAGCTAGACTGTCTAGAACAGAGAGATCCTGGTTTTAATCTTGGTTAGGTGAATGGGAGTGAGTTTTCCTAGATGGTTTTCCACTTTCCCTCCACGCAAATGCTGGTTCACTTCCTCTGAATTCTGCCCTCACAATTTCTAACCCATTAGCGTATAATCCAAACGGGTAGTAAGAGGCGGTGCTAAATTAAGTAAATAGAATAATGATAGTAATAAACTGTTTAAGGCATGTGGCTGCGTCAGTTTAGTAAAATGCCTCCATCTTCCTCTATCCTTTCATCATTATTCTCCTCTCACTTGCACACTTTCTATTATCTGCTCCTACCATATCTCTACTATCTCATGTACTCCTGTTTCTCCTGGTGACAGCTAACATGCTCTCCTTGTCTCTCTTACATTCACTGTCCTTGTTTCTCCTGGTGACATGCTCTCCTAGTCTCTCTTACATTCACTGTCCTTGTTTCTCCTGGTGACAGCTAACATTCTCTCCTTGTCTCTCTTACATTCACTGTCCTTGTTTCTCCTGGTGACAGCTAACATGCTCTCCTTGTCTCTCTTACATTCACTGTCCTTGTTTCTCCTGGTGACATGCTCTCCTTGTCTCTCTTACATTCAATGTCCATGTTTCTCCTGGTGACAGCTAACATTCTCTCCTTGTCTCTCTTACATTCACTGTCCTTGTTTCTCCTGGTGACAGCTAACATTCTCTCCTTGTCTCTCTTACATTCACTGTCCTTGTTTCTCCTGGTGACAGCTAACATGCTCTCCTTGTCTCTCTTACATTCACTGTCCTTGTTTCTCCTGGTGACAGCTAACATGCTCTCCTTTGTCTCTCCTACACACCTATAGAACAACTCTCCCTGCTCTCCTCTTCTCATTAGTTCCTCTCTACTTCCACCTTTGTCCTCAATCACGCTTCTATGTAAAGCTAAATTATTAGACTAAAATTATTACTATCAAGTTAATATTACCTCATTAAATTCATGATACATCAAACTTTAAATGTTTCTCATACCTGCCGGCACTTTGTACCTCCTCTCAGCGTCGAGCCTGGGTGATATCCGCAACGAGAACGACGCGTGCTGCACGTACGAGGGGGAGAACAGCGTCCTGATCCAGCAGACCAGCAACTGGCTCATACAGCTCTGGGGGAAGGAGTCCCCTGCTGAGGCAGTCGTCACCAGCCCGCTGCATTCTGTGGACTTCCTGTCCGACGCCCGCAAGATTCTGGCTACCAAGTTCACCGCCGCGACCGTGCGGGACGCCGTCGCGCCACAGAGTGAGCGTCTTGTTGGTTACTCGCTGTTGTAACAGACTTGGGGTCCACCCCGGACCTGGAGAACAGAAAACAAGGAACTATAAATGGGATTATTGAACCATCAAACTCTCAAAACATGAACTCTTAAGTTCTTAAGGTGGCCGACTCTAGCACCCATTGCTATCTGGCCACACGCCTTAAAAAACCAATGTTTTTGTAGTTTAATGGATCTACTTCTCTATTCTGTCTAAGCTTGTACTCCCTTACACCCTTCACCAACAACCACCATTGTTATGTCAATAAGAAAGAGAGGAAAGATGAGTAAAGATCGCTGCCAGTTCTCAAATATCAAACAATGACTGTATTTGTTAGAGGAAACTTCTTATCTCAAGATAAAGAGGAAAGCTCGCTGCTAGTTCTCAAATATCAAACAATGACTGTATTTGTTAGAGGAAACTTCTTATCTCAAGATAAAGAGAAAGCTCGCTGCTAGTTCTCAAATATCAAACAATGACTGTTTTTGTTAGAGGAAGGCTAAATCTAGAGCCTTCTTCATCAAGACTATTCCGATAGCTCTACTAATATGACTAAAAAGTCATTGAAAATGAGCCAATGTCACATTTTCACACATTTGTTTTAAATTAATAAAACTCAAAACATTGGGATGTTAAGGAAAAAGAGCCCTGTTGGAATCTTTTGACTTTATTTCAGCGTGAGCCATATTTTGAAATAACGCACCGTTGAGTTAAATATCGCGTTAGAAACGAACGTCTACTGCGGCCGCCTTAAGGATTTAAGGTTAAATTTTTTTGTTAGAAAGTAAACATTCAAATTTGTTTGTAATTTGTTTAAGAGCTCTAATACTGCTTATTGCTGGTAAAGAGAGCTTCACAATAATATGGTGAACTTAACAACCAAACCCCAGAGCACTAATTTACCACTTTACTGAATGTTTGAATGTTATATCAAATGTTAATATTTAGTTACTAATTCTAATTTTGATTATTATATCCGCTTCAGAGGTTACATGGTCTATTGCATCACTATCGGCCAGGTGTACCGAGGGAGGTTTTCCCTAAATGGTTTTTCACTCTTCCTTCATGCAAATGTGGGTACACTTTCTCTAAATTCAAACCACTTTATCCATAACACATTAGTGTATTTAGTACTTATCCGTACAACCCTAACGAGGTAATAAGATGCAGTGACAATGAGTTTCCCACGACTGTAGACATCGTTTTATTTTTGTTTTGTCAGCGTTGCTGGCGGCGTACCGGTGGTTGGTGTGCCGGCTGCTTCACGCTACCTCGGAAAGGATGAATGCGTTGGTAAAACAGGGGAAGGATTTATTCGCGGCTAAAAACGAGTCCCAGGTCTACTTTGCGAGGCCCCTTTCGATCGCCTTCATAGAGGTTTGTATGGCTGTATGCTAGTCACCCCGATTCTGTCCACTTTATCCTCCCAATTCTCTTCCAGCACCACATCCCAAAGTTTTCAAAATATTTATTTACTTTATTTTCTCCTTAGCGTCCATGTATCATCATCATCATCATGAACCGCTTTCAACCATTTTTGGAGGTCAAATGGTATCAGGCGTTATTCTCACCAATTCCAATGTACAACAATTTGTACAAATGCATGTCACAAAATGAATTGATTATAGAGATGGACCCTTGAAACTTTAAGGCGATTGGCCTTTTCATTTGGCGTGGAATGCAGAGCCATGGGAACAAACGGTTATCTTCGAGAATTTTTATTGTTTGCAACTTTCTTTTTGGAAATGGTTTGTTCAAGAATAGAAGAATGTTGATTACGTTATACTTTTTATATAGACACCTCCTCTATAATTTTAACAGTGATCGAATATCGATAAAATTGACATTTTTCAATAGAAAACTGCCGTTTTCATAGAAAAACAATAAGAAAATGTAACAATTAATAAACATCGATACATTATCTTAGAAGGGGTTTGAAAATATTAACACAAAAATTTCACTCGTTCCTAAGAAAACTGACATTATCAAACGCACGAGTTTTCCACAAGCTTTTCACCCTCCCACCAACTATCTCACAAAATAGGTTTTAGACTTGCACTCGACAGCGCCAAAGGCCTTAAGGATATTTAATTTTCGAAGATTCGAGAAAATTTATGATTCATGACTCAAATCCTTTAAAAAAAAAGTTTTTTTCTTCAATTTTTCAAGTGAAATTTGTTTTAGAGCTCTAATTCTGCTTTGTTGGTTCAGAACCAATTTTAATTACAGAATGAACTCAAAAACCAGACCCCAGACCAGTAATTTAACACTTAATTGAATGTATGAATGTTGAATGAATTATAGGAAAGAATGTTAATATTTAGTTACTATTTGTATTTTATATTATAATTATATTTCTACTAAGGTTCATATTATTTCAAGATTCAGACTCGGAATTCAAAAATAAGTTAAGAAATTTTGATTCCACCCAACTCTAATTAAATACTGTACTATTATTGGCAGCATATAGCCCTCCCTAGTCAAAGGTGGCCGAGTTATCTGTTAGCTTGCAAGCATTTGATCGACCAACGATTTTCCGCAAGTCCATCACAGACCCTGCCTTAAAATATGATTGAAGAGTGACCCTGGGCATGGGACGACTCCTGGATAGCTCATTGGTTAGAGCATTGGCGTACTAAGACAAATGTCCCGGGTTTAATTCCAGTGTCCAGATGTTATTTTTCAATTTAAAGAATATAATATTTAGATGCGGCTATAACCCTATTTAACATATATAATAGCTATTTAATTCATCTTGTAATAAAAATTATGAGGTTTCAAACGTTGAAGATAGTAAAAAAAGTAATATTTAGGAAAAAAATTGTAACCAAATGGGTGTGTTAAATAAAACATTACCCATTTCAGTGGCCATGTGGTCTAACGCGCTACTCTCGTGTTCGGCTAGACTGACAAAGACAGGGAGATCAGGGTTCGATACTGGTCGGGTGCATCGAGGGCCGTTTTTCCTAAATGATTATCAAATGTGTGTGCACTTCCATTTAGTTAAACCTTCCTAATTCCTAACATATTAGTGTAATTAGTACAGAGGCGTATAACCCGAACGAGTGGAAGGGCGCGATTCCAAAAAAATAAAATTAAGGGAGGATATAAGGTCAAGGCCTACACACCAGAAAAATGTAGATCTTAAAGTTCATGATTAAAACACAAAAAATTATAAAGATGTCCCAGATGTACCTTGAAAATGTCATAATTAGGTGTTTTGTTGGGTTTTAATTGTAAACTTTGAGGCCTACAGTTTTCTGGTAGAAAAAAAAATCTATAATATTTTATGTATCATTTAACTTATTGTGTGAAGTGTAGCAGGTAAAACGTTGTTGAAATTATATTTGATATAATTAAATTGTTTTTATTCAAAGAGATCGATAAAAACATTTAGAAAGTCATTTCCGTTTGTTTTGAATTTGATTTTTTTTTTAATATACAATGATTTAACCTTATGAAAAAGGAAATATTGTGATTTTAGTGTAGAAGACCCAAAGATCAACTTTTAATGATGCCGTAGTTTTATCAAACGATCGACTGAAAATTACAGTGAGATCGACCTGTTACCTAACCCTGCCCTAAAGGCAAAAAGGTATATCTATCCACACTCGTCTGAATGTACGCGACTCCCGCTAACCTTGAAACTTGTTATGTTGGCCAGCACTTCATCCTCCTTAAGTTCTGGCAACGCATCACGGGTGAAGACGTCGACCCGAGCGTTCGGCCCGTCCTGACGCGGCTGTGTTCTTTGTACGGCGCGTGGCGGCTGGAGAAACATCTTGCGACACTGTATCAAGGTGAGTTATCACCACACTCGACTCGACAACGCACCGTGCCCATCTCAATGTTTGCTAGCCAATCAATCTATGGGGAATTTTAAGGATATATACCACTACCTTAACTATAAGAAGATTTTTTTTTTAATTGGCAGGTTTAAGACCCTTGAATCCATAGAATATTTGTGATTCAAGGATTCAAAAAAATTTTTGAATCCAAATCTTTGGAAAAAATTATTGACATTAGACGAAATAGGAAAATAGCAGGTGAGTGTTAAATTACTGGTCTGGGGTTTGGTTGTTGAATTATTCCTATAACTATATTGGGATATGAAACATCTATAAACAGTATTAGAGCTCTAAAATAAATTATAATTAAAAATTTTGTAAGAAATATATTTTTATATTTTATGAATCTCAAATCTGATATTTTATCAATCCCCTAAGAATCCTTAAGGCTCAGGGTGTGCGAAACTTTGACTTGGCTTCAAAACAAATATCAGCTTCGACTTTCAGCGAAAAGAATTCCGCCTTTAACAACCATGAAGCCTTCTTCGTCAATAAAAAAAAAGTTGCATTTACATGCATTACAAATTAATAATCATATGAAAAAAATCTAAGGTAAGTTAATTGAATTGTAAGTTGTGATAATAACTCGATTTTATAAGATTACAACAAAATACACTAGAGTCGCGATTATCCGGCCTAAATTGGCGGCAGTCCAAGAGCAGGATAGCAAAAAAAGTTGGACAATACGGAATCTAAGTGTAAATAATTTTCAATATGAGTTTGCATATTTTTTTTATTTTTTTAAATTTTCATTGGATATTTAACTTTGTTTTAAGATAATTTGCCCATTTTCTGATTGCAATGTAAATTAGGAATAAATTAATAACCGTAAGGGGGGACATTAAGCGAGAAAGAAATGTTTAAAAGCTTTAATATATATATGTATATATATTAGAGCTTATTTATATATATATATATATGTATATATATATATATATTTATTTATTAGGGATATTAGAGCTTTTAAACATTTCTTTCTCGTTTTATGTCCCCCCTACAGTTATTAATTTATTCCTAATTTACATTGCAATATATATATATATATATACAGTACTTTATTTTGGGAATGGAATATCTGCTACAAAGCAAGAACAAGTGGAAAGAGTTTTATATGGAGTAAGTTATAAATTCAGTAAATGTTTTATAGTGGATATGTACCGGCTTGCTTATTTTAAAATTCACTTGTTAACACCGAGAGCCGGTCCGGATAATACAGAGGGATGGATAGTTCCGGCTCTAGTGTATTATGAACAACCGAGCAATAAAACATTTTCCAAAACTCTAGTGAATAAAGTCGGCAGATAAATAACCAAAATTTGATATTTTTAAAGCTTTAAAACTGAAAAAAAAAAAAAAAATTCAAGCCTTGAATTGGCTTTGCAAATATTTCAATTATTTGATTCAAGTCCACTTTGAGTTGAAAAAGTGGTCTCGGCGCAACCCTACTTAAGGATTTAAGGATTCCATCTCAAATTTTTTAAAGTTGTGATTAGATTTGGAACCCGAACATTCCGTATTGATACGTGACATAATTTGACATTACCTATGATAATTGTGATGTTTGCAGGCCTGTACATGGTGGGCGGTGAGCCGACCAGGTTATTGAGGGACGGTATCGTAGAGCTCTGCTCGCAGCTCAAGCCCGACGCCGTAGCTCTGGTAGACGCCGTCGCGCCGCCGGACTTCATCCTAAACTCTGCTCTGGGAGCATCAGACGGGGACCTCTACAAGAACCTGCAGGCCGCCATTTATCGGACGCCAGAAGTGTTTGAGCGCCCCGAGTGGTGGAAGGACGTTGTTCAGTGGCAGACACACTCCAAACTTTGAGCGGGTATAAAAGGGAAAGTTATACAATATATTCATATCCATTTTGTTTGGTTGTTATCAAGGTGACCACCAAATCACAAAATTAAGAGTCCCCTAGTTCAAAAAAATCTTTATAAGGAAAGCCTCTTTTGCTTTGTGAGGTAATTGTATTATATTTGTAAGAAGATCCAGGAAAGGTGGATAGAAACATATAAAAGGGACGAACACAGTTCACACTTTACACTGCTGCCACTGGACTGAGAGGAACACAGTTCACACTTTACATTGCTGCCATTATATTATATATTCACATCCAATGTCCATTTCCTTTGTTCTTTATGTTACCTTTTACATGTTCCTATCTATGTGTCCTATCATTCTTCACAATTTTCCATTTTCTCCCTTTTGTGTTTTTTTGGTTTCCTCTTTTAGGAAGTTGCGTTTCACACTCCTCCCTGACTAGTTCCGATAGAATGAAACTTAGGTCGGGGGATTGGGCGGTGATGGTCCATTTTCTTTAGGAGGCAACCATTACCTCTTTGTCCAGTGACAGCAGTGTAAAGTGTGAAATGTGTTGTTCTTTTCAATGTAAAAGCTATATTGTGTTAGTCCCCTTTTATCTATTTCCATTCACCTTTCCTGTACCTTCTTACAAATATAATGCTAGCTAAAAAAAAAAAAAAAAATTTAATTCAAACCCATAATGAAATTTATAAATATGTTTAAATATAAATTTGAGATTGGTTGAATTCTGTATTTCTCGAATCTCAAAAATGTATAATCTTAGTTAAAGTATAAATATTTATAATTTAATTTAATAAAATGGTTGTTCAAAGCTTTGGTGCCACTAAAAAATTATTTCGATTGTAGTGTCTTTTACGTCACAAACCACAATGGGAGAACTTTTTTATGTAAATTAATTATATTAATACAATTGTTACTCTTCCAACTATACACGTCTATAATATAATTTATTTTGTCAAGTCAAGGACTTCATAGTTGAATTGTACTAGAGAAACTTTTACTAAACTCGAATCTCTTGAGTAACGTGGGATTCGAGAGATTGTGGATTCGAGCATCGCATCTATAGTATAGATTAAAATATTAATTTTGTTATAAATGATTGTCTCCAAGCTGCACTTGAAAATAAATATACACAAGACTGAGAGAAAAAAAAACGTTTTTACTGAAATGTCTTTTCCCTAGACAGTCAAATAAAACATTTTTCCTGATCAACTATAAAATTCGCAGTTATTTCCCTGATTTTCTTAACGATTGAAGTTTCCAGGTTGTTCATACGTACCATTAATGCTACCCCTCCCCCCCTTTAGCACCGCATCATACTACCCGTTTGGGTTGCATGCTTACGCTTATGTATATAAGTGTACCCACATTTGCGTGGACAGAATGGAAACACTATATATGTATTTGTAAGGTACTTTTGTACATGTATTTGTATGGTACTTGTGTACTTTTCATTGCTGGCTTGTTATAGGTCTTACGACTGTTAGCCAGCACTTTAATAAAGGAAAATGAAATTGGAAATTATTATTATTATTATTGTTATTATTATTATTACATAGTTACATAATAAAACTTGTGAATCAAATAATACTCTGATCGCCCCTGTCCTAGATTGGGGTGTTTGTTTGGATTAACATTGTAATGTTGAAAGTTGCAAGTGACATAGCCGGTCTAGTTAATGTGTTTCGATTAGTTAGTAAACAATAGGACAAAAGAGTCGAATACTCAAAACATTGTGTCAGCATTGTTAATGGCAATAGGGCCAATTTTTAGTGTATATGGTTCCGTTTTAGAGCTTTCATGGCTGACTAAAATAACATCCATTCAAAGGGGTCTCACTACCCGTTTGTGGGCTGCGCGGGTTAGGACGCCGGATCATCGAGTATGTGTGCTGGAGGGCTACCGTCGTACCTGGTACCGGGGTTCATATCCGTGAGGGACTGCTGATTGTGTCAGCCATCGGTTAAGTAGTTCTTACTTTAAACTGTTCTGTCATGGGCTCCTAAGTATAGTCTTTAACATCCTTTTTTTATAACTTCTTGTATTTGTTTATAACATCACATTTTGTAGTAGTGCGTGGTGATATAAATATACCCAAAAAGCCAAAGCAGTCTATAAATCACGTACCCACATATATATATATATCACTGCCGTACCCATCCTTCCCCCACAAGCCATCCTGACAATTTAGGCCCCACAGTATGGGGCAGGCGCGACAATACCAAGTTTTATAAAGTTTGATAATTATTAATTACTATTCAATTGAAACCAATCCACTAAAATGACAAGAGAAGAATAAATATTAACCGACCTTTGAGTTGACTTAGATTCTTTGCATTATAATATTGATTCATGGTCATTTGCATTGAATGACATATTTTCCAATAAACATTAAATTGTTTATTTGATCAAAATTTTTTGAAATTTTGATTTATTAATGCATGAAAGCATGGGTTGTTAGATTGGGTAAGAACCTTAATTAAATATTAGCGCATATTATATCACACCGCTAAATTTTGAATTTATCTATAGAGCTTTTTTAGCACTGTGTTTTACTACCTGTTCGAGTTATACACTTATGTACTAATTATGATAATGATTTTAGGGATAAGAAAGTTTATATTTACTGAGAGTGCACCTGCATTTGCGTGGAGGGAGAATGGAAGATTATTTTGGAAAAAACCATTCTCATTACACCTGACCTAGATTTGAACCTCAATCTCCCCATAATTGGCAGTATAGTTTACTGTGAGAGTAGCGCCCTTAACTGAAGTGGGTGATGTCTTGTTGTCCTAAAGAACAGGTGATATTACACCCATAGGTTAGGTTTTTTATAACCAAGTAATTATAAAAGTACTTATTTTTATGTTAAGGAAAATAATTCAAAATGGGCAGCACTAGCACAAGCAACTTCCATCCTGTGTTTTTTTTTTAAGAGTTGTATCTACAAGTTCAATTTACCAAAGACAATTCAAGTTAATGTCTATCTATTAATGTTTTTTTACCCACCAATAAAGAAGGTATCTTTAGCAACGCAAAATGACAAGTCTCATCATATTAATCCACTTTTTTTTTACTAAATGTGTTGATGTTTCATTGCTTAACTATGTTTTAAATTAATTAATGTGTTACCCGCCTCGGTGGCGTAGTTGGCTAACGCGCTAGTCGTGTTGAGCCCGACTGCCGAGGACGGGGAGATCGAGGTTCGAATCTCGGTCGGGTGAACTGGGGGTGGTTTTTCCTAAAAGTTTTTCCACTTTCCCTCCACGCAAATGCGGGTTCACTTCCTCTATTCAACCTTCCCAATTCCTAATCCATTAGCGCAATTAGTACTTAAGCGTATAACCCGAACGGGTAGTAAGACGCGGTGCTAAGTAAATAATAAAATTAATGTGTGTTTTATATACATCATTATAACAAAATACGGCTTATAAACTAATTTAACTTTTGGTCACAGAAAACATCTAGTCTTGTAGATGTTAATTCATCGTTATGAAAGAGAGAATCTCAATTTCACCCCAAGAAGAATTTTATGGTGATACAGTCTGACAATGGTAGAGAATTTTGTAATAAACTTATAGATGACTTAAAAATAGCTTGATTACTTAAGATCATTTATGGCAAGTCAATTTAATTATTTAATTTAGAACCGGGTTATACGCTTAAATACTAATTACACTCATGGGTTATGAATTGGGAAGGTTGAATTTAGAGGAAGTGAACAAGCATTTGCGTGGAGGAATAGTGGAAAACAATTTAAGGAAAACCACCCCCAAGTTCACTGGAAAAAGATTTGAACCTTGATTTCTCTGTTCTCGGACATTTAACTCAACACAACATGGTAAGTCAAGGCATAGCCAGAGCCAAGATAGTGTCAAGAGAGCTGAGGTTCAAGCCTCGTTTTCCTGTTTACCAGAACTGACGAGCCTCACATTCAGTTTAGGATCCTACTGATGTGGGTCTAAACCAAGGTTCTTAGAATACAAGATTTCCTTGGACTTTATACCTACCAGCAGGTATTTTTCTCCCTTTCACCACTCTTTGCATGACCCGGTGACTGTACTGCAGCTTAGCGACAGTGACTAGGTATTAAATTTAAATTACTGCCATTCGGGTTCTTGTTGTTTCATGTAGTTACGATTTCATTAAAAATAATTTCATTTTAAAAACAAGAGTGAATTTGTGTACTAGTGTAATCATTAATCTTAATAATATTGTTATCAGTTCCCTTTGTTTAAAATGTATTTAATGATTTTCCCTCAACCTAGTGAAATTTAAAAGAAGAATGTTTTCGATGTTTTGTTTATATATGTATACTAATGTAAATAATAGTGTAATTAGTTGAATATTTTGTTTTTACATATTTTTTATTAATATAAACGACATTTTAGAGTTAACAAAAATGGTGGGGGGTAAATGTACAATTGCTTTGTGTAATAATAACCACCAAAAAAAAACTCCAATAGGAAATCAATAATGTACCACTCTTTTCCAAAAGATCCAGTATTTGATAAAAAAATGGATACGCCTTTGTAGGAGAGATGGAAGGTGGAATCCGAATTCATGTTCAGTGTGCTCGGTGCATTTTTGTGCGGAAGATTATGAACGAGACCTAAAGTCTGAACTACTTAACTTGCCTAAAAAAATAAAGCTAACTTTTGACCAATAAACTATTAGCCTGGTTCCCTTATTTTATAGATATGTTATTGAAACATCCTATTAAAATGAGAACTATTATTATAATGAAATACCTAAACTCTAAATTGGACAAAAGAAATGGGGTGGAAATAAACATAATTTTAACTCTGATGAACTAAGGAAGAAACATATAAAATATGTGAAAGTGATAAATTAAATTACCTACTTTCAGACATTTCAGCCAACCCATTATATAATGAATTGATACAACATGTGAGTACATTTATAACTTATTTTATTAATAATATAATAATTACAATTACATTATAGACTACACTACATCGGCATCAGTATTTTGTGGGGATTGTCATTGAATTTCACTATCCTTATAGGCAATATGCATAGGTATTAATAATTACACTAATAGGGTAGGAATGAATAAAGTAAAATCTTGTAGAAATGTACCTTAAGTTTCGTGGAGTAAAAACGGGAAACCATTTAGAAAAACAAAACTCTCAGTACACCCAAATTCAAACCCCACCACCCCCCATAGGCCTAATCTAAAAATCATTCTAAATGGCATAGTCACTTTTTCTAAACTAGTAGTGGAATAATATCCCAAGTTAAAAGGCATGATATTTTGCTGGTTCGACTATTTCTATTGGAATAATAGCCTTAACAATAGAGAAGCCAATTATAGTGGACGGGCGCAGCTATGGAAAGATGTTACAGTATGCAAGTGTTAGTAAATAATATTTTAAAACATTTTTGTCATTAAGAATTTCAAAAATCAATAAACTTCATAATTATTATGATGTGTACATACAGTGTAAGCTTAAGACATGTGCTACTAATTTAATGTGGTGATAAATATTATGTAGTAGATACAGGTGCCCTAAAAGCTAAGTGCATTTGATTAAATTAAAATCTAGTCGAGTTTTCCGCAATAAAACATTTGAGTTGTATGGGTGGAGAGGTACAGTAGCCCCATGGCTTCTTTGGTGTTGACTGGCAGCTCACAGCTGACAGCTTTGAAAAGCTACCAGTCCAAATTATGTATCCCTACGCCGAACCATATGATCTGCAAAAAACATGTGTTTAGCAGCTGTCACTTCTGACATTTAGGTATACCTAAATATTTAGGTATATACCTAAATGTTGACTGTCAGAAGTGACAGCTGCTAAACACATGTTTTTTGCAGATCATATGGTTCGGCGTAGGGATACATAATTTGGTCTGGTAGCTTTTATACCTAAATGTTGACTGTCAGAAGTCAGCACCAAAGAAGTCATGGGGCTACTGTAGTTGGGCGGTCACCCTGTGACCTCAATATGGTCTCTAGGCTTAGGTATCTCCATGTTTGATACATTTACCTCCCTTCCTAGAACGTTTAACGCATCCTTCATCTTTACAAAGTTTTAAGATCTAGGTCGCTTTCCATGTTTGTAACATTTACCTCCTTTCACAGTAAATTTGGTGCACCCTTCTTCTTTACAATTTGGTCTTCTGATCTGGGTCCCTCCATGTTTGATACATTTACCTCCATTCTGAGCCTCATTAGCGCACCCTCCTTCTTTGCAGAGTTTCATCGGCCGAGTTCCTCCATGTTTGATACATTTACCTCCCTTCGCCACCTGATTAGAGCACCCTTCTTCTTTGCATAGTCTTTTAGGCTGAGTCCCCCCATGTTTGATACATTTACCTCCTTTCCGGGCATGTTTAACGCACCCTTCTTCTTTACATAGTGATATGACACGGGTCCCTCCATGTTTTTTACAGTTACCGCCCTTCAGAGCCAGTTTAGTACAACCTTCTTCATTACATGGTTTCTTTTGCCATGTCCCTCCATGTTCTATACAGTTACCGCTCTTTCGAGCCCATTTAGCACAACCTTCCTCTTTACATGGTTTCTTAAGCGATGTCTCTCCATGTTGAATACATTTACCTCCCTTTTGAACCCGTTTAGCGCAACTCACTTCTTTACATATTGTCTGAGAAGTATCATATTGTTCTACTGGACTTAACAATTTTAGACTTTCTTGATGATTCTGTAAGAAAGAGAATGAATACAATAAGTTTGACAAAAAGAATGGAATTTGTGTAGCAAAAAAAATTTTTGTTTATTAGAAATTCACTCGGAATCAATGGTCACTCAAATCAGAAGGAATAGGAATAAAAAAAACAACTCTTAGGACATGTGAATAATATTGTTTATCTAGTTTAGAATGTTCTGTAAAAGTGAAAGCGCGAAGGGTGAGATTGTAAGACGAGTGACTGAATCTTGGAGAGTATTGTATGTATGTCGACTCTTACAAATAATTAATTAGTATTGAAAGAGGCAAGGATGTAATAATAAAGTGTGTTAACACCAACATTGGTGTATGGATGTGAAGTATGAGTTTGTAAGGAGAAACACAAGAGCAAGGTGAATGAGGTTGGAATGAGATATCTAATGTATGTGAAAAAACTCATATGGACCGAGTCAATGATGAATTGGTGCTGAAGGATTGCGGTTTGAAAGGTATTCCAATGTGAAAGAGTAATCTTACAATGATTGGTTTGGACATGTTGAGAAGAAGAGTGTGAATCAAGTGATAGAGCAAATATCTATGGTAAAGTGTATATATCAAAAGGAAGGGGTAGGCCATGTAAGACATAGTTAAATGATATTGACAAATATGTTAATAAGAGAAACATTAAGAATTTGAAGAATAAAAAAGTATGTATGACTGGTATGAATGTTGATGAAGCAAAGGGAGTATGCAAGGATAGGAACATGTGGAAAAGGGTAGTGAGGATGAATTAAGTACAGAGTAGCTGTATTTAGAGCTATATGCGCATTTTTATTCCTACCACGTAAGGGAACGGCATGATTAGGTATGCATTATTACCTGCTAGTGCTAGTTTTGCTTTCTACCAAGGGCTATATAAAAAAAATGTAAAAGGGAAAGCAGAAAGTGTAGAAGTTTATTTCCAAAACATTTCAAAGAACACACTATATGCAAGAATTTAGTACCAAAAATTCTCGTAGCCAGGAATAAACAGGAAAAAAAAAAAACCCAATAAATATGGGTATTTTCAAGCAAGGCAAAATGGCATGTTTAACAATATTCAGCCATTCATTTTAAATTAAATATATTGATGTTTTATTATTAGTTTACATAACTATCAATTTTTTTTTATTTTAAATTAAATTAAAGTGTAGTGTCTTACATTTCCTTTTAACAAAATAAGACTTATAAACTAACTTAACTCGTGGTCTCGGTGACCTGGTGGTCTAGGGGTAAGGTGTCGGACTTCTGTGCTGGGGGTCCGGGGCTCAATCCTCGGTCCCGGCATAGATTTATGTGATTGCCAAACCCTTCCTTCGCCTCTAACAAGACATGTATTAATCACAACTTGTGAATGTGTGGAATGCCAGGCCTCCACCGTGGTTCGGATCCCACGTTAAACTGTAGGTCTTCCATTTCATCTCACAATCACTCTACTATTACACATTAGTCTAAGTGCGTATAACCCAAACGGGTAGTAAGACGCGGTGCTAATAATAATAATAATAATAATAATAATAAACTCGTGGTCTCAGTAAACATCTAGCCCCATAGCTGTTAATTCATCGTTCTGAAAGAGGAAATCTCAATCTAACAAAAGAATTTAAAGGTGATACAATAAATTGAACACAAGATCCTTAGTTCAGTAGCTAAACACACTAATGACTGAACTAAGAGGTCAGACTAGTTTGGTACCTAGTGATAAAGATTAATTATTTTCTTAATCATAATAACGATAGGGATTTAGTTGAGTCGTTTCATGCTATTGGGTGTCAAGTGTGTTGCTCACTTCTTATACGTTTGAAGTGTAATCTGCTAGACTTCTCAAAAATGGAAAAATCACTTACTATATAGGCCTATTAATCAAATTACAGGATGAGCTTTAATATTTGAAATTTATACATATATTAAAGTAAATATATATTTGAAACTCAAATTAAAATAGTAATTAATTAATTACTAAAGCATATGGCTACAGGGATTCCAATAAGTTTCCTTAATTTAATACCCAATAAAACTCCATGGATCGCCTACCACAGTTTGCGGGGATGATGCAAAATTGAACATAGAGGATGTCAAGTTGTCAGAACGAGCCTTCTGGTCGTTAATCTCAGTTTTCTAGACCAGAGCTGCTACTACTTTATGTAACTAGCTTTTCATTTGTCCCCCCCCACGAGGCTGAGTTTAATCCCGTTCCAAAGCAACTGCTTCAAAGCGAAGCGTTTGTTTAAAAGAAAGTTCTTAGGCCTCTCCATATTTATATTATAACCATATACCATATGTTTTATTATTTTAAAAAACACAAATGACTTGTCTTTTTTGGTAAATGGTCATTCATTTAGTTACTAAAATAAAAACCCGATAATGCATCACTATGACTGGCACACACAAATAGGACAGTAATCAATGGCACATTTTGTTCCTGTGACGCATATTAAAGTAATGTAGATCAAAATGTAATAAAATATAAATACGAAACATTTGAAAGATAAAGGTAGCTTATTTCTCGCCTGATAGGTATAGATACCAAGCTGTAACATAAAAAATTAAATAAATAAGTTAAGTCATAGCTAAAAATATTATTTAATGATAAGATATTTTTAATATAATGTTAAACTTCTCAAAAATTGGCATAATAAACCAGAAATTTGGTGGGGGAAAACTCTGCAGTATTTTATTATTTAAAGATATTTAAATAGTATCATTGGTAGATCTAATTTTACCTCTTTATTCAGTTTAGTAAATAGATGCAACAAATTACTGTCTTCATGTTGTGAGTTATAGAGGATACACAGTAATAAAGGTGTGTCTCAGAGGAGGGAAAGCCCCCCCATCTATGGCAACATTCTTTAAGGCACTACTCTATATATACTTAGACCACTGATGACGGGTAGATCAAGGTTAGAATCTTGGTTGGGTGTATTGGGGTAGATTTTCCCACTCTCCCTCGAAGCAAATGTTGTTACACTCTTTTTAAAAAAAAACTTCCTAATCATTGAAACGATTAGTGTAATTAGTAGATTTAAGCGTTTAACCCATAAGGGTATTAAGACGCAGTGGTAACAAAAAAATATAGGAAGTTTTACGATATTTATATTCACCAAAATATTTTAATATGTTAATTCTGACATTAATAATAATAATAATAATTAGCACCGCGTCTTACTACCCGTTCGGGTTATACGCTTAAGTACTAATTACGCTAATGGATTGGAAATTAGGAGGGTTGAATTCAGAGGAAGTGAACCCGCATTTGCGTGGAGGGAGAATGGAAAACCAAATTCTGACATTAAAACCCTTCACTTTAACTAATGATTTGTTTTAAATTACAAACCAAATTACATTAATGAAACACTAACTTATGAAAGAAAAAAAAGTCTTTCAGTGTTTCTTTTGTGCATAAATGGCTTCTAGGTGTAACGTTAACTTGCAGTTAGTTACAATTGGATCCATCCCGTTATAATGTTGATACGTAACTATAAAGAATTCATACCACCCGCTCAATAATTCCGACCCAAATAGAATCCCTACAATGGTACATTTCTCTGTTGTAGTCCCTGTAGGCTAATACGGAAAGATAATACGACACAGTATATTTCATGCTGTACAATCTTCTTTAATATTACTCATATTTGTTCAGGAACTTACCTTTGAAATCTTCTATCACTAGCCGCCACCAAAGCTGAACGACACCGTGCGGCCAATATGAAGAATGGGGCCGAGCTAAAGAAAGTCTACAATCAACGCGTGGTCATTCTCCGTCTAGTCAGATTGATTCTGAAGAATGACACATGGAGAACGCTAGAAGACAACAATCCACCCGCCCTCTGACGGATGTCAGATGAACTTCCCCAAACAACACAAACATCCAATGATCGCCGACTTGTTCTAATTTTCCGATGGAACAACCCTACAAAGTGACTACGTGACCGATGACAGCTAGCAACTACGTGCTAGCAATTACCTCCCCTCTTTCCGTGCAACGAAAATCACTATAAAACAGGCTGACATTGTCTAAAAACTTTGACTATCTAAAATCTACGAACGAGGACGGATCATTGTCGTCGACCCGGACAATGATCGGATAAACATTCATACATCATAAATTGGAACGTAACTATGGCAGTTACTTATAAAGAACTCTATTCATTTTCAACTTATAATATTTTCGGGTTAAAATCTTTATTTTGTGTTTTGCTTAATATTTAACTTTTTGCTTTATTATCTCAGTCGCATAAATGTAACTTGTATGCCGCCACTTAGGCGCGGTTGATTAGTTTGTTAGTTTATTAGTTTGGTTTGAAATCCACCATTGGTAATTTTGTATTGAGTGAATTTAAATGTAAATTGTTAAAATGTGTGGACTTTTGTATTTTGCTATTTCACGCGACTGTAGAATTAAAATTAAGCTTGTTATTTTTTTTATATAATTTAATTTTGTTCCAAATTTCATTCTTAAGTTTTTCTAAGATATAGTTAGTCCCGGGAGATTTTGACTAGCGTCTGGAAGTCAAACTCTCGCGTTATGTTTTATGTAATTGTAAATTTTCGTATTATAACTTGTAATTGTTTGAGGAGCCCATCAGGCAAGAATATTTAATGTTTGTTTCATTTTTGTGGATATCTTACTCCACTTCACTTTTGGTAGTTTAACTTCTCTTTTGATGTTATCATCTACGTAATTTTGTGTCTCTTAAAGACGACCTGTAATAAATGTAAACATGGAAGGTTTACATTCTGCGCTTCACGTTATTATTTTCAGCATTATTCAGAATGATATAATGAGACCACTGTACTTTGCTTTATCTACGTTTATACTGAATAAACCATATTATTGTTATATTTTTAATTCTGCTTATATTTTCCCTTATGTAGATTATACCTTCTCCCTTTTATTTAATTGTGGTCGTTAAGTAGAAGGCACGGAGACGGTGTAACACTGCGCCACTCTGCTGTCCTTTTAATTAACTGATCTTCCTGTTTAATTAGTTAATTAATAACCTATATCATTGCTGAAAAATGTTGGAAAATTATACTGTATATTTTTGTTGTTGTGAAATCATAGCCTGAGTTTAACCTTGTATCTCTTTCTGTTTCATAATGGAACACAATTTGACTACGGACGCTTCGACTGGGGAAGTAGTGACTGGCGAGCCGAGCGTGTTGTCTAAATCTGATGTTTACCGACTCAATAAAGAAAGCCTTATCTCCGAGCTTGCTAAGCGTGGACTGCAAGGTTCAACAGAAACCACCGTAGCAAGACTTCGTGCAGTTCTCGTGGGAATCCTTTCGGAGAGCGATACGTCTCGAGACCAGGCAACAGTGGGAGTGGAGGATCATCATTCAGTACCGGTGAGGGTTGGAGATCCAATTGAAATGTCACGCGCTTTGGTGAGTGATAAAATCCAAAGTAAAATTCTCGTTGATTTTGTAAATCGAATACCACTGTGTGATGGTCAGGACAGCTCATCTCTTTTTTTATTTTTAATTGAGGTTCAAAGGATTTGTCATTTAAATATCGGTTCTGAGTCCGAGTTTATTGCATTGTGTTTAGGTAAAACTTCTGGATATTTAACTCGTTTATTTTCTGAAGGGTTAGTTAATGGGTTAAGTTGGAAACTTATTAGTCGTAAGATATTAGACTGTCTTGTCCCTACTAGAGCTAAAGATAGTTTGTGTAAGCAGTATGTACATCGCTTTCAAAGTCCTTATGAGTCGTTAAGGAGTTTCATCATGGCCATTTCTGAGGCCGTTGAAGTTTTAGGGTTAGATCTTTCTGAATGTCAGATAGTAAATATTATTTTGGAGAATGTGTCGCCCTTGTCTCGACGTCATTTTGTATTTACTTCTAAACCTAGTACGATAGTTGAGTTACATGAGCTAGCTTCCCTAATTGAAGGTACTTTGTTGTCTGAAAGTGAGTTTCTAGAAAATCATGCGCCTTTTATTGTTGACAATTCAGGCGTGGGTTCGAATCCTAGTTATCGTGGTAGGTCTAGGAATAATACTGCGATTTCTCAGTTGGGTGTGCAACCTGTGAAGAAGAACCATATTGGCCCGCGAGCGTTGGATAGTAAGTTTTTGTCAGGAATTCGCTGTTTTAAATGTAAACAGTTAGGACTTGTCCGGAGCAAGTGTAGTTCAGGAAACTAGTTGTGCGCCGTAAGAATCATGGGTCTTACGAGTCAAGCGCATTTCCATGCCCCCCTTCCCCCGTTGTAGTTCTTGTGCTTGTTTCTTTATGTTGTCTTGTTTTAAATAAATATCTGCCAAGCTCTCTCCCAGATGGGATAGACCCTGGTCAGTTGAATCTTTCTTATCACCCGTGTCGGTCAGGTTGATGTGCCAGACAGACCCGACCGATACGCGAAGAGCTCATGTGAGCCATCTTAAACTAATACCGACGCTTTAGAATGTCGTAGTTTAATGGATAATGTTCGTAAGTTATTGTACTTACAGATTTAATTACTCCATTTTGGATTTACTTAGGTAAATGTAGGATGCCAAGAAATTTTTTTTTATAAGTTTATGGGGACTTGTATTTGATCTTTTTGGTATTCCTGTTTTTGGTAAGACTTGATGTCTTGATATTATTTGACTATTGTTGAGTCATTTAATGAACGGTCAATTAACGTAATCTCATTTTGTTAATTATAGTATTGACCGGGTTTATTCATACTCTTAATAATAATGTGGAATCATGCCTAATTTATAGGTATATGGGGACCTATAATTAATCTTTTGGCATCCCTTATTAATTTGAGTTTTGTTTGATGGCATTGTGCCATGGCTGTGAGCCAAATCGTGTTTAAAATTTAAATTTTGTTTACCATTAATGATATGTTATATATCAGTGGTTTGTAGATATAGTGTTTTGTTATATATATATATTGTTGGCCATGTGTATAGTTATTTACAGGTATTGAACCGTAATTGAACTTGTGAATATTATGTGTTTATGAAATAAGTGAATAGTTTATAGATTATTATGATCTAACATTTGAAACTCTCAAACCTTTGAATAGGAACCTTCAAAAGTGTTGAGGGGGGGGACGCTCCTCCGATACATCTATGTAGGATTTCTATAGGATTTTAGGATTTCATGAGGATAAACTTTTGTGACTTTGTAGTCTAGTGAACTTTATTGTGAGAACTTGAGTTTGAACGTAGAAGAAAGAAGAGATTCTTCATGTGTTCATACAGACAATTAGACATGTGGTTGCGTGTGACTTAACGCCACTTACATCTCGACAACAGACTTGTTGTATATGATTTTTCGTTGCGCATCCTGTTTTCCTTTCTCTCCTGGTTTCTGGTAAAGTCTACGTAGTGGTACCGACTGCTTCTCTAGATGATGGAATCTAGAGCAGAAAAAGATGGATGATCTCATGCTGTTTGGGAAGATGATGTACAAGAAGGCCACCTTGAGCCCTTTGATGTTCCGCCTTGCTGAGGACGGATGCTGCATCTTCTTATTCTCCTGGTCAAGGGGGGGAGATTTGTAACGTTAACTTGCAGTTAGTTACAATTGGATCCATCCCGTTATAATGTTGATACGTAACTATAAAGAATTCATACCACCCGCTCAATAATTCCGACCCAAATAGAATCCCTACAATGGTACATTTCTCTGTTGTAGTCCCTGTAGGCTAATACGGAAAGATAATACGACACAGTATATTTCATGCTGTACAATCTTCTTTAATATTACTCATATTTGTTCAGGAACTTACCTTTGAAATCTTCTATCACTAGCCGCCACCAAAGCTGAACGACACCGTGCGGCCAATATGAAGAATGGGGCCGAGCTAAAGAAAGTCTACAATCAACGCGTGGTCATTCTCCGTCTAGTCAGATTGATTCTGAAGAATGACACATGGAGAACGCTAGAAGACAACAATCCACCCGCCCTCTGACGGATGTCAGATGAACTTCCCCAAACAACACAAACATCCAATGATCGCCGACTTGTTCTAATTTTCCGATGGAACAACCCTACAAAGTGACTACGTGACCGATGACAGCTAGCAACTACGTGCTAGCAATTACCTCCCCTCTTTCCGTGCAACGAAAATCACTATAAAACAGGCTGACATTGTCTAAAAACTTTGACTATCTAAAATCTACGAACGAGGACGGATCATTGTCGTCGACCCGGACAATGATCGGATAAACATTCATACATCATAAATTGGAACGTAACTATGGCAGTTACTTATAAAGAACTCTATTCATTTTCAACTTATAATATTTTCGGGTTAAAATCTTTATTTTGTGTTTTGCTTAATATTTAACTTTTTGCTTTATTATCTCAGTCGCATAAATGTAACTTGTATGCCGCCACTTAGGCGCGGTTGATTAGTTTGTTAGTTTATTAGTTTGGTTTGAAATCCACCATTGGTAATTTTGTATTGAGTGAATTTAAATGTAAATTGTTAAAATGTGTGGACTTTTGTATTTTGCTATTTCACGCGACTGTAGAATTAAAATTAAGCTTGTTATTTTTTTTATATAATTTAATTTTGTTCCAAATTTCATTCTTAAGTTTTTCTAAGATATAGTTAGTCCCGGGAGATTTTGACTAGCGTCTGGAAGTCAAACTCTCGCGTTATGTTTTATGTAATTGTAAATTTTCGTATTATAACTTGTAATTGTTTGAGGAGCCCATCAGGCAAGAATATTTAATGTTTGTTTCATTTTTGTGGATATCTTACTCCACTTCACTTTTGGTAGTTTAACTTCTCTTTTGATGTTATCATCTACGTAATTTTGTGTCTCTTAAAGACGACCTGTAATAAATGTAAACATGGAAGGTTTACATTCTGCGCTTCACGTTATTATTTTCAGCATTATTCAGAATGATATAATGAGACCACTGTACTTTGCTTTATCTACGTTTATACTGAATAAACCATATTATTGTTATATTTTTAATTCTGCTTATATTTTCCCTTATGTAGATTATACCTTCTCCCTTTTATTTAATTGTGGTCGTTAAGTAGAAGGCACGGAGACGGTGTAACATAGGGTTTACTTAAAAAATTATTTTTGGACAAAAACTTCTAAAATACGGTAAGCTCTTCTGGCGTCAAAATGGGGAACCAGACGAAAAAAGGTGTTATATGACATCATACGGTCCGTCAAGGTGGTTGTGTTAATTTAAGTGTATATAAAATAAAAGTTTTTATTTTGAAATTAAATTTTGTGTCTTTTTCTCTGAGCTATAAAAAACTCTTTTGTATATTTGCCTCCCTTCTTAGAACCATATAGGCGCAGTGGTCTCTAAATTAAATTGGTCAAAGGGTCAGATTCACTAATTCTGGGCTTGTTTCGGGCCATAGCCAAAAATATATGTTTGCTTGGTTTTATTTTAAGCTTCCCTCACTACCTTCATGTCCTACCACCCCTCCGAGGAATATGCATTTGATTAATAAGTGTTAGGAATGAGGAAAGTTGAATTTAAAAGAAATTTATCTTAATTTTTTAGAGAGTACGAGGAAATGGCTGAACACATTTTGACAAACGAGCACTCATTTTAATGGTTAGGAGTCTAGGATGTCGGAAAAAATATTATTTTTCCACGAAAACTCGATTTTCACATATAACTTTCACAATGGAAACAGTTATTTACGTTATTTGCTGCATGGCTGTAAATCTCTAAATAAAATATAAATTTGTCTAAAAAATAATAATTAAATCTTTATTGTTGGTCCGAACAGTCATCCCATCTTTCAAACTGCAAATAAAATATTTCTCTTTGAATGCTGATTTCACTTTAGATGTTGGTCAAAACACATCTAGATTGAGATTGCCTAGACTGAGGAAGCCTTTATTTATTATTGGAATGTCGCTATAATTAATTCGCATTCAAATCAATAATATCAATAATTATTCGCAAATTAAAAGGTTGTCAATTTCATAAAAATATTTTATACATTTTGTTTCGCGCATGAGCTATAAAAATATATAAACGAGACAATGGTGTTTAAATATGTTTTAGTATATATTATATGATCAAAACCGATAAAATGAACTCGAAATATGTTTTAAAATAGCCATTTTAACTATCTATATAGGTTTTTGCGTTTTTTGTTGTTTTTCCCTTTAAATAATTGGTTTGATATTAATTTGATCAAAAAGTAACACAATACAAATACAGTAAGTTCAATTATGTATCCATATTGCTACTTAATTTTGAGGGGATGATATTTCAAAGTAATGTTTTGTTTGTTCCATCTATCTTTTCACATTCTTACAAATACACTAAGTTCAGTTATGTTTCCATGTTGCAACTAAGTTTTGAAGTAGGGTTATTTCAAAGTAATGCTTTGTCTACCACATCGATCTTTTCACATTATCTCTCTTTCTCTCTGACACTCTCTCTCACACACACACACACACCCACACACACACACACATACACCCACACACACACACACATACACCCACACACACCCACACACACCCACACACACCCACACACACACATACACCCACACATACACACACACACATACACACACACACACACACACCCACACACACTCATAATTCTCTCATTTTGTCTCAGACTTTTACAAACTCTTTCTCTCTCTCAAACTTTTTCTCACACGCTATCACATTTTCCCTCTCTCTCAAACACCCTCTCTCTCAAACACCCTCTCTGTCTCATACACCCTCTTTGCTTCAAACTCTTTCTCTGGCTCAAACTCTTTGTCTCAAATTCTTTCTCAAACTCTCTCCCTCAAAATCACTCTTTCCTTCAAACACTCTCCATAAAATTCTCTCTCTCGAACTTTATATCAATCAAACTATCTCTTTATGTCTCAAACTCTCTCTCAATCTCTCTTTCTATTAAGCTTTTGGTCTCAATCTTTCTAACTCTTTCTCAAATTTTCTCTCTCTAACTTTTTTTCTCAAAGTTTCTTTCATATTCCCTCTCTCTCTTTTTCACGCAATACCTCTCAGTCTCTTTCCAAAAACTACTCTCACACTCTGACACACTCTTTTTCTAACAAACATTCCATCACACTCTTTAAAGGCACTTTCCCTCACACACACATACTCTCACTTTCTCTCATTTATAATAATAATAATAATAATAATAATAATAATAATAATAATAGTTCAGGATTTAGTCAAACCCATCATTTAAGTTTATATATATGGCCATTATTATATTGATGTTAACTGGCATAATGTATTTCATATGTCATTATGTACATTTAATAATACAATAGTCCTAGCTAAATAAATATGTTCATGTAGAGTTAACATTGCTTTAGTCCAGTAATTTAAGTGAAAATCAGGTCACACTTAAGAAAAAATGCCAAGTGAGTGAGCTGAATATTGGTTTCCACTTTAATTTTGCATTTCTAAATAAGTTAGCAAAAGTCCCCATCATTCAAATGGGAGTATACAATTTTACCGCACATAGAAGGTGCTGAAAAAGGTGTTCTTTATTGTTTTTCGCTAATATCTTCGTTCCTATTAATTTTATAACCATTAGATACGCTAACAAACAATGTATATAAAAAAAAGGATGGTTTAATGTTTTGTGAGCTACTGATCTATTTATCATCTTGTAAAATTAAGATTGTAGGTGTGTTGGGTTAAAGCTGCATGTATGAGACATGTCGATATTTTTAGAAATATTGTAGCTATCACGCATTATTTGTGCTTTCTAACAGTACCCTTTACTTTCCAAAGATACGTAGGTTCAATTTAAATTTTAGGCCAAATGACTCTAGGGTAACTACTGCTTTCCGGCTTCATCTGAGTCCCTTTATGTTTAACACATTTACCTCCCTTCCGAGCATATTTAGCGCACCCTTGTTCTTTACATAGTTTCTTTGACTTAGTCCTTTCATGTTTAACACATTTACCTGCCTTCTGAGCCCATTTAGTGCACCCATCTTCTTCACATAGTTTTCGGACCAGAGTGCCTCCATTTTTCATACATTTACCCCCCTTCATAGGATATTCAGTGCACAGTTTCTGTTTACATTGTCTTTTGGCCTCTGTTCCTAAATGTTGCATACATCTATTTCCCTTCACAGATAGTTTAGTACTGTCTTCTTCTTCACATTTTCTTATGACCCGTGTTTCCCCATGTTTGATACACTTACCTCCCTTCTGAGCTTTTTTACCGCATCCTTGTTCTTCACATAGTTTCTTGAACCGAGTTCCCCCATGTTTAACACATTTACCTCCCTTATGAGCATATTTAGCGCACCCTTGGTCTTTACATAATTTCTTGGTCTGTAAACCTCCATGTTTGACACATTTACCTCCCTTCCGAGGATATTTAGCGCACCCTTGTTCTTTACATAGTTTCATGGACCGAGTTCCCCCATGTTTGACACATTTACCTCCCTTATGAGCATATTTAGAACACCCTTGTTCTTTACATAGTTTCCTGGTCTGTAAACCTCCATGATTGACACATTTACCTCCCTTCTGAGCCCATTTAGTGCACCCTTCTTCTTTGCATGATCTGAATTTGATCACTCTATGTTTCGTCCATTTACCTTCCTTCCGAGCAAGTTTGGCGCAACCTTCTTCCTTAAATGACCTTCTGGCCTTGGTCCCTCCATGATTAATAAATTTACTTTCTTTCAGAGGCCATTTGGAGAACCCTTCCATTATATATATATTCTCAGAAAAAGTTATACTTTTTGTTGAACTTTTACCCACACTCTCAGTATATTTTGAGCATTTGACTCTTTTTCTTTTAGTTTGAATTAAATCACATATCACTCCATTGCTTTTTGTTTGAGCGTTGTAATATTGTTCTAATGGACATGACAATGTTAGGTTTTCTTGATTATTCTGTAAGAAAGAGAATGAATACAATAAGTTTGACAAGAAACATGAAAGTTAGTTGTGTTGCATATATTAGTTTTTGTTTATTGAAAATTAAAGTCATTCGAATTAGAATGAGTACCAATAAATAAAAAAGATTGGAAAATTGTTAGAATACATTATGTGTATGGGGGCAGAATGTTCTATAAAAATGTAAGCAGGGCTGGTGAAATTGACAAACCAGTAATTGTATCTCGGAGAGTATTGGATTTATTTGAACTAGTGTAAATAATTAAGTAATAATGGAAGAGGCAAAGATGTAAGTATAAAGTGTATTACTGTCAAGATGTTAGTTTGTAGGCTGTAAATAGAATCACAAGAGCTAGGTGAATGATGTTGGAATGAAATAAATAATGTAAGTGGAAAAACTCATTTGGACAAATTCAATAATGGATTTATACTGAAAGAGTGTGGTTTGATAGGGAATCCAATGTGAAAAAGGCATCTTACAATGAGTGGTTTTGGCATGTTGAGAAGAAGAGTGTGAATCAAGTGATGAAACAAACATATTATGCAAGAGTGTGTAAACCAAAAGGGTAGGCCATGTAAGACATGGTTAAATGTTGTTGAGGAATGTGTAAAAATGAGAGACATTAAGTGTTTGAAGAATAAAAGAGCATGTATCATTTTGTGATGTTGATGAAGCGAAACTAGTATGCAAGGATAGGAAAGTTTGGAGAGCATTAGTGACAATGAATTAAGTACATCTTTTTTTTTTTTTAGATAATTTCATGTTTTCTTGCCTACCTCATAAGCGAACGCCGTGATTAGATATGTATTGTTATCTGATAGTGCTAGTATTGCTATATACCAAGGAATATATAAAAAAAACAGGTAAGAGGAAAAGCACAAATAATTTAAGCAAGTCAAATTCTATTCAATAAATATAAATACTTTTAAGTGGTAACAGACGTTATTATAATGGAACTTGCCAAAAGAAATGCACAGCAAAACTCGAGGCAGTAGTTTCAAAAAATCATAGGTGGATCCCATTTAGTCAATCAACAAAAATAATATGTAAGTTTATCGTTTATAAGGAATACAGAGCATGCTAAGATCATATAAAATATGAGTAATAAAACCAGGAAGGAAGTATCAAACGCCAAGCATAGGTAATCATTTTGTTGAATAGGGCCAAGATGGAGGATTTGTCATATGAATTGGTAAAAGTCATATGTGCAAGCAAGTGCAAGTGCAAGTGTGCAAGTAGACTCAAAAAATGTATCTCGATGTACTTCAATGCCCTGATCAACAAACAAAATAAACTTAAGGCAAATAATCTGGCAATGTTTTCATTTGAGAGTTAGTTTCGTTAAAAAGGTTTGAATAGTTTATTTTATAATTCGCTTGGCATGGAGAAATATGTAATATGTATTCATTTTGGAACTAGTCCAGAATACGATAGCACCGTTTTGGTCCATAATGGAGCCATTTATTTAATTTATGGAAATAAAACCAAACATTATCATTGTCTGCTCACCATATTCTGGTAACCTTATGTTGGTGTATACATTGTTGTGTGTCCAGAAGCGGTGCTACCTTTTTCTGGACTTAGGTCTTAATTTTATTCATATTGACAAAAATAATATAGCTTTCACAATAAAATTTTATCACTTTTTTAGAAAAATTAAATCTCTTTTCTCCTAAAAAAAAACCCCCTCACCATTTGCATGCCTAAAGTTAAAATTTAACGGTCCACATAGAATAAGTCTTTAATTCCAACAAAATTGTCATTGACATAATATAGACGTTTCTTGGATAGCAAATCACTTTCCACCTCAAACACCACAAGTATTGTAACCAAACCAGCAGTTTTGTATAGTGGCCATCATTTTAAAAATGTATAGCATTCATCACATTGATTATTTTATTATGCTTATAGAGCAAAGCTTGGGTTGTATAAATTATCACTTATTCTTTGTGATGGGTCTTGAAGCTACAGATCTCGCCTTGGTCCATGAGATGGAGCAATTTTGTGATGTTGGCAGTCAGGAAGCTTTTCTCTTCAGTGCAAGCTACTGAGAACTATTTATGGCAGTTTTGACATTTACTGTTAAAAAAAAAATAACTCGACTTGTCAGTAAAATTGTGAAATTTATTTATCCTTTTCTAAGAAAGGTGTTAGTGAAAACAATGATCACCTCTAAACTGTCCCTCACGCTTCTTAATGTGCTTAAGCAGATACACTCACAACTGCGCCATCAAGTTACAACAATGAAGCCAGTATTCCCTTCCTTGCCACGAGTGCACTTTGGAGTGCAGTCATTGTGTGTTTAGGCTTTGACTTTGCTTTTTCTTTAAAAACTCTTTGGTCTTCCTAACCTTTAGTCAAGTTAAAAATCCAAAATTAAAGCAGAGACTCCTATTCAAGAAATCAATAACAATTATATCTAATTAATTTAAAAATCATAGCATATAAAAGAGGGTAATTAAAAATTTGAATTTAATTTTACAATTAGTTTTTAATAATAAATTCACCAAAACCGATGAGTTTATATTTTTGCCCATAGCGCAAAGGGGTAGAAAAACGTGATTTGAAATATCTATTGAATTTAAAGTTTACTCACGGTTAAGTCCTCTTTAATAGGTAGAAATGTTTTTGAGCCTGGACAACATTCTGGCTGCTGATAATAGTTCAATTCTTCTTTAAAACCTTCCTCTGATTTTATTGGAAGATCAACTTCAGACTAGCAGGAAACAAGAGAATTTTAAAACATAGAGCTTTATAAAGAGCATACAACAGAACAAAGGTTTATTTTAAAAAAGTTTTAAAACATTAGATTTATGGTAAACATTTTTCATAGCATAGTGTAATTTGGTGAACATGTTTTAAAATATTATTTAATATTGAATCGATTTCAGAGCAAAAAAAATTAAAGAAAAAAATTCAAAACATGGTATGCTATATGAAACATGTTTAGTAACACAACAAATTCTAGAAAACAGTGATTTCTAACACAAAATTAGCTGTCCTCCTATACCAGTTCAAGCCATCAATCTTACAATATCTGGATGCCTGTGAGTTTAGGTTTGTGTCTCGAAATTAACTTACAAGTTAATAGGAAGGGCTGGAATTAATGTACATAAAAAAGTTCACAAGACCCGATCAGATAAAATTGTAGATTTTAATGGTGTTTCTTGTACTTCAAACTACAAAATTGCCAGAGCACTTCACAAAAATTAAAAATAACTCGAAAAATATTGATTTTTCATATAAAATTTTTCTTTATAAAAGAAAGGCCTTGGAATTACCTACCTAAAGAGAGCTTACATGTTACATCGGATAAAACTTTAGCTCTTTGTAGTCAACATGGTAACAGGTATGGATCGAATTGACGTACATAACAAAATTCACAAGACCGATCGGATAAAATTGTAGATTTAAATGGTGTCTCCTGACACTTAACAAAAATTCAAAATAACTTGAAAAATCTCGATTTTATATAGAATTTTTCTTTATAAAAGAAAGGTCTTGGAATTACCTACCTAAAGATAGTTTACATGTTACGATCGGATGAAATTTTTTAGGTGTACCAGGTCTTCTGTAGTCAACATGTAAGAGGAAGGGCTCGAATTTACTTAGATAAAAAGTTCACAAGACGTGATAAGGTAAAATTGTCTGATTTAAATGGTGTCTCGTGTACTTCAATACTACAAAATTACTAGACACTTCACAAAATTCAAAATGATTCGAAAAATATAGATTTTTCATACAAAATTTTCTTTATAAAAGAAAGGCCTTGGAATTACTAAAGAGAGCTTACATGTTACCATCCAATAAAAACTTTAGATTTCTATGCAGTCAACGTATATGAAAAGAGGAAGGGCTCGAAATTAATGTATATAAAAAAGTTCAAAAGACTTGATCCCATATAATTGTAGATTTAATGGTATCTCATGTACTGCAATACTTAAAATTGCTAGGACTTCACAAAAATTAAAAATAACTCGAAAAATATCGATTTTTCATTCAAAATTTCTGTTTATAAAAGAAAGGCCATGGAATTACCTACCTAAAGGTACTTTCCATATTACGAGTGGATAAAAATTTTAGCTGTACCAGGCTCTTCCTTATTCAACATGGTAAGAGGAATGGCTCGAATTAACATACATAAAAAAGTTCAGAAGACCGGATTAAATAAAATTGTAGATTTAAATGGTGTCTCGTGTACCTCAATACTAGAAAATTGTTACACACTTCACAATAATTAAAAATAACTCAGAAATTTTGTATGAAAACTCGATATTTTTCATTTATAAAAGAAAGGTCTTGGAATTACATACCTAAAGAGAGTTTATATGTTACGATCTGATACAAACTTTAGCTGTAGAATGGATCCATCAGAAGGTGGTCTACCACAAGTGATTTGTAAGTAGTTTTCCTGTACTATCTTCATATTAATGGCGTTTAGACACCTTAAATTACTCTTGTGTTCGGTAATTCTAGTCATGTCATTAATAACCAACATGTTAAACATACTAATCAAAAAGTTATAACTTACGTGTATATACTTCCAAACAACAAATTTATCAATAATCAGTGATTACACTAAGATTAAATATTCCCTATAAAATAAATATGTAATGTTATTTAGAGGTTACATCTCAAAAATTGTTAATGCATATTGAAATCAATGTAGATCGAGATAAAAATATTAAGGTCATTATAGCCAGATGTTCACTACAAAGAATTCCACTACAACCATAATTGACTATATTATATATTTATCTAAAATATCAATGATAATTATTTTTAATAATCTAATATAAAGTATAACACCAAAGTTGTTTTTTAAAAATGTATATAGAATATAATTTCAAAATCCAGTGGTTTTTTTTTTAAATTCTAACATAACAAATTACAATTTATAACTTTGTGTACAACCCAAACGGGTACTGTGACGTGGTTAAAAAAAAAGTTGAGTAAAAAGTTTACTCACAGGAAGTTCCTCTTTAATAGGTGGAAATGTTATAGGTCTTGACGAACATTCTGTCTGGTGATAATAGTTCACTTCTCCTTTAAAACACTCTTCTGATTTTATCGGAAGATCAATTTCAAACTAGTGAAAAACAAAAGAACTGCTAAGGTAGAGAGATATCAATTATGTTTAAGAACAATAGATTTATACTTAACTTAATTCAAAACCTGATGTTATACTGAGCCTGTCTTAGAACAAAAAAAAAAATAATGAAAATAATTAAAAACATGGTGTGTAATATGAAACATGTTTAAGAACATATATATACTTCTAGAGAACATTGATGACTAAAACAATATGACCACACTTTGGTGGTCGCATGGTCTAAAACATATCTCTCACATTAGTGTAGACTGCCAAAGACGGAGAGATCGAGGTTCGAATCTCAGTCAGATATATTGAGGCTAGTTTTTTTCTAAAAGGTTATTCCACTCTCCAAGCAAATACGGATACACTTCTCCTGAATAAATGAGACCCCATCCTCCACCAATCTAAGTCATCGATCTCACAATAGCCGTATCACATTTGACCGAGGTGGAGGGTTGAGGTTTGTGTCTCGCCTAGGTCCATTGGATGGTGTTTTTAATCATATGATTTATTAGTGGTTTACACTACTCCCTCTAGACGAATGGATGTGAGATTATCAGGCAGATTTTAAATTACCACCTATATAAAATGTTAATTAAACTAAATTATACTGTAGCTAGAACCAGTAATATCATTAAATACTGTATTCACTAAGTTATACCTTAATTTCAAACTTCTCCTCTTGGTGAAGATTATATTCCAAGTCCTCCTCTGGTTCAATCTTCACAGATGTCCCTCCCTCCATCTTGTTGAGTTGATGTAGATATTAACAACTCACAACGAATTTATCTTGATTTACCTGAATAATGATTACATATATCATGAGTGGTAAACTATGTAAACATAGTTTTAAAAAAAAATTCAAAAGATAGCCTTCATAACTAATGTTCAAAGAGTAGTTCTGTTTTAGTGTTTAGCAAGTAATTATATTATTATTTTCAAAACAGACAGATAGTAAGTGTATAAAAGACAAGATGGATTTCGATACATGTCTATATTTTGCATTGAAATTTAATATCAATGAATCAATTGGGGGGGGAGGGGGGGGGAAATAGTGTATATGTAAAGGGTGGTTTATCTATAAAGACGATGTGAGAGCTATATTGGTAGAGAAATAGGGATTTTTTTTTCTTTCTTTATTGTTACGACGTGTCCAATAGTTTTTTTTCTGTGAACTAAGACGACCAATACGGTCTTCTATCTCCTCTTTCAACTCCCAGAATTTACTTCATTCTTTGAAGTCATCCAATATTTGAATTCTCTTTCCTCCTAAGCTCCTCTTTCACTCAACTTTTCCTTCTATAAAGTCGTGCAAACGACAGCTCCTCCAAAGCATGTTTCAGATTCAGAAGCTTTGTACCGAAGTATCACATCCAAAATTGTTCTCTTCTCACCCACATACATACATTACATATATATATGTATGGTTATATATATGTGTATATATGTGTGTGTATATATATATAACTATTTACATATATATATATAATTATTACATACCTCTCTATAATGTATTCACGTACCCAAAGTTGATAGAACTGGTCTAAGATGTCACTCTAGTAACAAGCTATATTATTGATAACAAGGAGATCAGGGTTTGAATCCCTTTCGGGTGTATTGAGGGTTTTGTCCTAAAAAAATTGTCCACTCTCCTTCCACGCAAATGCAGGTATAATTCCTATACATTCAACCGTCCTCGTCTATAACACAATAGTGTAAATTAGTATGTAAGAGTATAGCCCGGACAAATAAAAGTTAATCAAAAACATATTCAATTAATTATGAGAAGTAACTCACAGTAATAGATATTTCAAATAGTTCCAGTTACTACATAATCTAATTCAAATGTTTCTGACATTCACACAAATCATACTATCCACCAAGAGTGGTTTAAAGATGTCAGTTTACTGAGCCTTATGATGGAATTCATTAATACTAATTAAATAACCTTCTCTTCCTCAGCAACATCTGATATTTCATGTTGGACCCGTCATTCTAGACTACATTTGATATAATTGTGTGCGTTTTTATGTGGAGTTCCTCGTTTCAAATAACTACAAATAAACGCCCAACACTATTATAAAGCAATTATTACTAGGCCTATGTAATCAAATAACTCGATTTTTTTTTATACGGTAATAGATAAATTAATATATACCATTAGGCCTACCTGTATTATAGTGAATGTGATGAAATGTTATTAAAGATCAATTATAATTATAAATAACAATTCTAAGAGTTGAAATGGGTGGCAATAACATACACACAATTAAAGTAAATTAAAATTATCTTACATTTCTTGTTTTTATTATGAAAAAAGTACATATTTATGTCTAATAAACTTCCCATTTTAAGCTTAGATTAGAGAATAAAATAAAACTGGTGAAAGCTGTTTTAAGAATGTCTCAATCAATCACGTATCATGAAGGTTGGAAAATATAAATAGATAGAAAGTAATTTTAACCGTTCATTGAAATTTGCTATAGAATTGTACGTTCTCGCCACCATTTTGCTATTTACAACTATTATTTGTTTGAAATAATATATTCTGTCTAAAAAATAATTAAAACACTCTTAATTTGGCTCAAATGAATACTAAAATGGAACAATAATATTAAATAAATATTTGTAGCAAGGAGATGCAGCCTTGAAGAAGCGTATATAGAAAATCAAAAGCACTTAGCTATGTCGATGCAAGATGTTCTGAAACAATTCTTATATCGGCAATGTAAAATATAATTAGTTTTAAATATTGTGCGAAAATGAAAATAAACAGTGAGCATCATAACTAGCTTATAATATAAAGTCAAACGCCGCTAAAAGCATTTAATTATAAACAAAAACAAATTCCCGCTGACAGCGGACTTTTTGTAGCTTCTGATGTGAGGGGAGTAAATTACTTACACGTTGTAGGTTAAGGATTGGAAAACGACTGAACTGAAAGATGTAATTCTAAAAATTTTATTTTATTTTTTTATTTAGCACCGCGTCTTACTACTCGTTCGGGTTATACGCTTAAGTACTAATTACACTAATGGATTAGGAATTGGGAAGTTGAATTTAAAGGAACTGAACCAACATTTGCGTGGAGGGAGAGTGGAAAACCATTTAGGACCCACCCCCTACCCCAGTTCACCCGACCGAGATTCGAACCTCGATCTCCCCGTCTTCGGCGGTCTGGCTCAACACATGTTCTGCTCATCTATAGATAAAAGTGGAGGTTGGTAACATCACAGATTAATTTAAAAATTAACATGAAGCATTTCCAAACAGCGTGAGTATATTCTTACTAACATATTCCCGTACCTACTATACAAACTGATTAGCACGAGTTAATTTTAATTTTACTTCCAAGAGGTCTACGAGTAAAATTTATAATGTTCCAACAAGAGCAAAACAATTATTTGGACTAAGGATCAGCATGACTTGAAGAAGAAACAATTGTGATGCCAAGGGTGGAAAGGAGGGACCATTTAATTTTAAATAACTGTATAAAATATAATTTTTACGACAGTGTAAGCCTCTATTTATTAGTTTTGACGACTACGACAATGAACTTGGGACAGATTGTATTGTTTCTCTTTGGTGGTTCCCCACTAGGCCCATCCACTCTCCCCTTTCATTTGTCTCGTGTTAAAGTGTGTAGTATTATAGAGACCTATTTGTAACTATTTCTCTGTTATTTTTAAAGTTATGTTTATAGATTACTGTCTATAAAATTTAAAAAAAACTGTTGGAATAAATCCGTGTTTATTATCACCACTGCTCGAATTTTATTGCTTGGTTTCGATAATAATAATAATAATAATAATAATAATAATAATAATAATAATAAAAAGATGACTGCATAAGTTTTCTAAAATAAAAAATAACCCGGAAACTCAAAGAGGTTGGCCATTCCTAAGCTGACACACTATGGAACCAATAAAGGTAGAAGACTATGGCCCTATTATATAAGCTCCACCATTGGTGTAAGTAATACCTGTATCACACGACACTAACTCGTACTTGAAATCCATTGCACTAGCTAGCACGTCATCATCTAACGTCGTATGAATCAAAGTATACTGGTTCTGCCGCTTGGTACTGGCTACCATACTAGTTGTGAGGACAGAACAGGCGCTATTTTCGTACTGGTTCTGACACTGGTCTGTGTAATTCGACCAATCAATGCACGCTGAGACTGTGTGTAGAGAAATGGTAGAAATGGCGCCAACATGGTCATTGGATGTGATTTTGTTGTTGGCAAAAAATTATTCTAAACATCCTTGTTTATATAATACCAAATTGCCACAATATGCCAATATATTTAATTTAAAACATGTCATCTAAAAACGACAAACTGTGTTCCAGACCCAATTTTAATCTAAATAAACTTAATAGCATGCCCACCTTGGGTGGTTGTTTTTTTAGAATATAAAGTGTGCGTAGGCCTAAAAAAGAACATTTGTGTGCCAAGGATACTGTACTTGGACACCCATGGGCTTAGGGGCCTCTGACCACATCGTAAATAAATTAATACAAATTTGGGGAGATACTAAACGTTAGTCACCCCGAATGTATCCTACCTAACCGCCGAATGTATCATTTTTAGCATCCCACGAGAATTATTTCATCTTTCCAACCAGTCCCGTGTCCATATTCTTTCCCTACGCTCCTTCTCATAATTTCAAATATAATTATTAATAATCAATGCAGCTGCTGCACCCAAAATTAATCTCCGACGTTCCATAAATATTTGCACTAGAACCTAGTACCAAACTAGCAGCGTGTGAATACTCTAGTTTCGTTTCTATTGTACTAGTTAGCACACTTGATTTCTAGTACAAGCAAGTGTCGTGTGATAGTAGCTTAACCAAAATCTGTCAAATTATCTTCCCAAGACGGGCATGGTATGGATCTCTAGGTAAAAAAAAAAAGTCCAGAGACAAAAATTAATCTTCCTATAATGTATTTAGCATCACATGAATCAAAAGTCGTATACTTACCACGAGAGCGTTGCAAAGATGGGTGGTTAAGAGGTAGCCTCTCTTATCTGGACTACATTATCAATGAAATACCGACAAAAGCAAAACATCCTCATCGCCAGTATATTTTCAGATGGGTGTCCCAGACAAAACCGTGACCGTATTATGGTTTGTTTATGTAAAGCTCTGGTGAGCACTGGGTGATTTAAGACAATGAGCCATTCATTTCCGACAAATGACAAGAGACTTTGCTGAGGTGAAAAGATTAATACGAAAGCAGAGCAGGCTTTACTTACCTAGTGAGTACACAGAAATGATTGCAACGGCGAGTAAAAGTCTCAAGTTTACTGTAAACAAATTTACTTTAGTGATATTTAGATTTCAAAAACTAAGGGTAAAAATTATTTAAAAAAAAAAAATTGTTTATTGATTGAATCCTATGCAGAAATTATCCTTAGAAATAAACAACAGTCATTCATATTCTCAAAATTCACAGAATTTAAGTACTCAAGTGATAACAATTGGAATGGTGAAAGCTCTAATAAAAGGAAAACAAAAAAGTATAGTCATTGGCACAAAGAGGAAGATTGAAGGTGAGGAAATAAGAACCAGTCTCGGTTTTCAAGTATCTAAGAAGCTGGATACACAAAGATATGCAATGACTAGAAAAGTATTTACAGAAAACAACACAGAGCGATGTATTTCATGGTGTCTACTCAACTTAACCAATGAAATTCCCGACTTTTTCCCTGATTTCCCCCTGATCATTTCCTAAAGTTCCCGACTAAAAAAGTATGTCTAGTCACCCTCTCGTTTTTCTGAATAATATAAAAAGTTTTCAAAATCTAAATAAACATGTTATTTTTAATTTGTATTAACATTGTTTACTAGGAATTATAAAATATATTACACAACTACAAACAAAAAACTACAGTTTGAATCACATTATAATTTACTAATTTAGTGATTACTATAATATTTCATATTTTGAGTAAAACCACATTTTCCCAGATTTTTATTGTAATCTACCAAATTCCCTACTTATTCCCGTTTTTTTCCCTATCACTTAAAATTCCTGGCTAGTTCCCGTTTTCCCTGATGATAGACACCCTGTATTTCAAGCCGTGTGCTGATCTGCTTGGCTGGAGTACACAGTTTGGCAACAATGGCTGTGTTGTCAAAATAAAAGTTTCAATTTAGTAAGCAGTAATGTATATTTTGATGCTGGGATCACGATCAACTTAGCGTTAACTTAACGTATGTGTGATCACGATTCACGTAACTTAACGTAACAACTCGAGCCAAACATCTTCATTCTCGAGTATGATCTGTGATTTGTACTAGTTGTACAGTGATGATCTGTGAATATTTATTGTTTTCAATCGATATAATAAATATTTATTACAAATTTTTTTTTGATAAATTTAGCTTTCCTATTTTAGTGTAATTATTTTGTTTCAATGTCTGATCGCTAGAACTTACGCTAAAGAGTATACATTGGTCATAATATCAACTAATGAATTACTAAATATACCTGATGACGTCACTCGCATAATGATTGGCTGGCTAGATCATGTGATACCCTTCAAGTAACGTTCACTTAAAGTTAAAGACCTCCCAGGACATCTCTTACGTTAAGTTAACTGCAAGTCAACGTTAAGTTAAGTGCATCGTGATCGCTTCCATTTAAACACACAAGGAGGTTCTTTAAGTTAAGTTACGTTAAGTTAAGTTTAAGTTGATCGTGATCCTGGCATAAAGGAGGTACAGCAAAGTTGGATAGAAAACATATAAAAGGAACCAACACATCTTGTCGCATCTGTACGACAGACACTCACTCATGTATGCAAAGATTATTCTTTTACAATAAAAGACGGGGGGTGGGGAAAAAATGTACTGGCCAAAGAAAAACTTGTATAATGATTACAACACACACATTTATTTTATCACATTTATAGTAATAAAAGGAAGTGTTTATTTGTGTGTGATGCCCAGCCAAATTTCCAGCGCACAGAGATCTGAAATTTTTAACATAGGTGGACGGAAAGGGATCCTAATGCACCTCGAAGCCGGATTTTAAAATCTTTAATTAGCTTTTTAATTAAGTCTAGAATTACGTTTCAGAGATAACTGTGATAAAAATATGCTGCATCCTCCTCGGACAAAAAAAATGTGTAGGTACGAAATCGACAAGGAAAAACATAGAAATATAACACATTTCAAAGATAACGTTTCATTTTGAATCTTTAGATGGCAGCACATGGCAATGCATATATCTGTAGATGGCCACGGGCAACGCCGTGCGGGATTGCTAGTTTAAATTAAAACAATACAACTTTTAAGTGCTTTTTTATTTAGATGCAACTCTTAAAAGACACATTACTGGTAATGAGCTTTTATTCTACATATTGATTGTATTATTTAATCATTTGAGCCATGTGGGTGAAATTATAATAGTGGGAGACTCCTTTAACTAGAAACCGGGGTCATCCGGGTGCAGGGAATGCGAAAAAGGGCCAGTGATTTTGCGGTTTTTATAGAAAAACATTTTTTTGGCCAAAATAAATAAAATATTATTTCAAAAGTAATTGTTGAATATCTGTCATGAGCATAGCGACATTAAATGATAGAAAAAAAAATCATTAAATTCCAGGACATCCTTGACAGATATTCAACAATTGATATCACCGTGTGAAAAAAAACTATCTTATGTTTGTACTAGAGCAATATTTGATTTATTTTGGCCCCAAAAATAAAAAAGTTTTGATAAAAAACTGCCAAAACACTCACCTTTAACATATCCCTACATTCCCAACTTAAGTGTATACTTATAAAGTCTAAGACATGTTAATTTTAAGAAAGTTGTGAACATGTGTCTACTCAACTTGACCAATGAAATCCCCGACCTTTTCCCTGATTTCCCCTGATCATTTCCTAAAATTCCCCGACTAAAAAGTATGTCACATCCTTCTAACTCGCCCCCCCCCTCCTCCCCTCGTTTTTCTACTAATATTTTGTTATGAACAATAATAAGTTTAAAAATTTAAATAAACATGTGGTTTTTTTAAAATTTGTATTAACATTGTTTACTAAGAATTAAAAATATATTACAGAGCTACAAAAAAAAAAAAAAGACAGTTTGAATCACATTATAATTTACTGATTTAATGATTATTATATTTCATATTTTGATTAAAATAACATTTTCCCGGATTTTAATTATAATTTTTACCAAATTCCCGTCTTATTCCCGTTTTTTTCCGATCACTTCAAATTCCCGGCTAATTCCCGTTTTCCCGTTTTCCCCGGATGGTAGACATCCTGTGTGAAGTTATATTCTATTTTAAGAGGGCCAAACCATGATCAGCGCTGCAAGCAAAATAGACCAAATTTCAATTCATAAAGTTTATTTTTAGACAATTAGCTTTTCAGTCCTAAAAAGCCATTAATTGTTAGTTTTTTTTCCCACAGATCTTACTGCCAGTCTGGTTGTTTGGTGTTTGTGGTTAGAGTAATACAGGATGTTTAGCTTGCTCTCGGCGCCGATGCTTCTTATAAACCAACTGGATGTATTAGTTTGAAAGTTATAAGGAAATCAGGGTCCGATAGAAAGCAAAACACCCTGAATTATGATTTGTTTAGAATCATTTGGTGCTCATAAGCAAACATAAATTTAGCTATTTTATAAAATTTGATTGAGATATGTTTTAGATACAGTAGAACTCCAATAATCCGGATTAATGATTGCGGATGTTATCCGGATATGCAGAAATCCGGATATTGGATTAATTATTTAATTAAGGCAATGTTTCAAAATAAAACGCAAAATTTACGCTAAAATAACTTTTTTATAATTTTAAATAAAATGATAGAATATTCGGGCAAAGGTAGAGCACAGATAAAAATAGAAACACTGACACATATTTACACACACTTCAATATTTTGATGCTATTGATAGCATCTTCCTCAGGAAGTAGTAGTAATTAAGACTTTCTGAGGAAGATGCTACAATAGCATCGAAATATCTAAGTGTGTTTTTACTTTTAATTGTGCTCTAAAATTTTCCTAATATTCTATCATTTTATTTATTACTAAATGTTTTTGCTCAATGCACTTTTTTTAATACATATTTTTTTATTGTTTTTGCAATAATAGAGCAAAGTGGAATCACATTATAGTACTGTAATAAAAAAATACATTACTTACTTTTCTGTAAACAAGAATACAATGAATTTTAATCGGGGTGGTGATGGCTGGCATGCGGCCGCGGCGCCCGGCCGGCAAATACCATCTCCATTCGCGGCGACGCAGCTTGACAAATTTCAGTTCTGTACAGTACAGTATTTTCCTTTTTTTAATTCATTTTTTTTTTAATTTCCTGATAATGATCTGGATATTCGGCGATACGGATGACTGGAGTTCGGATAAATGGAGTTCTAATGTATTTACCTGTCTCATCAAATACATTTATGAAATCGTTGATGTAATCGTTAAACGTTACTGAAAAAAAAAACCTTTTGTACAACTAATGAAACAATAAAATGTATGTATAAATCCTTAGACTGGTGCACTCATCCTAGACTCGAATAGATAGATGATAAATACCTTTCTTATAAATAAAGATCATATAAAAATGAGTTAAGTTTCTTTATTTTGTTACATCATCAACTGTTTCCAGCCTGTGACCGGGTCAGTTTAGTAAAATGCCACCATCTTCCTCTAGCCTTCCACCATTCTTCTTTTCTAACTGCATCCTCAACTCTCAACTATCTTATATACCCCCACTATTTCCCGGATAGCTTCATTCCTGATCTTGTCTCTCCTCTGACAGCTAACAGCTCCTCACAAACTTCCCTTCCCATGTCCTCCACTTCCTAGTCTTCCTTACACTCCTGTCCATGTTTCTGCTGCGTGTGTGACAATGGGTACTAAGTATGCCCTTTAGAGCGCTTCCTTACACTGTCAAGGGCACTTCTCTTCTCCATAAAAGTCTCTTACACACCTTAGACAATCCTCCTGCTCTCCTCTTCTCATTAGATCCTCTCTACTTCCACCTTCCTCGTCAACCACACTTTCAAGGTATTTTTATCATTCTGTACTTTTCTCAGCTCTACTTCACACAACCTTATAGCTTTATTAGGCCTTACCTTATCATAACTTCACACTTTGCCGTGCTAAATTTCATTCCACACTCTCACTTCTATTCCATTCTTGTAGTTGTTCCTGTACTTCCTCTCCTTCTCCCCCATACCATCAAGTCATCAGCAAACATCATGGCTTCCATTCTTCCCTCCTCAAGTTTTCCTGCCACTTTGTTCGTGACCATTTCCATTACCATTACAGATAGTAATGGTGAGAGGTCTCTCCTCTGCTTCACTCTGGTTTTATTTTGGAACCACTCCGTCCTCCCCTCTCCATATTAACACAACTCCTGTTTATCCTCATACATGCTTTTCATTCTCATTACAAGCTCCTCTTTCCACTTCGGCCTCCTCCATCGCTTTCCAAACTTTATTTCTATCCCCGCTATCACTGTCTTCTCCACGTCCATAAATACCCTTACCAAGTCTTTCCCTATTCATACCTTCTTTCCCATCAACTGTTTTATGGGAAATATTAAGTCTATTGTAGACCTATATTTCCTAAATGTGTGCTGTTCCTTTCTCCACCTTCCTTTCATTACATTTCTTAATTCTCTTTTCCAGTACCTTCTCGTACATTTTTGTACAGTAGCACATTAACGCTATCCCCTTATAATTTATAAAATACTATATATACAGTAGAGCGTCGGAAATCCGGACGTCAAAAATCCTGAGCGTCGCAAATCCGGATTGGCGGTGAGAGCAGGTCAAGTCTTGTACAAAAAACAATTAAGGACTTTTTTACCCAGTAAGTTTCCATTAATTACTGTAGATTCTTGTTTTGTTTTTCCTAAAAAGTATTGTAGAGTTACTAATCTAAATTACATAATGTACATGTTCTTATTCAATATACTTTATTAAAATATTTTGTGTATTGTATTTTTCGAACCCTTCAGCCTCTATTTTGTAATACAGTAGACTCCCGAGCGTCATGTATCCTCTAGTCAATACATTACGTATGTATACAGTTAGTCAAAGCACATTTGAAAATCCGGACAATTCAGTAATCCGGTCCCGATAGATCCGGATTAACGACGCTCCACTGTATATATTTTATAAGTAAATTGTTCTATATTTAATGTGCATTTAATAGATTTGGGTTGAATCCACTATTTTACGAATCCAAATCTTCACGTTACCATAGAATCTCGAATCTGAATTGTGAAAAAAAATTATGGACATAAGAATATAGATATAAAAGAAACACTAACTAAATGTTAACGTTCATATATTCAGTTAAATTAATGTTCTGGGGTCTGGTTGTTCAAGTTAATCCTATAATTATAATTGGTTTTGAACCACCAGTAAGTATTAAAGATCTTAAAACCAATTTCATTTTTTGAATATAAGAAATATGTTTTTTTAAAAGGATTTGAGTTTCAAATCCGAGATTTCCTCGAACCTTTTTTTTTTTTTTTCAATTTGAAGCGAACTCTAATCGAATATAAGAAAACTTCTCAAAGCCATGTTCGAGTAATTATTGTTAATTGTTTTATGCTTGAAAAAGTAATTATATTGTTATTTATATAACTTTGGGAACTAAAATTATTTAGAAAATGTTTTATTGCACTTACTATTTTGTTTTATTCTAATCAATCAAGCTCTCAATACAATTTATGATTCAATTACTTAAAAAAAAAATTAAGTGTGTGATATGTGCGAAGACTTTGTTTTCATAGACCATCATATTAATCCTGAAGAAATAACACAGGTTGAGTGTAAAGGATCCTTCATTCAGAAGAGCTCGAATCTTCCGCGCCAAGGGCTGTCAGGAAGGATATCTGGCCAAAGTATTCTTTCAAGATGTCAATAACCTCCTAGAAAAGATTCAAAAGTAATTTGAAGAACAAAAAAAAAAAATAAAGATAATCTATTGATAAGAAAAATGTACTGGATTGAAAATATATTGATAAAAGTTACAAGAAAAGGGGATAGGAGCGAATAAAATTAACAATACAATATGGTTTTGCCACTGGACAATGAGGTGATGGCTGCCTCTTGAAGAAAAATCGATCGTTACCGCCCAATCCCTCGATTTGTATTTCGTTTAGACGCGCAACACAACTTCCTAAAAAAACTAAAACAAAAAAACACGAAAGGGAAAAAAGGATAAATGTAAAGAATGATAGGATACTTATATAAGAACATGTAAAAGGTATAACAAAGGAAATGGACCTTTCAATTAACTACATATTGTTTCTACTAGTCCTTTGCGAGAATTATATTCTGACTTTGGGAAATCTTCTGGTGGGAAATAACGATTTCCTCCTGGGAACGAGATGATAATAATAATAATGATAATAATAATAATTATTATTATTATTATAATAATCAACTGTAGTTTCTTTTCAGCGCATCTTAATAACCATTACCGCTTTACTCAAGTTATTAATTCCACTGATACGGTGCATAGGTGGTTAAATAGTTTAAGGTGTCTCTTTCGCGATAAACTGGACTGTCGATGACTAAGGTGATCAAGGTTTGAATCTCGGTCAAGTGTTGTTTTTTTTTAACAAAACCGTTTTTCACTCTCATTCCACACAAATGCGAGAACAGCCCGTCTAAAACCAACTCGCCCTCATCCCTTTAACACATTAGCGTATGACAATAAACTTACATCTTTGTCGAACCCTCCCACCTGCTCTTGCGCCATCGCGCTATACAGCGCGGGTCGAAACGCCAGGTGGTTTTGGAGTGTGAACGCATTGTTTATCTTGACCACCTTGGCGAGATCTGCGATCGGCTTATCTGGGACATTCTTGAAAATGTATCCTTTGTGTCTGACATCAAAAATCTGCGGTGAAAAACAACAATGTAGTTCCACGTGGATATAATAGTGCAACAATGTAGTTCCACGTGGATATAATAGTGCAACAATGTAGTTCTACGTGGATATAATGCAATAATGTAGTTCCACATGGATATAATAGTGCAACAATGTAGTTCCACATGGATATAATAGTGCAACAATGTAGTTCTACGTGGATATAATAGTGCAACAATGTAGTTCTACGTGGATATAATGCAATAATGTAGTTCCACATGGATATAATAGTGCAACAATGTAGTTCCACGTGGATATAATAGTGCTACAAATGTAGTTCCACGTGGATATAATAGTGCAACAAATGTAGTTCCAAGTGGATATAATAGTGCAAAAATGTAGTTCCACATGGATATAATAGTGCAACAAATGTAGTTCCATGTGGATATAATAGTTCAACAATGTAGTTCCACATGGATATAATAGTGCTACAAATGTAGTTCCATGTGGATATAATAGTTCAACAATGTAGTTCCACATGGATATAATAGTGCAACAAATGTAGTTCCATGTGGATATAATAGTTCAACAATGTAGTTCCACATGGATATAATAGTGCAACAAATGTAGTTCCAAGTGGATATAATAGTGCTACAAATGTAGTTCCAAGTGGATATAATAGTGCAACAAATGTAGTTCCACGTGGATATAATAGTGCAACAAATGTAGTTCCATGTGGATATAATAGTTCAACAATGTAGTTCCACATGGATATAATAGTGCTACAAATGTAGTTCCACGTGGATAAAATAGTGCAACAAATGTAGTTCCAAGTGGATATAATAGTGCAACAATGTAGTTCCATGTGGATATAATAGTGCAACAATGTAGTTCCAAGTGGATATAATAGTGCAATAATGTAGTTCCATGTGTATATAATTGTTCAACAATGTAGTTCCACGTGGATATAATGGTTCAACAATGTAGTTCCACGTGGATATAAGTTCAACAATGTAGTTCCACATGGATATAATAGTGCAACAAATTTAGTTCCACATGGATATAATAGTGCAACAAATGTAGTTCCATGTGGATATAATAGTGCAACAAATGTAGTTCCACGTGGATATAATAGTGCAAAAATGTAGTTCCACGTGGATATAATAGTGCAACAATGTAATTCCACGTGGATATAATAGTGCAACAAATGTAGTTCCACGTGGATATAATAGTGCAACAAATGTAGTTCCACGTGGATATAATAGTGCAACAAATGTAGTTCCACGTGGATATAATAGTGCAACAAATGTAGTTCCACGTGGATATAATAGTGCAACAAATGTAGTTCCACATGGATATAATAGTACAACAAATGTAGTTCCACGTGGATATAATAGTGCTACAATGTAGTTCCACGTGGATATAATAGTGCAACAATGTAGTTCCACATGAATATAATAGTGTTCGGTACTATCTTGTTATATTTGTAAGACGGTCCAGGAAAGGTGGATACAAACATTTAAAAGAGAACTAACGCAATAAGACCTTTACAATGAAAAGAACACAGTCCACACTTTACACTGCTGCCACCGGACAGAGAGGAACACAAACCACACCGACCCGACAGTAATGTACAAGGCTGCCCTTGCTCGGGCACAGTGTTGCCAACTCACGTTTCCCTCCAAGAGGACGTGCACTATGTCCCACACGTAACTGCGCAACATCTGTCGCTTGGCTAGAAACCCCTCTGTGACCTTGGAACTCAAGTTCTGGTATCTGCAACATTAAGCCTCATCATTTCTAAATATACATATTCGTTAAATTTTAAAAAAATGACCCTTGGACACGGGAATCGAACCCGGGACCTTTGGCTTGCCAAGCCAATGCTCTTACTCCCCCCCACGAGCTATCCAAGAGTTGTCCCGTACCCAGGGTCATTCTTCACTCATATTTTAAGGCAGAATCTGTGATGGACATGAGGGAATTGTCAGCTACATAGAGTGATCAATTTAAGATCATGAGCTATAGATAACAAAGCCACCTTCGACTCGGGAGGGCTTCAAGTTGTCAAAAGTACAATGACAACTGTATGAACACACATATCATAATGGATTGAAATAAACAAGCTTGTTAAGTACGGTTATAGCCACAATTAAATATCACATTCCTTAAATTGGAATTAAATCATATTATATTATATTAAATACAGTCGAGAATAGACACACAAATCACAATGGCTTTATTGTAGCTAGGGAAGTGCGCAGAATCAAGAACTTTGTCTAGTTTCCGAAAAGAAAAAAAGATTCAGAAATCAACAATTAAATATATTGACGGCTAAATATAATTAATTTATGTTTATTTATATTTATTACTGTGGCTCTATCTTATAAGCTGTGCCATGGTGGAACCAAGGTAGGACTGCTACCTCGCTTGATTCCACTATGGTGAAGCTTATAAGAAAGGGTCATGGTGTAATCAGTCGAGGTAAGGCCGCTACTGCTCACGCTGCTATGGTGAACTGTCATTACCTGACGACGAGTTTACAACCACGAAGGAGCAGACTGGGATTGAGACAGAAGAGACAAGAATATACCACGGCCGCGGGCGCCAGCGTCCACAAGGCGAGTCCGCTCGACTTCTCCAGGGAAAGCATCTGGTGGACAAGATCTCAACTAAAGTAAGTCTAATGACAGTCACAATCATCCCCTTTTTTTTCAATTTAAAACAAAGTCGAAACAAATAATATGAGATACTACCAAAGTCAAATTGAAGTTTGAATATTAAAAAAAAAAGTTTTTTTAAATTTAGTCTTACTATCCCTTGGGTTAGGATTCGATAAGGTTGCATTTAAAGGAAGTGAACCCGCATTTGCACGGAGGTAAAGTGGAAAACCACCCCAGTTCACCCGACCGAGATTCGAACATTGATTTCCCCATTCTCGGCAGTCAAGGGTAACACGAAACTAGCGCATTAGCCCACTAAACCACGGAGGCAGTTAAAAAAAAAAGGTTGAATGTTGTATAAATATAATTATAATTTGCATAACTAAGTAAATTAAGTATTAAATTTAATTAACAAAATGCTATATTCCAAACATAATTAATATACTTTGTCTTAAAATAAGAAATTGAGTTACTATCGAGAACATTTGTGTAAGAACTCTTAATACTGCTTTTTGGTGGTTCAACACCAATCGTAATTATAGGATGAACTCAACAACCAGACCCCAGACCAATAATTTAACACTTAACTGAATGCATGAATTTTATAATGAATGGATTATAAGAAAGAATGTTAACATTTAGTTACTATTTATATTTTATATTATTATATTATATTTCCTCTTGCAAGTTTTTCCAAGATTACCCGCCTCGTGCCGTAGTTGCTACACGCTAGTCGTGTTGAGCTCGACGCGAGGACAGGAGATCGAGGTTCGAATCTCGGTCGGGTAAACTGGGGTAGTTTTCTAAATGTTTTCTACTCTCCTCACGCAAATGCGGGTTCACTTCCTCTAATCCAACCCTCCAATTCCTAATCATTAGCGTAATTAGTACTTAAGCGCATAGCCCGAACGGTAGTAAGACGCGTGCTAAATATTATTATTATTTTTCGAGATTCAAAGGTAACATGAAGATTTAGATTTATATACCAATGGATTTGACCCAACTCTTATTTTTTTAAATTGCTTTTTTTTATAAAAATGTATGATTACATATATCAATTTTTAAATCAATTTTAATATATTTGTAAAAGTTGATTTTTTTTTATTCAGACAAAATTTAAATATTGACGAAATTTATTCACTATGAAATAATATCTTAAGATTATAAAAAAAGTTAATTTAATCCAGAATTCACGAGATCAAATAGAAAATTCTGAATAGTTAAAAAAAAAATAGTAAAGTTTAGTAGAGTTAAAAAAAATATTTCAGAGTCAAGTTTTTACATCTCAAGTCAAAACTCAAATTTATAAGTACTCGCCCCACCCCTTATTTAATAAAAGAGTTCTTTATAATCGGCAGACGACGGTATTGAAGTAGCCACTGACCGTCTCGTAGAAGTCGAGCGCCTCGCTCAGTACCAGGTAACTTCTCCTCTCCAGTCGCAGTCCGAGTACCACCAGCTGCTCCACAAACTCCGTCAAACTTTCCAGCGTCGTGGTGATATCCCAGTTATTGGTGCATTGGAGAAACGGACTATCGATATTGTTTATTCTTCGGTGCACCACCAGGAACTTTAAACATATACAAGGCGAGTCAATCAATCTGCCGGACTCCTCACACAGCCCTAGAGTACTCAATAACTTTTCAGTACAGATCTGCAAACGTTTTGATAGTAACAATTTCAATTAGAATTTTATATTATTTTACTCGATAACTCAAATCAAACAAAAATAAAATAAAATGCGATGAAGTTTCAGGTTTATTGTGAATCCCACAATGTGCCTAAGATATTCGAGCCGAGCTGATGCCGATTATTAATCCGATCATCGGCCGATTCTGGCACAATCAGCGGATCCGATGATAGGCGTTTGTATCGCCAATCATTTATGCTGATTATTCTAAATGTGTGGATATATTTTAAATGCTTAAGTCATAAATATAAAATACCAATTCGTAAAAAAAAAAATATATATATATAATCCATTCCCTTGAATATAACAAATTCTTTATTGGGTTTTCAATAAAACTTAAAACAAATGACGAGCAAATACTGTACCTTTTCTCCCCCACTGTGGGTCGTTGGCATCAGAGACTCTTCCGCACAACTCAATTGGTCAGTTATACAAAAAGGAAGCCCACTCCAACCGAAACAAGATCAAGACGTTGGTATTTTTAAATAACAATCTCAAGTCCTCCCAACAGTGAATATGTAAAGTTAATTTGGATGTAGCAATAACATTTGTCAAGAGCCTTTTTCTCTAATCTCAAACCGGTTTTCCTTTAGACAAAGAATTGCAGGAAGCCTATAAAAATGTAGCCATGTACGTGAAGCCAGATTTTAACTAACTTATGTCCAAGTCTCGCTTTCATCTAAACACAGAATATATGTATTCTCCATGTGTACAGAACTTTGTGCGCCCCTGTTAATTTTATTGAAAATTATTATTACATTTGTTATTTATGATTATATCTTAAAACAACTTTATTTGGACTTGACTAAACAAACTTCTAATCGACAGTATGAAATTGAAAACCAAACAAAGAATCGGCATCGGTGATCGGCCTAGTCGGCAACAAATAGTCGGCCTATTCGGCAAAATAGCTGATCGGCCCTGCTCTGATTTATTTACTCAAATACAGGTACATTTCTTCTTGAGTTCTACAACTTTTTATGCCGAGACTAAACGTTTCATTCACATGTAAGCCAATCAGTTTTATTTACCATGGATCATGTTCTCAAGGAAATGTGTTTTTGAATGTACTCACCAGGTTGGCGATCATCCTCTTGAGGCAGGAAATGATCTGACATTTGACGATTTCGTCAGAGGACACAAACAGTACCTGGAGATGCACCAAGATGCAGTCATGCAGTTCTGAAACCAAACACCGCGTTGAAGCATTATAATATCCTAGCAGAAATTTTAGGACCACGCAAATCCTCTATTTTACAAATCAGAATATCGTATAAATGATGAACGTAGGAGGAATTATAATAATATAAAATATAAATATTAACTAAATGTTAACATTCTTTCTTATAATCCATTCATTATAACATTCATACATTCAGTTAAGTGTTAAAGTACTAGTCTGGGGTCCCCGGCCGTTAATTCAACAAACCGACATTTCACCAACGATACATTTTACGGCCATGCCTGGAATCGAACCTGGTACTCTTAGTTCAGTAGGCAGACACGCTACAGACTGAGCCAAAGTGTCGGATTCTATGCAGTATTAGAGTTCTAAAATTAATTTTGATTGATAATTTTTTTTTAAGGATATAAAGTTTCGTAGTTTTCTTTCCCCACTTTCTTATTGACATGACAAAAAGAGTATTAGACAGAATAGAGAAGTAGTTCCATAAAACGACACAGTACATTATATTTTAAGCCGTGTGGACCGACAGAGATTGATACTTTCTCCCCGACCGGGCCTACCGCATTAAGGAGTCGATGGCTACCCGTTCCCCTACTCGCATATTATAAGTACAAAATTACCTTCGAAAGAATAAAACGTGATCCAGGAGAGTAGGTTGTAAACTTGCGGTCGGAACGATAGCCCGTCCCATAAGGCCAGATAGTCCACCAGAAACCTCGAGACCACCGTATGCCTTGCTGCATATATTCCTCCAGAGCCACCAGCCTGTCCAACAAGTGCTCCATCTCACGGTACTCAAACTTCTTGTTCCTCTGCAACAGAGCTGGCGGCGCAACCACAAAGATAATAACCAACTTACCAACGCAGCCTTCGTACCACCCCCTTCGACCCTGGCCACCCGATATGGGTTTGCGAAGCTTCAAAAACTTCAGACTTCTCTTCGAATATTCATCCGCTTCGACTTCGGTTCAAATAGTAAAATTCCAAATTCGACAATTACAAAGCTTTATTAAAAAAAAAGTAATTAAAGTTAAGATGCATATTTATGTGTGGTTTTTTTTTTGTTTTTTTTGCTGTTATTTCCATCACAAATTATTATAAGTGTAAAAAAATTTTTTAATATATATTTGTAATATGGAAGAAGAACACAGTTCACACTTTACACCGCTGCCGCTGGAAAAAGAGGTAATGGCCGCCTGTTGAAGAAAATCTATCATTACCGACCAATCCCCCCACCTAGGTTTCATTCTATCGGAACTCATCAGGAGGGGGAGTGTGAAACGTGCAACACAACTTACTAAAAGAGGAAACCAAAAAAAAAAAACACAAAAGAGAGGGAAAGGAAAATTGTTAGGAATAAAAGGACACTTAGATAAGAACAGGTGAAAGGAATACCATAAAGGAGAGACACAGAAAACGAACCTTGGATGTGAATACAGTAGAGCATCGGAAATCCGGACGTCAAAAATCCGGATTGGCGGTGAGAGCAGATCAAGTCTAGTACAAAAAACAATTAAGGACTTTTTTACCCAGTAAGTTTCCATTAATTACTGTAGATTCTTGTTTTGTTTTCTTCTAAAAAGTATTGTAGAGTTACTAATCTAAATTACATAATGTACATGTTCAATATACTTTATTAAAATATTTTGTGTACTGTATTTTTCGAACCCTCCAGCCTCTATTTTGCAATACAGTAGACTCCCGAGCGTCATGTATCCTCTAGTCCAGCGTTTCCCAAAAGGTGTTCCGCGGAACCCTGGGGTTCCGTGGAAGGGTCAAAGGGGTTCCGAGATCTGTCTGAGAATTAACTAAAACGTTCGTAGAAAACAGTCATAACATAGCCGCGCCGCTGTAAGTATATCTAGTATCAAACAGCGCGGGCGGAGCGGGGTGGCGGGGCGTTGCACCTGTCGAGACAGCGCTATTAGTGCTATTATAAGTAAATATGTGAAAAAATTTCATTCTTCACATTAAATAGTTACTTTTTTTTGTACGATAAATGTTTTATAATACTTATAATAATATTTTTTTATTTATAATTATTCTTTCTTTTCATGTCAAACATGAAAATATTCAAACTACACTACAAGGTACAATCACTTTTGTTATTATCAAAATGGGGTTCCACCAAAAAAAGTATGATCAATTAGGGTTCCGTGGCCAAAAAAAATTGGGAACCTCTGCTCTAGTCAATACATTACGTATGTATACAGTTAGTGAAAGCACCTTTGAAAATCCGGACAATTCAGTAATTCGGATGGGTCCCGGCCCCGATAGATCCGGATTAACGACGCTCCACTGTATTACTAACCAGTGGCAGCAGTGTAAAGTGAGAACTGTGTTTCTATGTGGCTTCACTGTAAAGAACAAAACGCAACTCAAAAAGATGAAACGATGTTTTCCTATAAGTGACAACATTTGATAATATTTTTTTCACTATGTAATCAAGCGATTGTTCACAAAGCCCAGTTCCTGTGAGAAGGGTCATTAACCTGAACATAAGGTCCCGTACAGTTGATAGGAGAATATCCCTTGCACCTCGCTGCCCCTGAAAGCGAGGATATGGCAACCAGCCGTGTTGACCAACAGACTTATGCTCTCGTTGGGGATATCCAAGCTCAGCAAGTGACAGTTCAGGTGATTAAACCTAAACAACAACAAAAAAAGATGAGTTAAATGAATCTTCAAATATAGCGAATATTTTTAGGAAAGTTGAGAATTTAAAAAAAAAATATATCATAAATCTCACAACCCGATTGTTTTTTTTACAGGATGACATCAGAGCTGACAAATATTATGTTCTAAGTTGAAGTTTTCACAGCTTAACACAAGTCTCAATCTAGTTTAAAGCTAATATAGATTGTCGATACGGATTGAACCCTGAAATCTTTAAGCATATTCAATAGAGTTCTGTCTCAGATTTAGAGCTTCAAGCAGATCTTTAAATAGGTATTCTTTATATTAAAAAGATTGACAACTGGACACAAGAATCAAATCCAGGACCTCTGGCTAAGTATGCTAATGCTCTAACTACTGAGGTAACCAGGATTTTATCCGTGCCCGGGGTATTTCTAAACTCATATTTTAAGGCAGAGTCTGTGAGATGGACATGCGAGAACCATCAGCTACATATGAGTGATTATTAAGAACGTTAGTTCTCGGATAACGCAGCCATATTATGATATTTAGATGTGGCTAAGATAGTAACTAACAAATATAATCTCTTGGCTAGTTAATCCATCTTTAAAACTCGTATGAACAGAGTCAGTAATGAATGGGTGCTGGAAGAGTGTGGTTTGAAAGGGAATACAATAGATCAATGTGAAAGAACCGTCTTACATTGGTTTGGGCATGTTGAGAGGATGATGAAGCTAATATATGAAGGTAGAGTGTGTTGATCAAAAGGAAGGGCTAGGCCATGTAAGACGTGGGTAAATGTTGTAGACAAATGTGTGGACAAGAGAAACATTAAGAGTTTTGACTCGGTGTATGGATGTTGAAGGGAGTATGTAAGGATAAGGAAAGTGTGGAGAAAGTTAGTGAGGATGTATGGATGTTGTTGAAGAGAAGGGAGTGTGCAAGGATAGGGAAGTGTGGAGAAAGTTAGTGAGGATGGATTAACTAGGAGCTGTTGTTTTTTGAGCTATATGCACAGTTTCTTGCCTACCCTGTAAGGAAACGATGTATGTATGCATGTTAAATAGATAGTCAAGTTTATTTTAAAAAGATTTACAGGCTCACAATTTCAAGCTACTTCCTTTTTTTGACTTGTTTTTTGTTCCTGACGACCATGTTTAATCTCATCTCTACACCAGTTATACCCAACCAAAGTTTCGCGAGCTCGTGATCGGGGTTCCAAGAGAATCCGCAAAAGCTTCCTTTTTTATTGGTATGTCCATCATTTTCGGACACTGTGGAAGCATGTTAAAGGTAGCTCTTGGACTCGAACTTCCTCATTCATAATTTAGTATGCTCTCTGATCAACAATCAACAAGTATGTTAAGAGAAATTAGCAGTGTGTATCAACTGAAAGAAAATTATAATTTTGACTACTGTAAATAAAAAAGTTGTGTAATTTTTTTTGGTGAAAATTAGAAAATTGCAGAGATTTGATCAAATTCCCCCGACTTTCTTCTGAATTTTTTCCCCCCTGTCTTCCTAGTCGCTGGACTTAAATACGTATCTATTATATAACACTCACTTCTTAAACTCCAATACGGAATACGTCTCTCTTTCTTGGTACAAACGCGAGCCGAAACGTATGTAATTCACCGGGGGAATCAATTTCATCTTGCTTTTCTTGCTGGCCTGAAAATGTATAACAAAATTTATATTTATTATTTATAAATTGTGGCATAGTCATATTTACCATACGTATTACAAAAAATAAAAGCTGAAGAAAAATGATGCATTAACTTTGTCAAACTCTTATGTTACCAGCCAACAGATTTCACCATCCAAATCGTTACGTTCAAATGTCCACCCACAAATTTGGATAAATTTGAAACAATTTTCTTATGTAGTATCTTATTTTCAGGAGACAAGGATTGCCTTAAAAAAGCGTCTTTTGAGGCTTCAATTTGGAACCCCCTCCGTACTAGGGGTGTATTCCATACCCGCCAGTCTGCCCCCCATGGAGAAAAAACCTACAGGCGCCCCTGCTAGACGCGGTGTTAAAAAATATTACTATAGACACCCAAGTTTTGTGAGACTTGTTTTTACTAACTTTTACTTACAGCATTAAAATGACTACCAAAACATATTTAAAGAACATTGTAGCATATTTAGATTCATAATACATGCGCAAAATAAAACAAGATCGATTCTTTCCACAAAATTAATTGCTCGGCCTTTTAAATGCGAATTACTGTTAATTTTGATGATTCTGTGTCATACTCAAATTTTCGAGTTTTGTAAAAATCTTCGAGTCGAAATTGAGGAGATATTAAAACTCGACTCTAACTCAAACTTTTTAGTACTCGCTACCCCCCCCCCTCCCCTCAATTTTCTTTTATGGAGTTACGAGTATTTTCTGACTAAAATGTCTTCATCCATCCCTACTCTATTAGTGTAATTAAAACTTATAATTCCCAGACGACGGGCGAGGGGATGGGGGGGGATGAGACGGCTTACCAGCCCCTACTTTTTTTTTTTTAACTCTTCCCTTGTCCCACGTAACTTACCGGGGGCACGAACCAGACGAGATTGTCCCGGGGATCTGGTCCCTCGGTCCCCGTTTGAACCCTTTCGAGCACCTGCTGGAAGTGTTGGCGTAGACCCTCCGGGATCTTCTTGAACGCCGTGTGAATGTTCACGGGGGGCAGAGTCTCGGGGAACGACTTCTGGTTTGTAAGACTTGAACAGACTGAAAAACACAAATAAAACTGACGGGAGAAAGTCCACCTCTTTAGACTTGGGGGGGTAAATTTCTAACATTCGGATCCAGAACTTGTCGCAAAAATGTAGGTTTCAAATTTTTTTTGGGGGGGGGGGCTGGTATGGGAGTGTGGAGTCAATATGATTCAATCGTGTTGAGCCAGACCGCCGAGGACGGGAGATCGAGGTTCGAATCTCGGTCGGGTGAACTGGAGTGGTTTTTCCTAAATGTTTTCCACTCTCCCTCCACGCAAATGCGGGTTCACTTCCTCTAAATTCAACCTTCCCAATTCCTAATCAATTAGTGTAATTAGTACTTAAGCGTATAACCCGAACGGGTAGTAAGACGCGTGCTAAATAAAAAAAAAAATATATAATGATTCAACCAATTTCATGTAGATTTTTTTTCTTGTAAGGACAAGCTCAAATTCCTCAAAAATCGTGAGATTCAAGATTCTCAAATATATATATATATATTTATATATCGACTCAAAATCAAAAAATTTATGAGAGTAATAAAATTTTATAGACTTGGAGTGGATGGGAAAATAATAAATACACAAAAAGAGAATGCAATTGTAAAAAAATAATTTACTCAAAAAAAGTTTGTGAAATTTGTTAATTATAATGGAAAGTATATGTTATTTTTATTTATTTTATTTGGTTAAGATATTTAACGCGCACTTTTCGAACAAATTCATTATGAGAATTTCTATGAGCGAGAGCGAAAGAACCTACCAATTTTACCAGGAAAGGTATCTTCGCACACCTTACAGAGTTATTTCACACGCCACAATCAACACGGGAACGACAGCTTCACTTCCCCTCAGAAGGAAGTTGTGCAACGGACTTTCATCATTCAAGAGAAATCCGTCAACCTTGGCTGGGTTTGAACCCGCGAACATCAGGTCCTAAGCCGAGTACTTTACCCCCGAGGTCGACAGTATATGTTACAACGTATCAGTAAAACTATCCATCTCAAGTTCACGCGCCCGTTCTCTGAAACGACTTCTTTTCAGTGTCAATCTCACGGGCCGGGTAAAAAAATCTTCCATTCCATGAAATGGGCAGTTGCGGGTGATGGGCAGAAACATTTTGGGTTATTACGATATTATTAAAACTAATAAATTCCCGGTTTGGTTTTTTTAATTTCTTAGGGCCATTATTTGCTATTTTTTAATTACTAGAATTTTTCGAGTCATTTGTTAACCTTCGAGACGAGATTGATAATTTTTTTTTTCCTCTTGAATTTGAGATATTTTCGAGTCTCGTACGTCCCTACATTTAATTATTTAATCTTGCCTCAGTAGTGCAGTGGTGTGGGAGCGGGCTCCGTATTTCCTCTCGACAAAGAGCACCCTTTTCACCCTCCAACGGGAGATGTCGTCAGGTTCAGTCAACTCGTGGATCACTTTGCACACGTAGGAGTTCTGAAAAACACAAACCAATCGGGCGTACATACACATTCATAATCACAGGGTAGACAAGAAACTCTGTATTTAGCTCAAAAAACCACAACTATATACTTAATCCATCCTCACTAACTTTCTCCACACCTCCCTATCCTTGCATACTCCCTTCTATTCAACAACATCCATACATCCTCACTAACTTTCTCCACACCTCCCTATCCTTACATACTTCCTTCTCTTCAACAACATCCATATATTCTCACTAACTTTCTCCACACTTCCCTATCCTTGTATACTTCCTTCTCTTCAACAACATCCATACATCCTCACTAACTTTCTCCACACTTCCCTATCCTTGCATACTCCCTTCAACATACATACACAGAGTCACACATGCTCTTTTATTATTAAAACTACTAATATTTCTCTTTTCCCACACATTCGTCTACAACATTTGACCATACCAAGAAACCAGCGGTTCTTAACATTTTATTACTCGCGGCCCCCTTAATACCCTAAAATATTTTCGCACCCTCCTGGTTTTTTTACTAACATATTATTCATTAAAATGTATTTTAAAAATGGTGATTTTATTTACTGATTATAATAACAAAACAAATAAAAAAAAACCTAATTAACTTATCCTAAATGTATTTAATTGAACCTCTGTTATTGAATATTTTCCACTAATTTTTGTCTATTCCTGTTTTGATTGTATAACTTAATGCTATTCACATGCAGGAGTCGATTCAGAGTAGATTTCGTTGCTTAGTTTTAATATTTACAACTATGGAAAATCTCTTTTCCCATAAGTAAGAACAAAGAGCCGAAAATTTTGAATGGCGGTGGTAAACAGATGGGTATTATTTGTACTATCCATGATTCCTATTATCCTTACTTCTCCTCCCCACATATTACTGCCCTCCCTGACCATCCGCGTCATACCCAGATTATTAGAGTAATAGTGTATTCAATTCAGGTTTGTTTTTAATTAACAAAGTGTACTTGTATGCCCTTAGAACAAACCAAAGTGTACTTGTATACCCTTAGAACAAACCAAAGTGTACTTGTATACCCTTAGAACAAACCAAAGTGTACTTGTATACCCTTAGAACAAACCAAAGTGTACTTGTATACCCTTAGAACAAACCAAAGTGTACTTGTATACCCTTAGAACAAACCAAAGTGTACTTGTATACCCTTAGAACAAAGCAAAGTGTACTTGTATACCCTTAGAACAAACCAAAGTGTACTTGTATGACCTTAGAACAAACCAAAGTGTACTTGTATATCCTTAGAACAAAACAAAGTGTATTTTTATGCCCTTAGAACAAACCAAAGTGTATTTGTATACCCTTAGAACAAACCAAAGTGTACTTGTATATCCTTTGAACAAAACAAAGTGTATTTTTATGCCCTTAGAACAAACCAAAGTGTACTTGTATATCCTTAGAACAAAACAAAGTGTATTTTTATGCCCTTAGAACAAACCAAAGTGTACTTATATGCCCTTAGAACAAACCAAAATGTACTTGTATGCCCTTAGAACAAACCAAAAGGTACTTGTATACCCTTAGAACAAACCAAAGTGTACTTGTATGTCCTTAGAACAAACCAAAGTGTACTTGTATACCCTTAGAACAAAGCAAAGTGTACTTGTATACCCTTAGAACAAAGCAAAGTATACTTGTATGTCCTTAGAACAAACCAAAGTGTACTTGTATGTCCTTAGAACAAACCAAAGTGTACTTGTATGTCCTTAGAACAACCAAAGTGTACTTGTATGTCCTTAGAACAAACCAAAGTGTACTTGTATGCCCTTAGAACAAACCAAAGTGTACTTGTATACCCTTAGAACAAACCAAAGTGTACTCACCAGACGATCGTGCTGTATGAGGCCAAAGTACAGCTCGTAATATTCGTTGATGGCCTCCCTTTCCGTCAATTTAAACTCCAGTAAAGCTGTAAAACGAGAAGCAAGTCAAACGGGTCGGAAATATCAACGTGTAATCTCGAGGATTGTGTTTATAAAACAGTGGTAAGTGTACCACTCCGGGGGTAAATAACGCACCCAATCACTTTTATTAATGTAAAATATTATTTGATTGGGGAATCCATGAATTCTCAAATTTCAAAACCTCAAGGATCTTAGAGGATTCAAGAAAATGTTGGATCCAAGAATTTCACATATAATTTGTTTTAGAGCTCTAATTCTTGAACTCAACAACCACAGACCTTATTCACCAGAGACCATTATATTTGTAACTACATTTACAACCAGAAATTTTAACATTTAGTTACTCTTTGTCCATCTCTCTTTATTTCATTTCCCTCTTACATTCTCCTCTTTTTCCACGATATCTCTCATCACCTTTTTCCACCACTCCTCCGTCTGTTCCCATTACATTTTCTCACCCTCTCCAATTTTCCATTTCCTTTCTCCCCCATCTCTCTCCTTTCTCCACCCACTTCCCTTTCTCCCTTCCTTCTTCCACCATCCCTTTTCCACTCCCTTTCTTCCCACCTCTCCTTCTCCCCATCCTCTCCTTTCTCTCCACCATCTTCTCCTTCCTTTTCCCCATCTCCTCCTTCTTCACCATCCTCCTCCTTTCTCCTCCATCTCTCTCCTTTCTTCCACATCTCTCCTCCTTTCTCCCCATCCTCCTCTTTCTCTCCATCATCTCCTCCTTTCTCCCATCTCCTCCTTTCACCATCTCTCCTCCTTCTTCACCATCTTTCCTTTCATCCATCTCTCTCCTTTCTCACATCCTCCTCATTTCCTCACGTACTGTACACTAGTCTGCTCTTATCTCTCTTCATCCTCTCATCTCATCTTCACACAATTCTAATTTTATATTACCCGCTTCAGTGGCCGCATGGTCTAAGGCGTCATTCTCACCGTGGACAGGATGACAGAGATCCGATCCCTGTCAGGTTACCTAGGGTGTTTATAACCCCCTACTGTTTCATTCTCCGTGCAAATGAGGGTACAATTCCTATAAATTACACCTTCCTAATACATTAGAGTAATTAGTACATTGGTGCAAGTCTTTTTTTTTAAATGTTTTCTGAGATTCAAATTAAAAATTCAAAGACCAGTTTTACCAGAACGCACTCTAAAACAACAAATTTGACAAATTCATATAAAAACTTTGTTATTTCTGTTGTTAAAAAAAAATAGGGCACTAAAATAGTCGGCCGCGGCCGACCGGACAACTCCTCGATGAGTGTAGCCTCGGGTGGCCACTTATGTCGCTTTGTAACATGTATTACAAAAAGTTGTAGATAACATCAAGAAAAATTATTAATTAAAAAGTAACATATGTTTAAGTTTCATTTGTTATATTAAAAAATGATTTTTGAGTTTTTTTCACGAGAATTTATATGAGCAATAGCGAAAGGGCCCACCAATTTTCCCGGAAAAATATTTTCACATACCTTCCAGGGTCCTTTTACAAGCCACAATCCACAAGGGACCGACGGCTTTACTTCCCTCTGAAGAAAGTTGTGCTACGGATTTTTATCACCCAAGAAAAACCCGATTGGGTTTGAACCCACGAACATTGGGTCCTAAGACGAGCACTTTTTACCCCAAGACCACCGGGTCTACCAGTTTTTGTTATAGTTTTGATTAAACTCAGTTAATGTCGAGTTAAAGTGTCAGGTACCGACGGTCAGGTAGTTAGGGTTGTATTTTTTATTTTTTTAAGGATCTAATTTTACTTAAAATACTTAGTTGGAAAAATAATTTTTTAAAAAATTGAACTTTTGCTCGTCTTGCTTGAGAATAGGTAGCAACAGGAATTTTCGCGATTGACTGGTTACATCTTAGTGTCGAGTGTTTTATACCAAGTGGTTCTGACCAAGTGAGAGCGCGAAAACAATTTTGAGATGTTTTTTCTTAAACAAAAATGGCGGTTGGGGTGAATTTGGTAGCTGGTAGGTGAATTTATGTAATCCTACCACATGTAACCGCAAATCGACAGAAAGAGAGCTATTTAATTTTATTATTTAGCTTTGTGCTTATTTTGACTATTCCTAATATTTGCACAACATATCAAAGTAAACATATGTTCCCAGAAATGAACTTTAAGAAAACATGAAGTACGTATGTAATATTAAATAGTCCTAGATCATATACTCTCTTTTATCATAACTAAACATTTTTAAGTACTACTACTGTCATGTATTTCTAGCTAGTAACTGATGTCCATTTTAATTTACAAAAACCTAAAATTAATTAACTACGAAGTTATACTTGTTTAGATCGGAAGTGATATTATTTTGAAATTGGCGCACAAATTCTCGTAATTCTCGTGACCATACTGTTTAGTCTGGTCAAGGAAAGCATTACCAAACCGTATCTGGTACCATCTCGGTCATAAACATTTCATAAATATTGATACCAGGTCACCCGCGAAAACATGCTTGAGCTTAAGTAGTAAATAAATCAAGTCACTTCAACCAATAAGAGGCTTACTCATCATTTATTTGACGCAAGTATACAACAAGGTATTTAACTATTATTACTTTTAACACCAAGTCTTACTAACTGTTCAGGTTAAACGAGTATTTGATAATCACTCTAATTAGGTCAGGGATGAGGAAAAAAGGCCATTTTAGAGGAAGTATACCCGCATTAGCGTGGAAGGAGAGGGGGGGAACCCATCTAGGGAAGAACCATTCTCACTCTCTCTGTAGACCCAACCGGGATTCGAGCCATGATCTCCCCGTCATCAGCCATTAGGCCAGTCCAACACTAGTGACGCCTTAGACCGCTCGGCCACTGAAGCAGGTGGCAGAGAGACACTGAGACACTGAGACATGTAGAGACATACACACACATAAACACACAAAGAGACATGTCGACTGACCGAGGACCCACTGCAGCACGAACACCAGGGAGCTTATCGGAGCGGTGCGCTGGTAAGAGAAGAGCCACAGCTGGACATTCCTCACCACGGAGACGGGGACCTGCGCCCTCGGTACCAGACACTGCATCAGGCGGACAAACTTGGTGGAGGCTGCAAACAAGGACTGTGTAGGATCCTCACCGTCTGAAGATACAGGACAAGTACTTGGTCCCAGTAAGATACTATCGCGAGTACTTGGTCCCAGTAAGCTTCTATCGAGAGTACTCGGTCCCAGTATGCTTCTATCGCGAGTACTTGGTCCCAGTAAGCTTCTATCGAGAGTACTCGGTCCCAGTATGCTTCTATCGAGAGTACTCGGTTCCAGTAAGCTTCTATCTAGAGTACTCGGTTCCAGTAAGCTTCTATCACAAGTACTCGGTTCCAGTAAGCTTCTATCACAAGTACTCGGTTCCAGTAAGCTTCTATCACAAGTACTTGGTCCCAGTAAGCTTCTATCGAGAGTACTCAGATCCAGTAAGCTTCTATCGAGAGTACTCGATTCCAGTAAGCTTCTATCACAAGTACTTTGTTCCAGTAAGCTTCTATCACAAGTACTTGGTTCTAGTAAGCTTATATCGCAAGTACTTGGTTCTAGTAAGCTTATATCGCAAGTACTTGGTTCTAGTAAGCTTCTATTGCAAGTACTTGAAGCCTAATCATCTGTAAAAACTTGGGTTCAATTTTAGTGATCAATTTACAAACCCAACTGTCCAAATTCATTTTCTGTCCTTTGCTCCGAGTATTTAAGTTATGTTAGGTGGATTTTAAGAACCTGTAGTATTTATTTACGCTACAAGGACGTTAAGTTGATTGTGATCCGAGCATCAGTAAACACTCTCACTATTTGAACATAGACTGTCCTATCGTCGGCAAACATGACCATATAGAGGATGAAACTTTTTGGTCAACATGCAGCGGATGTTGGTGCAGTTAAGGTTTCAACAAGAATGGAGGAAAACACTTACGTAGTTTGTTGGTTGAGACGAGCCATTGCGCCAAGGTATCGAGGTGTGAATCTTCCAAACCGTTGGTGAGCGCCTCTCCACGTATCCACCGCAAGGCGGAATCAAAGCCTACTTCATTCTTTTTAGCATTCCCTGAAAGAAGCATGTTAATTTAATCTGTGCACAAGTGATAAATTAACATTTTATATAGATACATAATTAATCACACCGTTCCCTTACGAGGGACAAGGTAGGCAATAAACTGTGCATTGAGCTCAAAAAACTACCACTCTGTACTTAATACATCCTCACTAACTTTCTCCACACTTCCCTATCCTTGTATACTCCCTTCTCTTCAACAACATCCATACATCCTCACTAACTTTCTCCACACTTCCCTATCCTTGCATACTCCCTTCTCTTCAACAACATCCATACATCCTCACTAACTTTCTCTACACTTCCCTATCCTTACATACTCCCTTCTCTTCAACAACATCCATACATCCACACTAACTTTCTCCACACTTCCCTATCCTTGCATACTCCCTTCTCTTCAACAACATCCATACATCCTCACTAACTTTCTCTACACTTCCCTATCCTTACATACTCCCTTCTCTTCAACAACATTCATACATCCTCACTAACTTTCTCTACACTTCCCTATCCTTGCATACTCCCTTCTCTTCAACAACATCCATACATCCTCACTAACTTTCTCCACACTTCCCTATCCTTACATACTCTTCTCTTCAACAACATCCATACATCCTCACTAACTTTCTCCACACTTCCCTATCCTTGCATACTCCCTTCTCTTCAACAACATCCATACATCCTCACTAACTTTCTCCACACTTCCCTATCCTTACATACTCTTCTCTTCAACAACATCCATACATCCTCACTAACTTTCTCCACACTTCCCTATCCTTGCATACTCCCTTCTCTTCAACAACATCCATACATCCTCACTAACTTTCTCCACACTTCCCTATCCTTGCACTCTCCCTTCTCTTCAACAACATCCATACATTCTCACTAACTTTCTCCACACTTCCCTATCCTTGCACTCTCCCTTCTCTTCAACAACATCCATACATCCTCACTAACTTTCTCCACACTTCCCTATCCTTGCATACTCCCTTCTCTTCAACAACATCCATACATCCTCACTAACTTTCTCCACACTTCCCTATCCTTGCATACTCCCTTCTCTTCAACAACATCCATACATCCTCACTAACTTTCTCCACACTTCCCTATCCTTGCATACTTCCTTCTCTTCAACAACATCCATACATCCTCACTAACTTTCTCCACACTTCCTTATCCTTGCATACTCCCTTCTCTTCAACAACATCCATACATCCTCACTAACTTTCTCCACACTTCCCTATCCTTGCATACTTCCTTCAACATCCATACATCCTCACTAACTTTCTCCACACTTCCCTATCCTTGCATACTCCCTTCTCTTCAACAACATCCATACATTCTCACTAACTTTCTCCACACTTCCCTATCCTTGGATACTCCCTTCTCTTCAACAACATCCATACATTCTCACTAACTTTCTCCACACTTCCCTATCCTTGCATAATCCCTTCTCTTCAACAACATCCATACATCCTCACTAACTTTCTCCACACTTCCCTATCCTTGGATACTCCCTTCTCTTCAACAACATCCATCCATCCTCACTAACTTTCTCCACACTTCCCTATCCTTGCATACTCCCTTCAACATCCACACATCCAGTCATACATGCTCTTTTATTACTAAAACTATTAATCTTTCTCTTTTTCACACATTCGTCTACAACATTTATTCACGTCTTACATGGCCTACCCCTTCCTTTTGATCCATACACTCTACCTTCATATATTTGCTTCATCATCCTCTCAACAAGCCCAAACCAACGTAAGACGGTTCTTTCACATCGATCTGTTGGATTCCTTTTCAAACCTCATTCTTTCAGAACCCAATCATTACTGACTCTGTCCATAAAATAAGATAAAAATATTTTATTTGAAATAAATTTTTATAAAACGAATAATTTCAGGTGTTTGAAAATGAATTTGATTCTTATGTTCTTTGGAGGACAAAGATGTTTCTCTTTTCTCAATTTTTCTGTAACAGTGTTCCTGGTTCCTGATACCATAGAGAAAGTATCAGAGTATATTATTTCACTTATGATCTTTGGTTTAATGTTTCCACAACAATGTATGGACATATCACTAATCTTGCAAGTTTTTAGTAAATGTTTATTTTAAAATGAAAGCGAGAGAAAGTCTGTGCGGTGAACCGGACCATTTATTTTCTTGTGGTATGAGCAAGCCTGCTTACCAGTTGTAATTAATGTGTTACCTGAGCAGCCAAATGTGAGATACTTGTGCGCATGCACGTGTTTTATTCTCCAGCCTCTTCTTGCAACCTCCCCCACCCAAAGAAAATGGAAAGCGCACATTAAATACCTCCAATAATTGAAAAAAAATTAATATAATGATTGAATTCAGGAATGTGATGAGAATCTAGGTAGAGAGAATAGCATAAAAAATGTTTGACATATGCCTAGAAGAAAGGTAGAAGAGATATTGGAAGACCACGGATGAGATGGATGGACCAAGCACAAAGTGACATGGAGGATAAAGGAGTGGAGTGGAGATGTGTGACAAAAGGAGAAGTTTGGAGATATGTTCGAGAATGCAAGAGTCGGTGCTAGAAGACCCACAGAGGCGGTAACAATTAGTATCCTGTGATGGTGACGATGACTCTGATAAACAATTTAATTTAATTATGAATGTAATTAAAATCTAAATTAAATTGTGTTGATAATATATTTTTTTAAATAATAAACTAAACATTTGATGTGGACAGCAAAAATAATATAATTTTAAAGTATTATTACATTTGTAGGCCTACATTCAGTCCAATGTTCATATTAAGAACCTTATCTGATATCTATAACAGTTACTACAGTCTAATGTACATATGAAGAACCTTATCTAACAGCTAGAAAAGTTACTACAGTCCAATGTTCCAATGTTAGTGTAAGGAATAAAATACACAACGTAATTAATATCCATTCAATTACAAACCCAATAAAATTACCCAAGCAATTCATCCTTATTATCGAGGTCGTCAATTTCCTTCTTCAATCAATTTAAGCTATTAACAAAATTGTATTACAACTTACCTTTTAAAGATACAATAAACTTGATAGAATCTTCCAAACTTTCCATTTCTTAGTTGTAAATCTACATATATATTCGAAAATTTAATTTATGATTATAAAACCCTTACGTTATTTACAGCGTCTAGTAATTACATAGAACGTAAACAAACTTTCCCGCGTTTTATAGCAAAGCAAAACAAACAAATGGGGCCAACAGTCAAAAAAGAAATATTTCATATCTTTGAAACTTTGAATTCTTATTAATTCAAATTAATTCATTTACGTATTAAATTAGTTATTAACTTCTATTACATAATCACACTTGGATTATTTACGAACAAATTTATAATATTTTAAATTATTAGTTCTGCTACTTTAGAAGTAACAGTCAAAAATAACTTATTTAAACACCAAGAATATGTATAGTAGCCATTTTGGTCCACACTTTTCCTGTCAAAATATCCCTATCTTGAGCTAGTTCTATCCAGTTCATATCATTGCGCACTTTCTCAACATACCTCTTTAAAAGAGCATGCCAATGTTATCCTCTCACCTTGCACCCTTCCCACTAAAGCTCTTAATTTTGAAAAAAATAACCACAAAAATTATAAATCAATTAGATAAGAAATAAATTTGAACCAATAAATTATTATTATTATTATTATTAGCACCACGTCTTACTACCCGTTCGGGTTATACGCACTTACGCTAATGTGTAATTGTAGGGTGATTGTGAGATGAAATGGAGGACCTACAATTTAACGTGGAATCCGAACCACGGTGGAGGCCTGGCATTCCTCACATTCACAAGTTGCACCAATAAAGATATATATTTTGAACTAAAGTTGAATCAATTTTTTTTTAACATTTATTTAGAATTCAGATCATATTTTGATTTTTTAACCTTTCTCAAATAGTTTTTGTTGCTGTTCCTTATCGACGCTGGCACAATGTATCACCAGACAACATCCATAATGGACGCGTGACACGTTTGTTGTTGAATACTTTAAAGATAGCGAGTACTGATTCAATGTTTAGTCTGTTTTCTAGAGAAATAATATACAATATCTATGATCTAAAAAAAAAACATGGCATCTCTGGTTGCCGACTACAGCTCAAATTCAGAAACAGACCATGACGAATCGGATACAGATTATATAGACACGTAAGCCATGATAGCTTTTAATTTATTTAAGGTTTAATTAATCATACGAAATATTTGTAAAACATCATTACTAATAAAATGTCTTCAGTTTTGACGATAATTTTGAGGTTATAAAGCTTGCGTTATTATTGCAAAACAACAACAAACATTGGCCTTATCCGAATAGTTCAAGGATTCTTGAGTTGCAGTCTTGATGAATTCACACTTGCCACGCACTTTCCAACCAAGACTGCATTAAACTATTCAAACAGCAACAGCCTTTCTACATCCCTGGGTCCAAGTGCTGCTCTCTAGCAATGATCTTAAAAACTATGTAAACCTATATACTAGCCCTAATAAAACTAATACGGCGTACTAAAATGGCGCATTTTCGTTCAAAATTGACGCATTAAAAAAAATTATTATTATTTAGCACCGCATCTTACTACCTGTTCGGGTTATACTAATAAACACTATTGGATTAGTAATTGGGAAGGTTGAATTTAGAGGAAGTGAACCTGCATTTGCGTGGAGGGAGAGTGGAAAACCATTTAGGAAACCCCCTCAGTTCATCCAACCGAGATTCGAACCTCGATCTCCCCGTCCTTGGTGGTCTAGCTCAACACGACTGGCGCTTTAGCCAACTACGCCACCGAGGTGGGGCATTTTAAATTGTTTTGTTCTCTGCAACGTTTGTGTACCGTACATCGAGCTGAGAAACAATTTAATAATGTTGGCAATATTAAATGCTAGACGTAGAATGATTATTCAACTTTTTCATGTAAATTTACTATCAACGGCAATGATTAAAACTCAAAATCAAGTACATGTAAAAAAAACCAACCCTTTTTTTTTTAATTCTTTTTACACCACTTCACTGATCACAGTATTATTTAAAATGGCGGGTAGCTAACGAAATGAGGAAAGTAATATATAAATATAAGTTAAGCCCATTGGCTTGCCTTCAAATAAATCAGCTTAGGCCTCTTGATGATTAAAGTGACTTAGGTTATCGTAATTTATTTACCGTTTTGAGATTGTTATCTTTTCTCAAGCAAGATGAGCAATATTTAAAAATATATATATATATATTGTAACCAAATATTTTAAGTAGGCCTAAGCCTTGTCTACAGAGTCTGTAAGCTCCGCGTTCGTATAGTCCTTAGAAATTGGAAATCACGTTTGCCAGTGTAGTCGACTTTAACATCTTTACAAAGAGGAGTCTAAGTTACGTCCATTTAAACTCAAAATAAACCCACGACAGACTTGATTTGTGAAAAACCCAATTTATGAATAATACTAAAGAATTAAATTTGACCAATAAACATACTCTTTTTGATACTTAGCACCCTATACATTGGTTACCGATCTTCACGAATGTTAAATTCAGGTGAAATTTCGTAGTAATCGTCGTACAAACTTTATCTTGCATTCTGTAAATGTGTTCGAATAGCCTGCACGGTAATTTAAATTTCAATGTGCGAAATATTTACTATCAGTGATGTAGTTTTTTAGCAATCCGTGTTTGACTAGTCCTAAGAAATTAAGTTTCAACTTCTACGCAAAAGGACTAATGCTAGACGGCAGATTATACAGACAATATCATATGATGGAGTCTGCTTTTTGGACATCTAACTACGGATACAAATCTGTAGTCATGTTTTCTAGAATTTATTAAATATTTATTTAAATGGGTGAACATTGTCTTCTGTTTCAAGAACATCAAAGCATTTCTTTTTATACAAGCCAAATTTTTTAAGCACGTATCTTACTAACTTACATTATAAGTTTAATTATTTAGTAATATTTTAAAACATAATGGTTAGGGTTAGAAAGGTGAAATTTAGAGGAAGAAAGCTCAATTTGTAAGTTAGAAAGTGGAGAAAAAACAGTTTTGAAAAAATAAAATCTCAGTTACACCCAACCTGGATTTAGAATTCGGTCTTCCACGTCTTGCACCAGATATTACAAGATAGCGCCTAGAACTTGCGACACCAAAGCGGCGAAGTTTTTTATTGATCTACAATTTTAAAATACGTGGAACTGGGATCTAAGTAAGGCTATCGATACGCGTAGTTAATGGGTTTTGGTTCAAATTGACGCATCAAAAAAAAAAGTATTATTTGACGATCTCAAACCTTTCCTTCACTCTATGGCAATGCGTTGTTTTTGCAGGTTGAATTATGGAAGTGACGCGTGCCCCACCGAGGTTTGGAACCATAGGGTTAGCCCCCTAGTGTTCCCCATCGCTTCGATCTCCCAGTCATGTACTCAACACCGTACATGGGGATAGTGAATCCCTAATGGGCCCGAACCTTCAAAATTGATTTCTCCAACTCAGAGACAGGTTAATACATTGGGATATAGAGATTAGCCTATCCCAACCTCAAAATTTTCAAACTCAAGACAATAAAATTATGCCACACAAAACTAGCAATCTAGATATTGTTCCACCCGTCACGTTATCACATCGAATCACATTGATTTAAAAAAACACTTCAGGATTATCAGTTTTGCTCTACTTATGAACGTTACATTCAACATTAATGTCCAACATAACCCCCTTAGATCTCCAATGCTGATAATCAGACTAACACCTAATTGATTCACATGTTTGCCAAAAAAAAAAAGTAACAGAATCTGCCAGTAATCAACAACACTATAATTACCATCGATGCATATTCAACGCTAAACTTAAACAGCCAGTATTTTACTTAAAGCTAATATCTATAATTCTAGATTATTCTCTTCATATGATGTTGTTCATATTATGCGCTGTGTCGTGGCACAATCCAATACATCGATAAACACGCTTTACATTAACTGGTTATTTCAAATCTCCTCAAGACGTTCAACGAAGCTGTTTCCTAGCTTCTGATGTGAACCACATCATTGTCAAATGCGTACGTGCACTCATTGAGATGTTTGGTTCTGAGATTTGATTGGTTCTCCTGGGCCGAACATCTCGGGCAGAGCGGACAAAGTAGAGCCGAGTTGAACTTGAATGGAATCGCTCGCGCTGATTAGGCGGAAATCTTGCGGTCGGCTTGGATCTTGCCACGTGACCACGTTTCTGTTCTGCGCTAGTTTTTCTGCGAACGTGTGAATCCGCAATAACATGAAATGTGTCACTAACTTACTCTGACGTTTTAGGGCCGCCGTGAGTCCGTCGGTCAAACTCCCTCAGCCGGAGTTATCAGGAGTGGCCTCCCTCAAGAACTCGGTCTTCTCGAATCCTTTCATCGAGGCGGAGAAAGCCAAGAAGGCCATCTTGGAGAAACACGTCAAGATGACGCCCACGCAGGAGCACGTCAAGTCCATCAACGGCAAGAAGATCTGCTGGAACTTCCGCAAGGGGCGGTGCCGGTTCGGACACACCTGCAAGTTCGCCACACGACTCGGACCTGCACCAGCGCGGGGGGGAAGGAGCGGAGGAAGGAGACGTCACCTCTGCGCCACCTCCCGGGGACGAGGACGGCACCGCCCCGGACGAGGCGACGGACCAGTCCGTGAGAAAGAAGAAGAAACGTCCGGGTCTCAGCCAGACGCTCGTTCCGGGGAAGAAAGTGATGAAAATGTATAAAAAACAAACCGTTAAAGATTCCGTTTGGAAAACGACTTCCAAGACTAAAAGATGATTCCTTAAAGGTGTATTTTTTTTGGTCGTTGTCTTTGTTGAACAAGTTCTAGGTTAGGATTTTGACATTTAAAACACAAACGACACTCCCGATCATCTTGTCCTTCTAGTGACACCTTCATTAGGACTATCGTGCCCCGATTTGTTACAGCAAGTTGTGTGTGAAGCTTCCGCTTTGCTTAGAATATCGTCCAGCGTTTACTTTGCTTCGCGCACGGACAAAACGTCAAAGCTCTTCTACTTTGGTCTATAAATTAAAAAAAATGGTACACCTGGACAAGGGAATCAAACCCGGGACCTTTAGATTAGTATGCCAATGCTCTTTCCACCGATCTATTCAGGAAGTCATCCCAAACCTAGGCAGAATCTGTGAGAGACGTGTGTAAATCATCATCTTGTCTAGTCTGGTTTGTCAGTGATCAGACTTCAAATCACTACTTCTCCTTACATTTTCGGTTCCTACACATTTGTAATAATTAGGCTAGTGTGTGAGTTATAAGAAAGGTGGAATTTAGAGGAAATGTACCTGCATTTAACGGAGAAAGATTGAAAACCATTTGGTACCTCCCTACAGAGATTCGAACCTCGATCTCCCTGTCCTCGGCAGTCTAGCTCAACATGAAACTAGCACGTTAGCTAGTTACGCCACCGAGGTGGGTCGTTTACAATTCTTTCTAATATTTTTTTATCTTCTAGTGCTTTCTCTTAAGCAGTTAATTTCTGTAGCCAATAACTTTTCCTATTTTCTCCCAAGTAACGTTCTCCCACTTCCCCCTTATAACCCACCTCTGTGGTCCAGTGGTCAGCATTCCTGGCTATAGATACATAGGTCCTGGGTTCAATCACCGGCACTTCCGGATCTTCTGTGAATTTGTGGAATTTCTGGAACAGGGTCAGCCCGACCTCGTGTGAAGACAAATGGGGGGGGGGGGGAAAAAAATCAGTTCCTGTTTAGAAAACTGAACGGAAAGGGGTGTTTTGTTGTGCTGACATGACACTTCTTTCCGCAGAAGTTGGCGCTATTTCGGCCAACAGACGTCAGACACGGGGTCAGTATGGCTTTGATTGCGAGATGACACAGTGGAGTTTTTTTGTTTTGGTTTTTTTATTTCCTTATTTTTCAGAGCAGAATATTAAGTTGAGTGCTCTTAGAGGTCATACATGTATTACGTAGCACAATTTTAGGCCTTTTTTCGACCCCCCCCCCTCCCCGCTCTTTCCCTGTAACGCTCCATAACACTTTGGCAATAACCCCGCTTCCACCCCCCCCCCTCCGCCCCAAGTTATGTAATGCTTCCAGTTTCCACTATTAAAAAAAAGCATCTTTTCCTCGTATAATTTTCAATTATTTTTTTAAGACTAATTATTTCCACATTGGATCTTATAAGTTTAAAATAAATAGGATTTTTGAATAAAGGATGCAATTTCTAGTCAAAGTTTTATTTGTATTTATTATGTATTTGGTCGCTGAACCCTAAATAGCGGTAAAATACGGCCTGCAACCTGGTCGATCGTAGTTTTACTAACACGCATCAACATAAAAAGACGTGGCAGTGTCACACAATTGATCGCATCTTTGTGAAATTTAATATAAAAAACGGGTTTGGCACTCCTGAAAATAAATTAACTACTAATAAAGACGGAATGAAACACTTTTTAGTAGCCTACCTATTTTATTGAATTTAATTTGACAAATTCAACCAATTTTTTTAATTTTTAAAATTATTTGTTTTATAAACTAAAACTTTGTTACGTTACGCTAGCCTAAACCCCCCCCCAACCTCACCCCCTTCCTCAAGTATGTTACATGTATGGCTTTCTTACCTTTATTCAATCTTTCCTGATTTCTTGTTTGTTTAGTATTACTTGTAGGTTTATTTTTCCTGTTCCCTTTATAGTTCCGGCGTCTTTTAACGCTAAAGTAAGTCGTTGGTTTTATCTGAACCTGCAGCGAACGGATATCTTGCGTTTTGTAAATAATTGTAAAATATATACTTTTTTAATTATTATACTGGAAAATGTGTACAGTTTAGGTTACCTTCTTAGATTGTAAGAGACCAATAAAAAATATATATATATATATGCCACCGATTCTAATTTTGCTGCCGTCAAGTGAATATGGCGGAAAACCGCATTTAAATACTTTTTCTTGTTGAAGTGTAGTTGTTTAGCTCTAATCTCCTAGACCATCATCATCCAGCCTGTAGCCGGGTCTGTTTAGTAAAACGCCTCCATCTTCCTCTGTCCTTCCTCCACTTTTCCTCTCACTTGCACACTTGCTATCTGTTCCTCCCATCTCAGTCCTCATTACATGCCCATACCATCTCAGTCTTGCTTCCTCTACTATCTCATGTACTCCAACATCCTCATTACATGTCCATACCATCTCAGTCTTGCTTCCTCTACTATCTCATGTACTCCAACATCCTCATTACATGTCCATACCATCTCAGTCTTGCTTCCTCTACTATCTCATGTACTCCAACATCCTCATTACATGTCCATACCATCTCAGTCTTGCTTCCTCTACTATCTCATGTACTCCAACATCCTCATTACATGCCCATACCATCTCAGTCTTGCTTCCTCTACTATCTCATGTACTCCAACATCCTCATTACATGTCCATACCATCTCAGTCTTGCTTCCTCTACTATCTCATGTACTCCAACATCCTCATTACATGTCCATACCATCTCAGTCTTGCTTCCTCTACTATCTCATGTACTCCAACATCCTCATTACATGTCCATACCATCTCAGTCTTGCTTCCTCTACTATCTCATGTACTCCAACATCCTCATTACATGTCCATACCATCTCAGTCTTGCTTCCTCTACTATCTCATGTACTCCAACATCCTCATTACATGTCCATACCATCTCAGTCTTGCTTCCTCTACTATCTCATGTACTCCAACATCCTCATTACATGTCCATACCATCTCAGTCTTGCTTCCTCTACTATCTCATGTACTCCAACATCCTCATTACATGTCCATACCATCTCAGTCTTGCTTCCTCTACTATCTCATGTACTCCAACATCCTCATTACATGTCCATACCATCTCAGTCTTGCTTCCTCTACTATCTCATGTACTCCAACATCCTCATTACATGTCCATACCATCTCAGTCTTGCTTCCTCTACTATCTCATGTACTCCAACATCCTCATTACATGTCCATACCATCTCAGTCTTGCTTCCTCTACTATCTCATGTACTCCAACATCCTCATTACATGTCCATACCATCTCAGTCTTGCTTCCTCTATTATCTCATGTACTCCAACTCTAGACCTTACATCTTCAATCCTAATCCTATATCTTCTGGTCGCACCTAGCTATTGCCTTGAAATTGGCTATTTAACTTACCTAAAGAATATTTTGGGGATTGTTTATGAGGACCAGGGCTGTGGAGATCAAGTAAGGTACCAACCCTGGCTTTGGAATAAAAACTTAAAATATAACAATATATTGTTAATTTTGATTGATAAATTAAGTCAATTTGTATTGGAGCATTATATTTCAATCAATTTGTTAATACTAGCCTAATTAATTCACAGTAAAGCGTCAATAATTTGAACTAATTGGAGGCCATTCCAGTCCGAATTATTGATTTGTCCAGATTTTCGAAAATACAGTACCTATATAAAAGAATAAAACAATTAAGTGTAGACGGGGTAATTTAAGTGTTGAGGTAGAATCATTCTCATTTTATTTTTAAACAATGAACTTACAAATTGTTTTGTTATCGCTAAATATTACAAATTCTGAAGGAATATAATGAGGCAAATATCTAACGAAAAAAGTCTCCATTTCTTTTTAACAACGGTTTAGGTGAGTTTTTTGGCAGCCATTTCTATGATATTGATGATACCGCACTTGTTATTTTTATAAATAATATTTTTTCTTGGCAATCCAGATTTTGACGAACAAATTATCGGTGCTTTAATGTACTTCATTTCTGAAAGAGTTGGTGTTGAAGTCTTGGCGTACTGGCTCCACAGCCCTAATGGGAACTATAAAAAAATGTTCTGTTGAATCTGAACATTTGATGACAGTTTGTCATTTCCTGATGAGATTCAGTCGAAACTAATGCTTCTTGATACAGTACAGTTATAATAGGAAGAACCTTATCTTACAGCTAGAAGAAAAACCTGCTAGATCTACTTTCATGTATTCATAATATATTAAGTCGTGTGATCTATAAACTTTTGATAGATATTATCAATATATATTAAATAATATTATATTAAAATGTTATCAATTTCGACCACATAACGTTACCTTTGTATTTTCTAAACAGCCCCTGTTATGAAAATTGGACTGAAAATGTACATAAAGTAATTATAAAATCGATTTTTTTTTTTAATTTTAGTAGTATACATATTAGATTATGATGTGTGAGTGTGTGTGTATATATTTTGTTGAGAAATAATAACATATCAAAATGTCAGATGTAAATGCCAACTATTAATGGGTCGCGCTCAAAAAAAAATTCCACACGTCAATATAAAACACATTTGAAGACACTTTGATCATAATTAGGCGGTGGAGTTTAACTTAATTTACCACTTTTTTAGCATCGCTTATGTACTAATTACGCCAATGGTTTTTAAGGATTAGGATATATATTTAGAGGAAGGGTACCAGCATTTGCATGAAGGGAAGAGTGGAAATTCATTTTGGAAAAATCACCCTCATCACATCCGACCGAGATTCAAACCTTGATCTCCCCATCATCGGCAGTCTAGTCTACTGCAAGAGTTGGGGCTTACTTCAATGGCGGAACAGTCTGTGGCGTCAGTCTCACAATAGACTGGACTGTCAATGACGGGGAGATGTACCAGGGTGGTTTTTACCAAATGTTTTCCGACTTTCCCTCCACACAAATGTAGGTACACTTCCTCTTAAGTGCTTCCTTCCGCTTCCCTACCTGATTAGAGTAATTATCACTTGTATAAACTGAACAGGTATCAAGACAGAGTGTCATGTACCGTTTGCTAGACCCTTAAGGAGCCTTGTAATGGCCACAGGTTTACCACACAAACAACACTAAATCAACCAATTACAGTAGTCAAAGAAAAGTCAAAAATTTTGGTTACTAACCAGAACATTTTGAATTACCTCTAGTAAAATTGAGATTACTTTCTTGTAATTTTAGTTTTAAAAGAAAAAAAGAATATACATTAGAATTCCAACTCTCCGGCCTAATTGGGGATCGGGCCAATCCGGATATGCGGATGTAGCCGAGGGATAATTAAGAAAAAATATCTGACAAAGTAAAAACCCTATTTTTATTGATAAAATCTAATTAAACATAGCTAATGTACTATTAAAATTACGTTAAAGTATGTAAATACAGTATTAATTGTAAAATGAAGAGCTCCCGTCCTTGCTGTCTAATGCGCTAACAAAGTTTAAAATCTTCGCACTGTTAGTTTTAATGCCAGAAATCAAACAAGTTGCTACACCAAATCGATCAGCCAGTTGTTTATCAGACACACCTTAATAATTTCAACTTTATCACTCAATGAAAGAACAACACGTTTACGTTTTGAACCCAAGTAAAAACACACACCGAGTATGAGAAATTACGATGCATAAACACAGCGCAATACAATAGAACGAAATGACAGCGGCCGAGGAGTGAGGGCGGAAGGGTCTTTTGGTTGGGGGGGGGGGGGCGGGGTTGGAGTCGTGTCCCCCCTTCCCCCGGTGATCACGTGCTTTAGGCAACTTCTCGCCGATTTATTATTTTTTGTATTTTCCCCCCAAATCTATCTGGATAGTTGGAGTTCCAATGTACAACCCAGTTTTAAACATTTCACAAAATTGTTCATAAACATAAATGTTTGTGTCTGGAAAAGTGTGTAGATAAAAAAAAAATTGTGTGGCCACTATATTTTTAAAAATTTTGGATCAAACATATAAAGGAAGGTAGAAGGGCAATGGCTACACAACTCACTAGAAAATTGTAGTCCTCAAAAGTTCACAATTAAAACACAACAAAACACAAACCTTGAAAATTACATAATTGTGTGTTTTGTTGTGTTTTAACTGTGAGCTTTGAGGCCCTACAGTTTTCTAGTGAGTCGTGTAGGCCTTGACTTTCCATCCTATTTTCAATGTTTAATCTAATACAGCTGTTTGGCGCCATTTTTTCCCTTTTTTTAATCTTGGAAGAGAGGTAATCTTAATCAATCGTAAAAACTTTGGCTCAAAAGGGGTCCATTTATATAAATAAATGTTAAATAGCTTAGAACATGTATAATCAATTTTCTTAGAATTAAACCATATTTATTTTAAACAATATTAGAAACCAATAGAGAATTTTTAAATAATGCCAAATATAAATACTTGAAATATTTTAATGTCTGAAAATTTGTCCTCTAATTAATGAACTAATCAATCATTCATATGATTATATATTTATATAAATAAAAAAGTTTTGTTTAAAATATATATAAATGTTTGTTAATTGAAAAAGAATCTGTATTTCAAAAATGCCTCACCTAAAAAATATAAATAATGATCAATTTAACATTTTAGGATTACGAGTCTTGTTGAAAAAATATATTGTAAATCTAGCAACTGTTTAATAAAATTGAGAATAAAAAAGTCTAACGCATTTTTAAATTTTAATTCCTAATTTATTTTTAATGACATATTGATTGTGTGTTTGGTAAACATTAAAACGCCTCTTGTGGTCCTGAGTTACTTTCTTCTGATCCAATAGTCTTGGGTTCGATCCTCGGCGCTTCCAGAAATTTCCTCTGAAGCAGTGTGTCTTGGACGGTGTCAAACTCGGCCTCGTTAAGACAAATGTTGAGCTACTTGAACAAATATGTAGCAGCTCCAGTTTATAAAACTGAGATTAACGGCCTTAAGGCTCGTGGTGACCACATGACACCCTCTACCAGCATTAGCTGGCACAATCTTCGCCAACAGACGCTCAGTTGATATGATATGGATCAATTGCGCGTCAACGCCGGAATTTATTTTTTATATCGAAAGGATTATGATGTAAGGGCACAGAAAATTGTATGCCTCTAAGTTGACTATTATTAAAATACAATACATGTTGTCTACTCAACTTGACCAATGAAACTCCCGACTTTTTCCCTGATTTCCACTGATCATTTTCTAAAATCCCCCGATCAAAAATATGTCACCCCCCTCCCCCCACCCCTCTGTTTTGTTAATCTATTTTATGAATAATAATAAGATTTAAAATTTATATTCACATAGTCTACTAGGAATTAGAAAAATTATAAAATATATTACACAGCTACAAACAAAAACTTACAGTTTGAATCACATCGTAATGTACTGTTTTACTGATTATCATATTTCATATTTTGAGTAAACATTTTCCCGTTATTTTTTTGTAATTCACTAAATTCTCGACTTATTCCCGTTTTCCCCCTGACCACTTCAAATTCCCGACTATTCCCGTTTTTCTCCAACACTTCAAATTCCCGCATAGTTCCAGTTTTTCCGGATGTAGACACCTCGACAATATGATGTACTTCTCTCTACGCCTATTTACCACCGAGGTCGACTTGAGAACAAACGATGCCCTGGTCGCCAACCTCGAACCACACTTGTCGTCAAGTGCTCTACAGCATGGGGCTCCTCAGCCGATCCTGTTGTATTCCTCTTGCTTGTCTTGCCGTCGTTACTGTAGGTCTACAAGGAAATCGTGCGACATCGAACATGCAAACTGCATTAGTACTAAGTCAGGTATAAAATTATATCATCATCATCATCAACTGATTCCAGCCTGTGGCCGGGTCAGTTTAGTAAAATACCTCCATATTCCTCTATCCTTCCACCACCCTTCCTCTTGTAATTTCTTCCATTCTTCTCTTCTCAATTTAACACTTCTGTTATCTGCTCCTCCCATATTTTTCTTGGCCTCCCCTGATGATAATAATAATAATAATATGAAATAGGAAATAAAGAATAAAGGAAATAAATTAGAAGTAGAACAATACGACTAGACTTTAAAAGTTTTAAGATATCTAATCAATGCACAAAAAAAGGGAATAAAAACAAGCAGATAACAGAAAGTGTGCAAATGAGAGGATAAGAATGGAAGTAATTATAAAAAGGTAGGATTTTTAAAGTGAAAAGAGATGGCGAAGACAAGTTATAACTAATAGCTGGTCACGTGCGAGTGCAGCCCAAAAGGAGGTGTGGATGGGGCAGTTTTAACCCACCGTCCTGCTCCTTGGAAGGAGAAGACACACAATCCCCAAATAGCAGCCGCAATTACGACGCATCTGCTTAAAACACATGGTTTTATTTTTTTAGTTTTATTTTTATGACTCTTGTATCAAAATATTAAAAGTGTTTGTAAATATGTGTTTGTGTTTCTATTATATATCTTATTACCCGTTCAGGTTATACGCTTATGTAATAATTACACTAATGGTTTTTATGGATTAGGAAAGTTTTATATATATAATATATATATATATATATATATAGTCAGAGGAAATGTGCCCGCAAATGCATGAAGGGAGAGAAGTAAAACCATTTTGTAAAAACCACCCTCTTTACACCCGACCGAGATTCGAACCTCGATCTACCTGTCATCCATCGGCAGAGACCTCGCAGGTCACGAAACAGGTGATATTTATGTAATCATATATATTGATTAGTGCACTTGATTCCAAACATAGCTTTATAGGAATAACAATATTTATCATTTCAAGACTCAACTAATTACAAAATCACAATTGGTTTTTTTTAATCACACCAGTTGAACTTTGAACAAAATATACCATTATAATAGTTTGAACAAGTTTATCACCGTGAGAGTGAAAAATACTTTTGAAATATTTAAAAATAACAAAGCCGACACTCGTTGACTTTTATAAAGATAACCTTTTCGTGCATAATATATATTCTCTTTAATGAAAACTTCTTTTCAATTTTTTTAGATTTTTTTAAAATCAAAATGGCCCAAATATACTAAATAATATGACCCTGAAATTTTAAAAGTGTTCTACATGAAAAATAAAAGGTCTCGAATATACATGAGAAATAAAAAACTTGTGAGGATGCAGTCATGCGATGTACGAACGGACAACATGAATGAGAGTGTGGTGTTATATGCAGATGGCGCTGTATTAATGGCTGAGAGTAAAGAGGACTTGCAGAACGGATCGTAGTATAAATGACTCCAAAAACTAAGGTGATAGTTTTTGATAAGGACAGACCAGAAAATAATTGTGAGCTTAGTATAAATGGAAAACTTGTAGAACAAATTAATGATTTTGTGCATGTTCTGTAAAAATTAAGGAAGAGATCGTAAGATCAACAGACGGTTGAATGCATCTCAGAGAGTAGTTGGATGTATGTGGACTATCGCAAAGAATGATGTAATATCCATCGCAAGAGGCAAAGATGGCAATGTATAAAAGTGTGTTGATGCCAACATTGTTTTACGGATGTGGGTTTGTCAGGAGAAACACAAGAGCTAGGTGAATGATGTTGGAATGAGATATCTAAGAAATGTGTGTGTAAAACTTGTGTAGACAGAGTCAGTGATGAATGGGTGATGAAAGAGTGCGGTTTGAACGGGAATACAATAGGTCAATGTAAGAGAAGTGTCTTAAGTTGGTTCGGGCATGTTGAGAGGATGAGTGTGGATCAAGTGATGAAGCAAATATATGAAGGTAGAGTGTGTGGATCAAAAGGAAGGGGTAGGTCATGTAAGACGTGGGTAAATGTTGTAGACGAATGTGTGAAAAAGAGAAACATTTAAGAGTTTTAAGAATAAAAGAGAATACATGACTCGATGTATGGATGTTGTTGAAGAGAAGGAAGTATGTAAGGATAGGGAAGTGTGGAGAAAGTTAGTGAGGATGTATGGATGTTGTTGAAGAGAAGGGAGTATGTAAGGATATGGAAGTGTGGAGAAAGTTAGTGAGGATGTATGGATGTTGTTGAAGAGAAGGGAGTATGTAAGGATAGGGAAGTGTGGAGAAAGTTAGTGAGGATGTATGGATGTTGAAGGAAGTACTCAAGAATAGGGAAGTGTGGAGAAAGTTAGTAAGGATGTATGGATGTTGTTGAAGAGAAGGGAGTATACAAGGATAGGGAAGTGTGGAGAAAGTTAGTGAGGATGTATGGATGTTGTTGAAGAGAAGGGAGTATGTAAGGATAGGGAAGTGTGGAGAAAGTTAGTGAGGATGTATGGATATTGTTGAAGAGAAGGAAGTATGCAAGGATAGGGAAGTGTGGAGAAAGTTAGTGAGGATGTATGGATGTTGTTGAAGAGAAGGAAGTATGCAAGGATAGGGAAGTGTGGAGAAAGTTAGTGAGGATGTATGGATGTTGTTGAAGAGAAGGGAGTATGCAAGGATAGGGAAGTGTGGAGAAAGTTAGTGAGGATGTATGGATGTTGTTGAAGATAAGGGAGTATTCAAGGATAGGGAAGTGTGGAGAAAGTTAGTGAGGATGTATGGATGTTGTTGAAGAGAAGGGAGTATGCAAGGATAGGGAAGTGTGGAGAAAGTTAGTGAGGATGTATGGATGTTGTTGAAGAGAAGGAGTATGCAAGGATAGGGAAGTGTGGAGAAAGTTAGTGAGGATGGATTAAGTACGAAGCTGTTGTTTTTTTGAGCTGTATGTACAATGTCTTGCCTACCCCCTAAGTGAATGCATCATTAGGTATGTATGTAGAAAAAATATCACTTGCTCAAATTCAGTAAATATTTTTGGGAACGCAGTATTTATTTAAGTAGGGGACTGTGTAAATTGTAATACCAAATAATGTTGGTTTTAGAAGAAACTTTTAACGTTATAGGATGTCTACCAAAAACCATTAGAGTATTTAATGACTTACTCATGATCTATGCATAAATATTTATGACCAAAAAGTGCTAAAAAAAGAAGCTTAAAATCTGATTTCTAAGATTTTTCTCATTTCAGAACTAGGCCATTAATGGGAAGTACTAACCTAAATTCAAGCTAATTTTGAACAAGTTATAAAAAAAAATATTCTTACCAAATTAATGAACTTGGCCCACAAACATTATTAACCTTGATACCAATTTCATTAATTTTTAGATAATTTCATGACCAGAATATAATTTGAATACTAACAAAGATTCTTTAGTGAGAATTATATGCGGTAAAACGAACAAATCTTTTTACAACCTATTACTGAAAAATATATAGTTTTTATTTTTTTAAAAGCTCTTTTGATGTTTTAACTCATCCCGAAGAATTTACTCGCCACGAAAGATGATACTAAAGACTCATGTATGTATCCTATCAATATACTGGGCGGGAAAGCCCGCATGACGCAAGTGCTCCCGGGAGTAGGCCCCCAAGTTAGGAGAGTAGTAGACAACAGCCTCCCAGCACATCTCGGCTAGAGAAGGGACATCAAGCCAAGCGGACTGTATGTCCGCATTCCTCTCGGGGTTCGCGTCAGTCATGCTGATTCCCCCGAACGAGTAAAGCCTCCCCGCGGGGGTCACCGCGGCCGAGTGGAAGAAGACGGGCTCCGGGAGGCGGCATCGCTTCATGAGCGTCCATTGGCCGGTGGGGAGATGCAGACGCCAGACGTCGTTGAACACTTTCCTGCCGTTGTATCCCCCGCAGATGAAGACGAACGCGCCTCGCTGCGCCGCTCCGTGGCAACGCCTGGGCTCGGGGAACCCAGGAGGCGGGGCCTTAGAGTCTGGACGGGTGGGGAACCGCTCCCATAAACGAGACTCCACATTGAACACAGGAACCACCTGCGTGAGTCACAGATTACTCGTCAGACATAGGGGTCACTAGAGCCTGGGATCTCCTGAGTGTTCAGGACTATGAACTATCATGCTCGGTAATGCTCCACTATGAGTCCCATGGAGAGTCTAGGATTCTGCAAGATTTTATTTTTTTACTACCCGTTTAGGTTATACGTTTAAGTACTAATTACGCTAATGGGTTAGGAATTGGAAAGGTTTAATATAGAGGAAGTGAACCAGTATTTGCGTGGAGGGAAAGTGGAAAACCATTTAGGAAAACCCCCCCCAGTTCACCCGAGCGAGATTCGAACCTCGATCTCCCCGTTCTCGGCAGTCTATCGCAACACAAAACTAGGGCGTTAGCTAACCGCCACCGAGGTGGATTTCTGCTAAGTAACTTTTATTAAAAATACATTAAAAACATTTTACAATTTTATTGATATTGATACTATCCATCAAAAAGTGACAGCTGTAGCTTGTATGAATTAATGTACGTGAATACATGAAGTAGATCTAGTAAATGTTCTAGTAGTCAGATAAGGTTCTTCCTATGAACATTGAAAACCAATATCTATAAGAACAGACATATCTTACAGCTAGAAACATTACTTAGGCTGCACTCGAATAGTCTCGAGGATACTTTGAAGGATCCATGAGGTACATATACGAATATTTATTTCTGAGGTTTCAATCGTAGGCCTTAAAAAGATCCAAATCATTTCAAAACTATCCGATTATTTCGACCACATTCAAAACAAAGTGTTATTGGCGCTATAACGCTGGAAAACACACCCACCCTTATTTCAGGTTATAAATGAGACCGATAATTATTATTATTATTACTATTAGCACCGCGTCTTACTACCCGTTCGGGTTATACGCAATAATGCTAATGTGTAATGGTGGGGTGATTGTGAGATGAAATGGAGGACCTACAGTTTAACGTGGGATCCGAACCACGGTGGAGGCCCGGCATTCCTCACATTCACAAGTTGTGATTAATACACGTCTTGTCAGAGGTGAAGGAAGGGTTTGGCAATCAGATAAATCTGTGCCGGGACCGAGGATTGAACCCCTGACCCCCGGGCACAGAAGTCTGACACCTTACCCCTAGACCACCAGGTCACCTGAGACCGATAATTGACTTACGTTCAATCCAAACACCTGCATGGCCGTCCCTCCCCCCAGGACGTAGATCCTGGTCCCGTCGAACGCCAACTCGTGCCTGTACCTCCCTTCCGGCATCTCGGAGAGCCCCCCGGAGCAGGTGTGAACGTCCTCCCAGACGCCTGTGCTCAGGTCGAGCCGATGGACGTCCGCCGTGAACTCGTAACCGGTCGTACCCCCGACGGTGTACAGGTGCGTGCCGTGCAGGACGAGCGCCTGACCGTACTGCTTGAGGGGTTTCGAGCCCCTCGTCTCGACCAACTGCATCTGTCCGTAATCCCCCACGTTGCACACGTAGAGCTTGTTACTGCTGAACGAACCAAAAGGGTACCCCACCCCCGTAAACCATCAGTGTGTTCCCTGCCAACAGTACCGCGTTAGAAGCCAGTTCTCTGGGTACTTCGCCCTTGCACTGAAGAGATTTCCATGTCCTGGTGGCGAAATTGAAACTCCACAGTTCTTTGAAAAGCGGTTTGGTTTCTAACCACTCCGGGTCGTTTCTTAACCAGGGTTCGTCGTCCGGTATGAAAGGGTTATAACCTCCGAACGAATAGAGACTATGCGAGTTACAAACGATTCTATGACCGCTTCTTGGTTTGGGTACATTCGGAGGGTCGGCAGTTATTTCGGGTTTCACTTTTTCGAATAGGAATAGTTTGAAACGGTAAATGTCTGTGTTTAATTTGTCTGTAGACATTTTTTTTACACTATAAAAGATACACACGCTACACTTTCCAACATATGTTAACTTAAAAAAATGTCAACATTGAGCGGCAGCATTACGAACAAAATCTGATCACAGAACAAAACTAGAATTTCTAGAGAGATCTCTTATAAAGATAAACAGGTAAATCAAACATTATTGAAACGTTTATTTGTCAAAATAATATTAGAAATATGAAATATAAGGAAATTGTGGTAAGCTGACCTATTTCTTATTCTTTAAATATAGGCCTATACCTATTCTATGGCCTATACTAAAAACGTTTAATGAAACATCAAAGATGAATACAATATTTGGACTCTTTGAAATGTATTATATTCATTTTACAGCAGCGCTTTTGGTAGATAGTTCATGAACTGCTTACCAAAAATTAAAAATAATATCTATCTATAAAATTTCGTTTAAAACTTGTAGATTCAAAATATATCCAATTTAGTGATGAGGGCAAATTGTGAGATGGTAAAGGGACTAGTGAATCATCAATTGAAACAGAGAAAGAAGACGAAGTTTTGGGATATAAAATAATAAGTTAATAAAATACATACTGGAGGCATTCCATTTCAATAAAGTAGCAGACCTGCCTCAAGACAAAATATACGATAATTATAATATAAGGCCATCTTAAGATTTAAGCTACAGGCTAGACTTTTTTCCTAATCACCACCAATAATTAATACATCTTGTCATTACATCACTAAAAACAAAAGTGATGTAATATACAGTAGGTCTACATGTTGGCTTATGATTAAGCTCTGATCTTTCTTAAATGTTCTGAACCTCAACGCAACTGGTTTAATGGATAAACTTTTTTTTTAATTAGTACAGACTGCGTATATTATATATCCTTTTTCCCTGAAAATTATTGATGAACCATTGATAAAAAATGACAGTTTTGAATGTGTAAAATATTCACTTAATAAATGACATTATGGCATTAGAAAATCCAAAGCGTATTGTTCCACTTTAAAAAGAACTCCCACCTGTCCCTATCTTGAGCTAGTTCCGTTACACCTCATTACACCATAGCTCTATCTTGAGCTAGTTTTATCCAATCCACCTCATTACACCCTATCCCTATCCTGAGCTAGTTCTATACAGCCCACCTAATTACACCCTATCCCTATCTTGAGCTAGTTCTATCCAATCCATCTCATTACACCCTATCCCTATCTTGAGCTAGTTTTATCCAATCCACCTCATTACACCCTATCCCTATCCTGAGCTAGTTCTATACAGCCCACCTAATTACACCCTATCCCTATCTTGGGCTAGCTCTATCCAATCCATCTCATTACACCCTATTCCTATCGTGATCTAGTTATATCCAGCCCAAATAATTACACCCTACCCCTATCTTGAGCTAGTTCTATCCAGTCCACCTCATTACACCCTATCTCTATCTTGAGATAGTTCTATCCAGTCCACCTCATTATACCCTAGCTCTAGATTAGATTAGATTAGATTGTTACAGGGAGACAAAACAGGAGGGTCCATTCCCCCTGCCTGCCCACACCGAAGCCTCAGCTTATTGTGCGGTATCTCTCCCTGTTATCCTAGTCAAGCCATCCTGTGTTCCTAAAAAGCCCAAGGAGTCCCTCAACTAGATGATCACTAGATACAATTCCATTTGGGTCCAGAGTTCCAAATTGGTTGTATCTTCTTAGTTCCAATGTTTTACATTGGAATATGAGGTGTGATGCTGTTTCATCTTCCTCATTGCACTTTCTACATTTCATGGTCTCTCTCTCTACCCCCATGTTGTATAGGTGTTTCCTGAAATTCCCATGGCCAGTCATTAGACTCACCATTAGTCTCATCTGCTTCCTGTTAAGGTTCAGTATAGCAGTGCTTCTCTTTGGACATGGTCTTGGCATCATTAGCTTCCCATGCCTTTGCTTCTGGGTGTTTGCCCAGTATTCTGCATGCTGTCTTTTAATCCAGTCATGCAGTTCCTTCCTTACTGTCCGCTTAGTAATACCCAGAACAGGTTCTGGTCCTATGAAGGGATTCTGTGCCCCTGTTCTGGCTAGTCTATCTGCGTTCTCATTACCGCTGATTCCAACATGGCCAGGAACCCATGTTAGGATCACCTTATTGTGCTTCCCTAGCTTCTCTAGGGCTTCATAGCATTCTTTGACGATCTTTGATCTCGTATTTGGTGCTCTTAATGCCTTCAGAGCCGCCTGGCTGTCTGAATATATGTAGATACTGTGATTAACGTACCCCCTACCTATATTCTCCTCCACACACGCCCTGACTGCATACACTTCCGCCTGGAATACTGTGGCCAGACCCCCTAGAGAATACCACTTCTCCAGTCTAGGCTGAACCCCATATACTCCCGCTCCAGTGCCTTCTTCCATCTTTGACCCGTCAGTGAACCATATTATATCCCCTGATCGGTGCTGAGGCTCCATCTTCCACTGCTCCTTACTTCCAATCTTTACGTCGAAAGACTTCTTGAAGCAGAACGATGGCTTCATGTAGTCTCCCGGCATCTCTACCACGGGTCCTACTTTAACCACATCCAAAATGTTTGTGTGTGATCCTGGATATCCTGTATGTATCCAGTTGCCATTACTTCTCAATCTATATGCTCCTGCTGCTGCCTCCATTTTTACCCACAGGTGTAGTGGAGGTATGCCGAGCATAGTTTCCATTCCTGCAGAGGGTACGCTGTTAATTCCGCCGGTCATAGCTAGACATGCTAGTCTTTGCACTTTTCCCAGCTCCTTAACAGCCCCCACCTGATCTGCCTTCCTCCACCATATTGCAGCCCCATAACCAATTATGGGTCTTACTACTATGGTGTATATCCAGTACACACTCCTGGGATTCAGCCCCCAGTTCTTTCCACAGGCCCTCCTCGTGCTCATAAGAGCACTCTTGGCTCTGGAACATACCTTATTTATTTGAGGGGTCCATGTTAACTTAGAGTCCAAAATCACCCCAAGATATTTCACCGCCCCTTTAACTGGTATCTCTTCCTCAAACAACTTGAGTTTCCAGTACGTGACCTGGATTCTTTTCCTTGTAAATGGTACCACCACTGTCTTCTTGGGATTGACTCCAAGGTCCTGTTTCTGGCACCATTCCTGTACAATATACAGAGCGTCTTGTGCAAGAGCTCTGACTATATTGCCCCATTTGCCAAGTATTAGGATGACTAAATCATCTGCATATCCTTGACAGTAGAACCCCTTGTTATTCAGCTCCTTAACAAGGTCATTCACTACTAGATTCCATAACATTGGAGACAATACACCTCCTTGTGGACATCCTCTAGTGGTCTTAATCACTACTGTTTCATCTAACATAGTGGCTGCGACTCTCCGAGTCTCTAGCATAGTCCTTACCCACTTACATAAAGTGTTCTCCATCCCATGCCTTTTTGCTGCTTCATCCATGGATTTAAAGGTCGTATTGCTAAAGGCCCCCTCTATATCCAGGAAAATACCCAGTGCAATTTCCTGGTAATGCAGTGCTTTCTCCACTTTTCCAACTAGATGGTGGAGAGCTGTTTCACATGATTTCCCTGATTGATATGCATGCTGATTTCTATGTAGAGGAACCAATGTTAACCTCTCTTCCCTCATATGTCTATCAACCAGTTTTTCCAATGTTTTAAGGAGAAATGACGTCAGACTAATTGGTCTTAAATCCTTGGCCGAGGTATGATCAATTCTCCCTGGCTTTGGAATAAAGACCACCCTGACTGCCCTCCATGCATTAGGAATATATCCCGAGACTAGGCTGGCTTTAAAGATCCTGTTCAGGTATTTAATTACCTCATCTCCTGCTTCCTGCAGGAGGGCTGGGAATATTCCATCTGGACCAGGTGACTTATATGGCTGAAAGGTTCCAACCGCCCACTTGATCTTTTGGAAGTCTACACATTTTTTGGCCACCTCCCAATCCTCCCTGCATGATGTTAACCACCCCTTTACTGGGACTATGGATTGGTCTGAATCATCCATCAATGTGCACTGTGGAAAATGAGTCGTGAGGAGTACTCTCAATGTATCATACGCTGATCTAGTGTATTCCCCTTCCTCATTCCTTATCGTACCTCCTGGATTTGTCGGAATTGTCGTGAGTATCTTTTGGAGTCTAGCCCTTTCGGTCACCTCCTCTATGTCCTCACAGAATTTCCTCCAGGATGTTGTTTTTGCACGCTTTATTGCTGTGTTGTATATACCTAGGGCTTCTCGGTATTCTGCCCATCGTCCAGTCCTTTTTGCCTTGTCAAACAGACTTCTCACCCGTTTCCTCTGCAACTGTAAGGTGCTGTTCCACCAGGTTACACTCCTGTTTGTGACCTTCCTAGTAATAGGACAGTTATTTTGATATGAGGTCATTATAGCTCTCCCCAACAGATCAGCTACATCCTCTATATCCCTTACATTCCTGATTGTATTCTTTATTTCAGCCAGAGATACTTTGAGGTCTTGTCTATATGAATCCCAGTCTGTTTTCCTTGGATTCCTATAGGATTTGGTCAGTACAACACCCATCTCTACCTCAAAGCTAATGTACATGTGATCAGATACTGATGGTTCTCTTTTCACATGCCATTGTTTAACATGTTCCCCCATTCTCATGGTTCCAACTGTTATATCTATTACCTCCTCCCTCACTGCGTTCCTGAAGGTGGGCTCTCGACCCCTGTTTAGAATCTCCAATTCACATTCTATAAGGTACTCAAGTAAATACTCACCTCTGCTATTGGTGTCATTGCTACCCCACACTACATTGTGGGCATTAGCATCACATCCGATAATCAGCTGCTCGCCTACTCTCCCACAGCTGTCAACCAGTCTTCTTACCTCCTGCGACGGTGGTGAACTGTCCTCATAAGGAAGGTATGCTGATGCCAGGACAAATTCCCTAGTGCTCCCTTCCTTATTTTGCTTCATCCTGATGGTAACTAAGTCTCTCGAACAAAAATCCACCATTGGAATGAATGAAATACCATTTTTAACAAAAATGCAGGTTCTGGGTCCTTTAACATTTCTAGCATATGTTAACCTACCTCCAGTTCCTCCTAGGCCTGATACACCTCCCCTAAACAGATAGGGTTCCTGTATCAGTGCCACATCCACCTGTTCTTTCTGCAACAGTCGACTCAGTGCAGCCGTTCCTCCCTTACTGTGCTGCAGATTAATCTGCAGCACCTTCAGGTTCCACGTTGCCGCCATCTGATTGGATGCCCTTGATCACCCTTACCTGAACTTGCCCAAAGCCCAAAAACATCTTCAGGTCTAGTTCTTGTATAGTCTTCAGGGACTTTTCATCCACTTCAACCACAACGGTCTGACTATTAGTCTCCACTTTGCGGTTGATCACCCTCCAGTCCTCCGTTGCGATTTTTGGGTTCTGGAACCCAATTTTCTTAAACAGAGTCGCTGGTGGGATGTCTTTAAGTAACTTTGGCACCCATATGGATATCTTTGCAGTCCTGAAGAGCTCAGCTGCTGTTTTCACTTGCAGCTGGGCATCATCCCACGGTGATATCCCTGGTACCTTCCCTCTCAACCATGCTGTGGTGTCTTGCCCATCACACACAAAGATGAGAGCTCCCTTGTTCAGATAGACATTCCTGAATCTCGGACTTTGACTTACGTCTTCCCCAATTTTCTCAAAGAGAGCCATCTGAATTTGTTCCGCCTGTTGTTGCGTTATGTTTACCAGGGGGTAACCCTGCTGTATCACTGCCAGCCGAAATACCGATGCTACAGTACTATAGGACTGGTACCCTATTTCCTGTCTCGGCCTTTTCAAAGCTGGCTTTCCTTCTGTGCTGGGAGTATCTAGGGACTTTCCTTCTCTTTCCCTCTTTTTCCCAGAAGATGTGGAAGGAGTCTGTTCATCTCCTCCCATTTGCCTTGCCTTCTTCTTGGAGGTCTTGGGTTTCAACCCCTTCTTTTCCCTCCACTCATTCCTGGGAAGCCACTCCTTCCCTTCCTTCATTCTCTTTTCTTTACAGGCTTTCTTCCGTTGAGCTCCCGACAAAGCCTTAAGCTTCACCAGGTGCATTCCTTCCGTTACCCCTTCCACCTCCTCCTCGCTAGGAGTCTTGACCTCCTTTGCTTCAGAGATGGTATGCTCCATTGGACTTCCACCCAGTGGTTGTTTTGGCTGGGCAGCGGGTGTCTCTTGCTTTTTGGCAATTCCTCCCTCTACTCCAGAAAAATTAGGATTCATTTCGGTCATTTTATTCCCACGAGTCCCGGGGAAATAAAGGTCCACACCAGCGGAGCCCCGTTCGCTGGTGTAAGGCTGCTTACTCAGGGAGGTCGCCAGGTATCCCTGAGGCTCCGTTAGATGCACATCTTCCATGTGCCATGCACCCCATAAGCACGGGTCGCATACCACCTTAGGGTTGGATTGGAACACGTTTAGTCTCACTCCTCGGCCGATGCCTGTCTGGCATGGGAGACCCTACCAGTAGCTACGCTACCGCCAGCATAGCCCTCAGCTTCATTGGAGCCTCAATCCCCGCCGCCCGGTCTGATGGACCTACGTAAAGGCAGTGTTCCCTGGCGGGGACCCTAGCTCTATCTTGAGCTAGTTCTATCCAGTCCACCTCATTACACCCTATCTTGAGCTAGTTCTATCCAGTCCACCTCATTATACCCTAGCTCTATCTTGAGCTAGTTCTATCCAATCCACCTCATTACACCTTATCCCTATCTTGAGCTAGTTCTATCCAATCCACCTCATTACACCCTATCTTGAGCTAGTTATATCCAGTCCACCTCATTACACACTATCCCTATCCTGAGCTAGTTCTATCCAGTCCACCTCATTATACCCTATCCCTATCTTGAGCTAGTTCTATCCCGCCCACCTTATTACACCCTATCCCTATCTTGAGCTAGTTCTATCCAGTCCACCTCATTATACCCTAGCTCTATCTTGAGCTAGTTCTATCCAGTCCACCTCATTACACCCTCTCTCCAAGGTACATTCTAACGTTATCCTCCAACTGTACCAAGGTCCCAATGTTCTCTTCCCATTGTGTTTGCCAATCAATACTCTGAACAAGATTCTAGATTATTCCACTCGTGTTGCATGTCTCGCCCACTGTAATCTGTGAGATTTTATACTCCTAGCAATTTGTTGTGATGAGTAACAAGTATGTAACTCATCATTATATAACCTCCTCCACTCCCGAATTTCTTCATCCCTCTTTGGATCGGCTGTCTTTCAAAGCGACTTGTTTGCAAACACCCTCAATTATATATATATATATTTAAGAGTTTTACGTTCCTCTAAAGCTGACGAGATGTCGACAACTTACTGGCAGAGTGCACTTCTCAAACGTATTATTTTCCTAATTACCACTCTAATATCATTATTGGTGGTCAAGATTGTTCCTAGATGGTTAAACTCATTAACCCTGTCAAATGATCTGTTGGTCGCAGTTATCTCTAAATGATCCATCTCCAATATGTGTGAACATATAATCGGTGTTTTCAGCATTCGCTTCTAAACCTATTTCCTCACGAGCCTCTAGTAAAATGTTTGCATTACCTATTACGTATTATCTGGATGAAAGAGCAATTGGAAAAGAGCATCTCTTTGTTTCAACTCATTATGTATTTCTAAAGTACCTGATAAGTGACTTCCAGCCCGTACCCTACCACAGGTATCAGTCAAACATACCTCAATTAGCTGGACAAGTTTTTTGGGCATATCAAACTTGACTTAAATTTTATTCACAGACATAAGTTTATTACAAAATATATCTGAAATCAACTATCAGACCTAAAAGGGCCGACAAGGGGGTGGGAGGGAGCAAAAACCAATTAAACCCCAATTAAATAGACGTTCTGACAAAGTTTGATATAAGGTTTATTGCTATATCATATGAATAAAGCATTAATTTACATAACTATTATTTTATCCATGTAAAACAAAAACAATGGATTTTAATTAATTAATGCAACTTTCATTATTTAATATGTTGGATTGACATAGGTCGGATAACCGAAACTCTACTGTATATACAGTATACCCTCCCATATCCAACCTCTCGCGCTCCGGTCCTTGTCTGTGAAATACTGTTGTTTCATTGTTTTCATTTTTTGTCCAAAGAAGTGAAGAGACTTAGCCTCTAAGGCCGGGATGTCATCTCTAAAAACCAGAAATATATTAGACTTTTTTTCCATCAGCAATAAATCTATGTTTTCTGATCATATTTTTCTTTTTGTGTTATCATAGTTAAATCATGAACAGTAAGTAAAAAGATTAAAAAAAAACAATATTTTTATAAAACCATAATATTTCTTGTTATAACTTATTTTTAGTGTGTTGGTAAAGTTTTTTTTTTTGGCTCCTCATATTAGCCGACCTTTTCTGTGTTCTGAGCATGTCCCAGACCAGTGAGCAGCAGATAATCTGGAGCTCACTGTATTTAATAAATATAAACCTTGCTTTAAAAGCCTGTATAGACCTATTACTCCTAGACTGTACACTATTTGTTCTGAAATGTGGTAAATAGCCTTACCTTGACATTTTATCATATGGCCTTAACTTTATAACATCTTCCAAACTGGAACCATACGTGGCTAGCTACCTTATACCAAGACGTGAGCTCGCTATTGAACTGAACCGACCGAGTGACTACCGCGGTTAGTGAGGATAGGCTTAGTGCCAACATTTGTGGATACGGGTTGTCATGTGGTTGTTGTTATGATCTGAAACATACCCACTCATCGATGAGCTGGACAACCAAGTTTGCACTCGGAAGCTTATTTTTCTCCAATCATTATTTTTTATTTTATTTATCTGAGGTATTTAACATTCACTTTCTGAACCGACTGATTGTATCATTACATGAGAATTTCTATGAGCGAGAACAAAAGGAATTACCAATGTTGCCGGGAAAGGTAATTTTCACATACCTTCCAGGGTTATTTTACTATGCCACAATCGACATGGAACCGACGGCTTTACTTCCCCTCTGAAGGATGTTAAGTTACATAGTTTTATTGCTCAAGAATAATCGGTCAACACCGACTGGGTTTGAACCCACAAACCTCAAGTCCTGAGGTGAGCACTTTACCCCCAAGACCACCGGAGTCGACTTCCCCCAATCATGGATACATGGACAGTTTGTTTGGGTTCACAAAAAAATAATAAGATCAACAACAAAAATGTTATGGGTAAGAAAAATAACCGTCAAATTTTATTCACTCTTGGCTTACATAAGACAGGTAACAAATAGTTTATGACTGTTTGTTTTTTTATCAATAAAAACTTCCCGTGAAGATTGAACTTGCTCTCAAGTTAGTCAACACGCAACAACCTTATCTTCAGAGAAAGATTTTTTAAAAAAATGAGCCGTAAGCCGTCTCATTTTGTTACTCATTATTTACCAATCGTCTCAAATCTAAATCTCATAAAAAGTACAAAGACATGACTACAGCTCAGCAACACAATATACAGTTAGCAAGAACCTCGCTAAAAATTAACTCTTCAAGAAAATTGACGAACCGGCTCGAACATTTCCTAGTGTCAGACCAACAAATTTCTGAAATAATTAAAAGAAGAACTAATAGGCTGACAGTTAATAATTGAATTTAAAAAAATTCAACAAAGGAACAGAACTTTGAAAGCTATAAGGTTAGTTCACAGTTAAAAATCTCATAGTTACATTAATTTATTTATTTATTCAGTATCAAACGAGACAAATATGGCGGTAAGTACAAGTGCGTTGACACGAATATTGTTTTATGGGTGTGGGTTTGTCAGGAGAAACACAAGAGCAAGGCGAATGGTGTTGTAATGAGATATCTAAGAAATGTATGTGGACAAACTCGTATGGACAAGAGTCAGTGATGAATGAGTGCGGTTTGAGAGGGAATACAATATGTACATATGAGAGAAGAAAATATATGAAGGTAGAGTGTGGGGATCAAAAGGAAGAGGTAGGCCATGTAAGACGTGGTTAAATGTTGTAGACGAATGTGTAAAAAGAGAAACATTAATAGTTTTAATAATAAAAGAGCATGTATAACTCGATGTATGGATGTTGAAGGGAGTATGTAAGGATAGGGAAGTGTGGAGAAAGTTAGTGAGGATGTATGGATGTTGTTGAAGAGAAGGGAGTATGCTAGGATAGGAAAGTGTGGAGAAAGTTAGTGAGGATGTATGGATGTTGTTGAAGAGAAGGGAGTATGCTAGGATAGGAAAGTGTGGAGAAAGTTAGTGAGGATGTATGGATGTTGTTGAAGAGAAGGGAGTATGCTAGGATAGGAAAGTGTGGAGAAAGTTAGTGAGGATGTATGGATGTTGTTGAAGAGAAGGGAGTATGCTAGGATAGGAAAGTGTGGAGAAAGTTAGTGAGGATGTATGGATGTTGTTGAAGAGAAGGGAGTATGCTAGGATAGGAAAGTGTGGAGAAAGTTAGTGAGGATGTATGGATGTTGTTGAAGAGAAGGGAGTATGCAAGGATAGGGAAGTGTGGAGAAAGTTAGTGAGGATGTATGGATGTTGAAGGGAGTATGCAAGGATAGGGAAGTGTGGAGAAAGTTAGTGAGGATGTATGGCTGTTGTTGAAGAGAAGGGAGTATGCAAGGATAGGAAAGTGTGGAGGAAGTTAGTGAGGATGGATTAAGTACGGAGTTGTTGTTTTTTGAGCTATTCACAGTTTCTTGCCTGCCCCTAAGGAACAGCGTGATTACGTAGGTATGTTTTTAGGATGGTTTAATTTCCTCAACACAAGAGGAATGCTCTGTAGCCGGTACATCAGTCTTCTTTTATTTCACTCGACTAAAGCACAATCACAATACAAAATTCCACAACTAAACAAAATATTGGTAACAAACAAACAAAAAAAAATCATTTAATTCCTCAACGGCACAGCACTGCTAAGATCATCCGTTACCAGAAATAAAAAAAAACTACACTCAAATTCTGAAAACTTCAAACAATATATTTTTTTTAAATCTAAACAAAAAAATTCAAAACTATGCACCACATATAATACAAAGACAGTATGGCTGACTGGACCAAAGATAAGCCGCATATTTTCGGCAAAGGATCTTCTGCCGTCGTATGAACTGGAAAATAACACAGTGTAAAGCTCCGCGGCGTATTTTCCGCCCAAATTTAAATAACACAATCTGGTTTGTACACTTAATTAGAAAACCTTCTTCATCAAACATTGTATCCATAGGAACGCATGGACTAGACTACTCAGAGTGCGTCCGGCTGAAAAGCCGTCAGCACGGGGCCTCATCCGCGTTGCTACAGGGCCGATTCTCCGACCAACCGATTATCGGCCGGCAGAAGCCGGAGCGACACTCATGTCGGCGTATTGACATAGTATGGGCGACGAATTGAGGGATCTCTTTTCCAACGTGGCGCAATACAAGGGTAAAAACTCCGTGGTATGAGCCTGCAATTGTGCCTTAGTGACTGTTAGTGATTATAGTTCCAACATTTGCGGATAGAGGGTGTCATGTGATCAGCACAAAGAAACTCTCCGGTCATTTAATCTCAGTTTTCTAGATCATAGCCGCTACCTATTTATTCAAATAGCTCCTCATTTGTCCTCGCAAGACTGAGATTGACCTTGTTCCAAACCCAATGCTTCAAAGAAATATTTTGAAATCGCCAGGGATCGAACCAAGAACTGCTGGATCCATAAAAATAAATGTATAAGCAATCTTTCGCTGAAAATGTGAGTCATATCTTCGTTCCAGTGTGGTGTCAGCCTAACAGTGGCAACAAAAAAGACTTAACACTAACAGAAAAAAAATACTAACTTAAATTACAATAGAAGATAGTGACAAAAGTACAAATCTTATAATTAACTCAGGGTTTCTAATAAATAACATCACAAGAGCACTTAAGTACCAGAAAAAAAAACAGGAAAAAAAACTACTGCAGCAACCTCAGTGTTTTTTTTAAATCAAGGTAATCATTAAAATTGATCGCACAGTAACTTTCCAAAATCTTGTCCAAAACTTCAAGTGGATATTGGTCAACGTAAATAAAGTTTCCGCCAGATCAAATGTTTAAAAAAAGAATCTGTTGTATTTGAACATGTTTTTAGGGTCTTGGAGACGAAGGGCCATTGGTCGGGATATTAAGAGGGTGGCTACAAAACATTCGATATAAGAATTCCCCGAATTAAAAAAAAAAAGAAATGTCCCGGCTTGGCCCTTTTCTCGGTGGATGGCGATTTTTTTCCGTTCATAGCCTTTATTACAAATTTTGGGAAACAATCTTTTACAACTACTGAAGATAAACCTTAAGATGAGTTTTTTTTTTTCCAGAATTTAATGTTTTCTGTATTATTTGTGTCCCTGTGTAAATGTTTTATGATACAAGTTCTTTACAAACATCTCGTGTTAAGACCGACATATTTTGTAGATACATTTTGTTAGCAACGAGAAACAAAATCTATTACTTTTATTTAACTGTTTAGGGGAATAATCAGTCAAGTATTTAAATTCTCTGACTTTTTCTTATTTTGTATTAAGTTCCCTGGCATTTCCATTTCTACCCAGTCTGTAGCCACCATGTTATATAAAGATACTATAGTTATATTTGTAAGGAGGTCCAGGAAAGGTGGATAGAAACATATAAAAGGAACAAACAAAGTTCACACTTTACACTGCTGACACTGGACTGAGAGGTATTGGCTGTTTCTTAAAGAAAATCTATCATTACCACCCCAATCCCCCGACCTAGGTTTCATTCTATCGCAACTCATCAGGAGGGAGTGTGAAACGCGTAACGCAACTTCCTAAAAGAGGAAACTGAAAAACACAAAAGAGAGAAAATGGAGAATTGTAAAGAATGATAGGACACATAGATAGGAACATGTAAAAGGAATAACAAAGTAAAAACACAGGAAAAGGACATTGTATTGAGAATATATATATAATACATCGCTTTAAGGAAAATCTTTTTTGTCCTTTCGTTTTTGTTTTCACATTTCCTGAACCTTCTTCTAAATATGATTCGCAATTTACCCTCTTATTTGAGTGTATTGTGTTTGTAGATCTGTCAGGCGACAGTTTTATTCGTCAACAGGGGTGTGTCAGCTCATATTGCGGATTATCAACAGCTTTGAGGGGAAAAAATATATCACTTCAACAATCACGAAAGTTTGCCCAAAAAATATATATCTACACAGATAAAATACTAGATTATTTTTAAAATGTTGTCATTCTGTGCTGTTATTTATCTTACAATTAATATTTACAATTCAAAAATACATCAAAATTTAATTACATTATGTTAATTTATCAATTAGGATGAAATCTGTTAACAATTTTATAAATAAAACATTTTGTAAATAAAACATTTTGTAAATTATATTTGGTGTCTTATACAATTTACACATATTATTTATATTTATACAAACCATCAAACCAAAATATTCGAAATTCAATCCTTAATTTTTACTTCCAATGGGAAAATTAAACTTAGCAAAATCATTTTAGTAAGTAAGCATTTATCTAGCTATTTAATATACAGAGTGTTTGGAAACTCATAGCCCAAACTGCACACATAGTTTGTTTGAACCAAAAGTAATACAAAATCCCTGTACACTTACATCCGGAAAACTCTGCTAGTACCATTAAATTGTGTCCAAAGTTTCGGCGTACAGCGCCGGGAGAGCAAAGCTGTTCAAGCATGCGTGTACAGCAAGTTGCATAGGAGTTGCGCGTGTGGCACTACACACCTCGACATCTTGAAGCACAGCAGCAGAACATACCACAATTAATAGTAAACAACAAACCAGTCCATCTAGAAATACGAATACGTTCTGAGGGTCAACATTAACGGTCCTACATCACATCAAGTGCTTGCAATTATTACAAGTGTAGTGCCGCGTGCCTAACTCCTATGTAACCTGTTGTACACGCATGCTTGACAGATTTGCTCTTCCCGTGCTGTACGCCAAAACTTTGAACACAATTTAATGGTACTAGCATAGCTTTCCAGATGTAAGTGTACAAGAATTTAGTATTACTTTTGGTTTAACCAAGCTATATGTGCAGTTGGGCTATGAGTTTCCAAACACCCTGTATATATATTCAGCTGTTTGGTGGGAGGAATTTTCAATTTCACGTTTAGTAAAATTTAACAGAAATCGAGATTTGAGTCACAATCAGTTAACTCTTGAGTAATATCGAGACTTAAGGTACACATCACTAGAACTTAAAATAAACAAAACAAAATAAATCCTCAAAATAAATATTATGCAGGGGAAAATTCATTTTTGAAAAAAAAAAATTGTTCTTCTGTGGATGTGAACCTTGTACCTCTGGGTTAACACCCAGACACTTGACTTATTCCTTGTGTAGGGAAAATATTTTGGAAAATACTAGTTAACTTTTCAAAATTAAAATAAAAACACATTATACTAAGGCCCAATCTTACAATGTCACGTCAAAGTCCTTGTAACTTAACCGTTCGTAAAGTCAAACCGTTGGTTAAACTTGGCGTTATGTTTTACAATACTATTTTGATGTGCTCGTCAAGTTATGGACGGGCGCCTTCCATTAGTTCTTATCGTTAAGCTTCTCAAAGCACTAGATTTGTTACAAAGCGTTTGATTGGCTTAATTTGAACCAATAAATTCTAAGTACCTATTTAAATGTCTGTGAAGTTATGGAGTTGTTAGGAAAACAGATTAAAGTATAATACATTTTTATGTTGTTGTTTATAGCACGTCATGTTAATCAATAATCATATTCATGCATATAAGTTTATAATATATAATGCTTTTTCCTATGCAAATAAAGATGGGTATACCTTCTCTGTTTATTTTAAACAGACGTGTATTTTAACGCTATATCTGAAGCTTCAAAATAATTAAATATCTAAACAGTAGAGTCATAGTCAATTTTTAAACATACAATCTTAAATTCAAATAAAAACCACCCTTAATTAACCATGGACGTGTATTGGAGGGGAGAAAGTGAAGGAAAAATACGTTCAGGCCTACATAATAATAACTTACAAGACGATAAAAACATAGGTAGGCCTACAACTATTGTCATTTAATAATAACTATTTACAACAAGAAATTACCACTCCGAATCATGAAGTGAAACAATTGAAAAGAATTTACATATTTTGAATAGGAAAGAAGAGCCTGTAGGGTTAAGCCAGAATAGTTACGATAAAAGTCGGTATCAGGAATTAAAAACCTCTGCCCCGCATCGTACGACGACTTACAAATCATCCTATAAAAACTTGCTGTAATTACATTATCATCTGGTGTTAAACTGGGAGTAATTTCTTCTTAAAAAAATAACAAAATTTGGAAGTGCCTGGGTTTGAACTCGAGTCATTTAAATGCTAGGCTGACGCCATGCCACGTACACCAAAGAGGCATCCAGAAATGTTTTATAACACCGTAAACTGTGATTAGATAATCATTCGTGAAACATCTATTTAATTACAGGTGGACAGTATTAAAACCAAGAGAATCCATAAAATAACTGTCCAAAGTTTTCTAAAGATAATAATGTAACCTCACTTGAATAATAACAATTGCCATAAAACAACATGGCGGAATGTTTGGAAGTTAATGTGGACGTCAAAATGCTAACCAGGGTAGACCTCTGGTTAACTTTACGAGAACTTTAATGAGGACGTTAGCTCTAACCGAAAAATGTAAAATCCAAAGTAGTGGTCACCATCACTTAACCTCATGTTAAGCCCTAACGAATAGAATAACATGACATTGTAAGATTTGGCCTGGATCTAGAAATAAGAGTTTTATAAATCTTTATAGTTTATTCAAGTGCATGGCCCCGATAGGCCCATACTCTACTACAGGGATGGCCAAACTTTTAGGACCGGTGTGCCACTTGACGATTGGCTAAATTTTAACTCGTAGTGTGTTCCACCTATTATTAGCGTTTGTTATTGGGTTTATTTTGCCTCTCTTTTAACACCACATCTTCGGGTTTTACGCTTATGTAATAATTATCCTAATTGTTATTGGGATGATGAAAGTTATTATTATAAAAAGTGTACCTATATTTGCTTTGAGTTAGAGTGGGAAAAAACCATTTTGGTAAAAGCCCCCGACCGAGATTCAAACCTCGTCATCGGCAGTCAAGTCTACTGTCAGAGTAGTGCCTTAGACTCTGTGGCCACCATAGCGAGTTTAATGGATATTACAATTTAAATGCCTCAACCTGTATATGTTGAAATTAAAAACATAAATAAAATTTCCCAAATTAGTTTGAAATGTGTTGTATTTTACTGGCCAAGATATTTATTTCGGTTCGTAACGCGTTGTGTTCAGCAGCGCACAAGATGTGCTTAGGCATGAACCTAGATGATTTCTAACTGTTTACTTTAAATAAAGTTCTACGAGACATGATAATGAAATGGCTGTCTAAATAATTATTTAAAAAAAATTATATCACATTTTATTTTTTTCATGTCACGTGCCAAACAAATTGTGTTCACGTGCCATAGTTATGCCATCCCTGCTTTACTATAACATTAGACACAAAAATAATTACAAACTAAATCTATGAAATTATATTAGGGGTATTCAAGTTAGGTGTTGGATTTAATCTCGGAAAATCTTGTGTTTAATAATTTGATTCAATTTTGGGAAAGATTAGCTCTCAAAGCTTAACAGATGGCTTAAATATTACCTTGCCAAATTAAATTTGTTTAGCTTGTACACATACATTTATTGACTTTAGTCAAAATCCGAGTTTATGTTATTATAGATTATTTTTCGCAAACAATTTTCATTCTTAAAAAATGTGAATTTTCAGTTAATGCACAGAGATATAACAGAAATCTAGCTTGAAAATTTTGTGAAACATATATTTATTTATATAACGTGGACAAAAATCAGTTTTGATTAAAATTAGACTCAAAATCGAAAATACCCGCTCGAGCACTCCTAAATCCTAATGTTATTAAATAATGTAAATACAATTTGAGTCCCTTTTGACGGAGGGCTTCGATATTTTAAGTTTCAAATAATCCTGCGAAAAACGCAAATTCTTATTCAAATTAAATAGCATATATATTAAAATATATTTACATTCCTTTCATAAAGACACGTTAGATTTTAAAAAATTATAAAAAAAGACAAGAATGGATTATTACAATTTATTAGCAAATAAATTGGAATCTTTACACGATTGAAAACCAAACCAAATTAACAATCAAACTACCTAAGGCCATTATGTGCAAGAAAAGCAGACCAAACCTCAAGGCCACATTCTTAAAAATATCGACACCTTTTTTTTTCCGTTTCATTTGGTTGATTTTTAAGGTCAACATGAACTTTTAAAAAAAAAAAAAAAAAAACGGTGTAATTTAGAACATAAACTACTGAAGCCTCGACACCCATACGAAACCTTCAGTTTTATACCTTCACACTTTATGAAGAAAAAAAAACAACATATATATACAAAGTGTAGTAAAATTAATAACTACTCAAAGCACCATAGCGGGATCGAAGCAAAGACCACGAATACAAACAAAAAACAAAAAAAAAAAAAAAAATCAGAGTTCGGTCGGTATTTACACGAGTAAAATGATTTCTCTCCAAAGGGAAAATGTGGCCCAAACGACCTTTTTAAATTAAACATTGAACTGAAGATAGAAAGATCTAAAGTTTTCTGTAAGTGTGCAGGTCTTGTCCATCCATCCTTTTAATGTAGCTTGTTCGCCAGTAGCTTAGGGGTAGAGGTGAAGCTTCGAAAACTTAAAACTTCTCTTTGAATATCAGTTTGCTTCGACTTAAATTCAAAAGTAAAATATTACAAATTCAACAATCACAAAGCTTCGTAATAAAAAAAAAAGTTTTTCATTTTCTGCCGTTATTTTCATGACAAATTAACTATGGGTGTGACCTCAAATATTTAAAGAGATTCGAGATAATTTCAGATTCAAGACTCAAATCCTTTAAAAAAAAAATTTTTTTTGTTCAATTTTTCAAGTGAAATTGGTTTTAGAAGTCTAATTTACTTCTTATTGGTGGTTCAAGACCAATTATAATTATAGGATGAACTCAACAACCAGACCCCATACCAGTAATTTAACACTTAACTGAAGGTATGACTATTATAATGAATGGATTATAAGAAAGAATGTTAACATTCTGTTACTATTTGTATTTGATATTATTTTATTATACTTTATCTCCTCTCATGTTCATAATTTTTTTCCAATATCCGGGTTCGGGATTCGTTTCGAATTAAAAAAAGTGGATTGGAACACCCCCCTATTCAATACACATATTTACACCCCCCACCCGAGTTAATATTGTCTTCGTGTCCAGTTCTGAACTTGTGTAATTGCGCCAGTTTACACAATTCTCATCCCGACCAAATAATAAGACACAACAAATAAAATACTACCCATAATACATTGTGACTCGGGATTCAAGCTAGGAACCGTTTTTGTGTCTAGCTACTTGCAGAGAGATGACAGCCATCTTGATTTATGTGTGTCATTTTTTTTAAAACATACCCCGACTCACAGGGGTGATTAGCACCTGACACCTACTGGCGGGACGTTTCAATCTCCCACACCACTATCCCCGAAAAGAGGATTCAATCAAAAGAAAGTGCTATCACAAGAGATGCCAACAGTCAGCGAAAAATAATAAAAAATATCGTCTCTAACTCTTGTCATTTTTTAAAACAAATTTAAGAAGGTGCGAATCTTAGAAACTTTCCTATCTGAATTCGCCGAGTATAACTAATATTTGTATTGGATTCCCGAAATTCCGATTCTTAATATTTGATTAAAAGATTTGAACTGAATTAGATATCACTTAGTCCCAATATATTCCAAGCTTATGATTTTTCGATTTGATTTATGATTTTAAGAAATATTTCAAAGGTTCCTCCACACAAAAAAAAAGGTTGAGAATCTCCTCATTTAAAAAAATATATAAACACACTTTTTTTTTATACATACAAATCTAGCTTTAGTATTCAATTGGATTCTTCATAAAAAAAAAATCGAATTGGGTTTGAACATTTTTCAAAGAAGAAAGATATTCAGTCAGTAAACAGACATTAGGGTTTCGATTAGAAATTGAATGTCTCCGATTCGCACAAACTTAAGGAAACAAATTATAAAAAAAAAACATAATACTCTCTCTCTCTCTAAGACTACTTTATAACTACAGATAAATTAAAAACTTACTAACATTCAAATATTATGTAAAACATTTCAGAAATTAATCTCTATAAATTTCTTACCCTATCGCTAAAAAATATCTTTTCCATTTGCTACGAATCCTGTACTGAAAAAAAAAAAAAAAAAAGCCTAGTGCCAACATTATAAAGTAAGTACTCTTCTACTGTAACTATAACAATCATATTACTACAAATTATAATTTGTTAGTTTCACCAACTAACTCATTTCAAAGAGTCTCTCCTTCTTTCAACAAAAACAATCAAATTCTCATACTCAGGCGGCCGCCCAAAGCTTTGGTATAGAATCACACGCCGTTGGTGAGCCGCGGTTCCTTGACGCCGTTCAACTTGCTCGCGGCGTTCCCTTCTTCCTCCGCGCCTGAACGGGAGGAAAAAAAAAAACAATAACATATCAGGATGAGATCGGTAAAGTTGGGTACACTGTCAAACAAATAAGGGGGGAGGGGCTTTTTTAACACCTTCATTAAAGCGACATTATAGTGTAATTAATAAGTGATACCTTGGATTAATCAGTAGCGTGTCTGTCTAGTGAGCTGTAGGTCCCAAGTTCGATTCCTGGCATGGCTGAAAAATGTATTAATGGTGAAATGTGGGTTTAGAGTGATGAATTAACAGCCGGGGGACTGGATGTTGTGTCTGTTCTAGATTAACTCATGCGCTGATATAATCAGTTGGTTCACAAAGTGCGCGTTAAATACCTCAAATGAAATAAATAATAGTATAGGTGCAAGTCGGCATATTTCATTGAGTCGCGTTCGAATCGAGATTGAACGAAAACATCCAAGTTTTTTTTTTATTTCAGTTCGTACAATAAATATTTAAGTAAAATTTCTCAAAGCCATTTATAAATTATATGTACAAACATAGATATTATAGAATAACATTATTCGTCAACTAATTACTACCGCATACAATCAGATTTTTAATTATATTTGATGTAAACTGTAGTTATATTTTTAAACTAAACAAAAGGAAATATTGAAGGACTCTAAATTTGCTATGAAATAATTCCTTAACATTGAATAAAATTAATTAAGCTAGAAATTTTTAAGAAAAAAAAAAAATTTGAGTGCTTGTATTTATCAAGTTTCTTAATTAAAAAAATTTCTCTTAAGTAAATTTTGAGGAGCTACTAAAATTAGACTAAAATTCAAATTTTCAAGCACTCGGACACACCTATTAATTAATAAGGCAAGATGCACAAGTCTGTCCTCGATCTGAAGTGTGTAAAAGTGTCCTCGACCCGTTACCTTGCAGCGCGTGGCAGAACTTGCTGGTGGTCGTCCACTCCTCCCTGAGCGAGAGGTTGAACATGGAGTACTGCGGGTTGCCTGTCACCTCCTTCTCTATGGGCAGGAACAAGGGTAGGGTCTTCTTGAGTTGGTCGTCCTCGGCGCTCGAGTACGTCTCCAGCAGTATCAGACCTTTACACCTGCGCACGATACAAGGACACTTAGTGTGGAGGAGAGGACCTTACAATCCTGGGGTGGATATTGTCTGTGTACCTGGGATGACACGGCTCTATATTGTCTTTGTAACTGGAATGGCACAGCTCTATATTGTCTGTGTACCTGGAATGGCACAGCTCTATATTGTCTGTGTACCTGGGATGACACAGCTCTATATTGTCTGTGTAACTGGGATGACACGGCTCTATATTGTCTGTGTAACTGGGATGACACGGCTCTATATTGTCTTTGTAACTGGAATGGCACAGCTCTATATTATCTGTGTACCTGGGATGACACAGCTCTATATTGTCTGTGTAACTGGGATGGCATGGATCTATATTGTCTGTGTACCTGGGATGGCATGGATCTATATTGTCTGTGTACCTGGGATGACACGGCTCTATATTGTCTGTGTACCTGGGATGGCACGGCTCTATATTGTCTGTGTACCTGGGATGGCACGGTTCTATATTGTATGTGTACCTGGGCTGGCACAGCTCTATATTGTCTGTGTACCTGGGATGACACGGCTCTATATTGTCTTTGTAACTGGAATGGCACAGCTCTATATTGTCTGTGTACCTGGGATGACACGGCTCTATATTGTCTTTGTAACTGGAATGGCACAGCTCTATATTGTCTGTGTACCTGGGATGACACGGCTCTATATTGTCTTTGTACCTGGGATGACACGGCTCTATATTGTCTTTGTAACTGGAATGGCACAGCTCTATATTGTCTGTGTACCTGGGATGACACGGCTCTATATTGTCTTTGTAACTGGGATGGCACAGGTCTATATTGTCTGTGTACCTGGGATGGCACGGCTCTATATTGTCTTTGTACCTGGGATGGCACAGGTCTATATTGTCTGTGTACCTGGGATGACACACTTTGTCTGTGTACCTGGGATGACACGCTCTATATTGTTGTGTACCTGGATGCACGGCTCTATATTGTTTGTAACTGGAATGGCACAGCTCTATATTGTCTGTGTACCTGGGATGACACGGCTCTATATTGTCTGTGTACCTGGATGGCACAGCTCTATATTGTCTGTGTACCTGGGATGACACGGCTCTATATTGTCTGTGTACCTGGAATGGCACAGGTCTATATTGTCTGTGTACCTGGGATGACACGCTCTATATTGTCTTTGTACCTGGGATGCACAGGCTCTATATTGTCTTGTAACTGGATGGCACGCTCTATATTGTCTGTGTACCTGGGATGACACGCTCTATATTGTCTGTGTACCTGGGAATGGCACAGGTCTATATTGTCTGTGTACCTGGGATGACACGGCTCTATATTGTCTGTGTACCTGGGATGGCACAGCTCTATATTGTCTGTGTACCTGGGATGGCACAGCTCTATATTGTCTGTGTACCTGGGATGACACGCTCTATATTGTCTGTGTAACTGGATGGCACAGCTCTATATTGTCTGTGAAACCTGGATGGCACGGCTCTATATTGTCTGTGTACCTGGATGACACAGCTCTATATTGTCTGTGTACCTGGGATCACGGTCTAATGTCTGGTACGATGCACTCTATATTGTCTGTGTACCTGGGATGGCACAGCTCTATATTGTCTGTGTACCTGGGATGACACAGCTCTATATTGTCTGTGTACCTGGGATGCACACGGCTCTATATTGTCTGTGTACCTGGATGACACGGCTCTATATTGTCTGTGTACCTGGATGGCACAGGTCTATATTGTCTGTGTACCTGGATGACAGTCTATATTGTATGTGTACCTGGGATGACACGCTCTATATTGTCTGTGTAACTGGAATGGCACAGCTCTATATTGTCTGTGTACCTGGGATGACACGGCTCTATATTGTCTGTGTACCTGGGATGGCACGCTCTATATTGTCTGTGTACCTGGGATGACACGGCTCTATATTGTCTGTGTACCTGGTGCACAGTCTTATTGTCTGTGTACCTGGATGACAGGTCTATATTGTCTGTGTACCTGGGATGACACGGCTCTATATTGTCTTTGTAACTGGGATGGCACGGTCTATATTGTTTGTACCTGGGATGCACGCTCTATATTGTCTTGTGTAACTGGGATGGCACAGGTCTATATTGTCTGTGTACCTGGATGACACGCTCTATATTGTCTGTGTACCTGGGATGGCACAGTCTATATTGTCTGTGTACCTGGGATGACACGGCTCTATATGTCTTGTACTGGATGCACAGTCTATATGTCTTGTAACTGGATGCACGCTCTATATTGTCTGTGTAACCTGGGATGACACAGGCTCTATATTGTCTGTGTACCTGGATGGCACAGGTCTATATTGTCTGTGTACCTGGGATGACACGCTCTATATTGTCTTTGTACCTGGAATGGCACAGCTCTATAATTGTCTGTGTACCTGGGATGACACGGCTCTATATTGTCTTGTACCTGATGGCACAGTCTATATGTCTGTGTACCTGGATGCACGTCTATATGTCTGTGTACCTGGAATGGCACAGGTCTATATTGTCTGTGTACCTGGGATGACACGGCTCTATATTGTCTTTGTAACTGGAATGGCACAGGTCTATATTGTCTTTGTAACTGGGATGACACAGCTCTATATTGTCTGTGTACCTGGGATGGCACAGGTCTATATTGTCTGTGTACCTGGGATGACACGGCTCTATATTGTCTGTGTACCTGGAATGGCACAGGTCTATATTGTCTGTGTACCTGGGATGACACGGCTCTATATTGTCTTTGTACCTGGGATGACACGGCTCTATATTGTCTTTGTAACTGGAATTGCACAGCTATATATTGTCTGTGTACCTGGGATGACACGGCTCTATATTGTCTTTGTAACTGGAATGGCACAGCTCTATATTGTCTGTGTACCTGGGATGACACAGCTCTATATTGTCTGTGTACCTGGAATGGCACAGGTCTATATTGTCTGTGTACCTGGGATGACACAGCTCTATATTGTCTGTGTACCTGGGCTGGCACAGCTCTATATTGTCTGTGTACCTGGGATGACACGGCTCTATATTGTCTTTGTAACTGGAATGGCACAGCTCTATATTGTCTGTGTACCTGGGATGACACGGCTCTATATTGTCTTTGTAACTGGAATGGCACAGGTCTATATTGTTTGTGTACCTGGGATGACACAGCTCTATATTGTATGTGTACCTGGGCTGGCACAGCTCTATATTGTCTGTGTACCTGGGATGACACGGCTCTATATTGTATGTGTACCTGGGCTGGCACAGCTCTATATTGTCTGTGTACCTGGGATGACACGGCTCTATATTGTCTTTGTAACTGGAATGGCACAGCTCTATATTGTCTGTGTACCTGGGATGACACGGCTCTATATTGTCTTTGTAACTGGAATGGCACAGCTCTATATTGTCTGTGTACCTGGGATGACACGGCTCTATATTGTCTTTGTAACTGGAATGGCACAGCTCTATATTGTCTGTGTACCTGGGATGACACGGCTCTATATTGTCTTTGTAACTGGGATGGCACAGGTCTATATTGTCTTTGTAACTGGGATGACACAGCTCTATATTGTCTGTGTACCTGGGATGGCACAGGTCTATATTGTCTGTGTACCTGGGATGGCACGGCTCTATATTGTCTTTGTAACTGGGATGGCACAGGTCTATATTGTCTTTGTAACTGGGATGGCACAGGTCTATATTGTCTTTGTAACTGGGATGGCACAGGTCTATATTGTCTGTGTACCTAAGATGGCACGGGTCTATATTGTCTGTGTACCTAAGATGGCACGGCTCTATATTGTCTGTGTACCTGGGATGGCACGGCTCTATATTGTCTTTGTAACTGGGATGGCACGGTCTATATTGTCCATGTATCTAAGATGGTACGGATCTATATTGTCTTCGTACCTGGGATGGCACGGCTCTCTGTAGATGTCCAACTGGAAATACTGGTTGTTGAGCAGAAAGCAACGTCGCTTCTTGAAGATGGTGAAGTGCGAGTCATCCCTCTGGGCAAGCATGTTGATGTAATCTCTGTGAGTCAGTTGCGTCTTCACCTCCACCACCTGGTTGCGGATCTTAGGCTTGCGGATTGTGTGGATGTAGCTCCAGTGGCCTGATCCGCAAACACACACACACACACTCGTATCAGCGAGTCAGCTGACTATCAGGAATGAAAAGATATTCCGAGTTGTGGTAAGTATTTATACATTTCCCCCCTTTGTCTTACTATTTTTTTTTTTGGCTACACACTATGTACTAATTACTCCAATATTCTACGGACGAGAAAGACTGAATTTTGAGGAAGTGTACCCGCATATGTTTGGAGGAAGAACGTATAACCAATTAAGAAAATCTACCCATACGGGATTCGAACCTCGATCTCTCTGTCATCGGCAGTTCAGTCTATTGCGAGGGTAAAGCCTTAGACCATGCGGAAACCAAAGCGGGTAAACCGATACTAACGACGGGGGGGCTAATAAAAATCAAGATGTCCAACCGTTCCGCGTATGCGGCGTACCCGTCCCAAACTCACCGTTCTGTCCCCTCTTCCTGAGACGCGTCTGCATCTTGGACGTTTTGGTCTGAAGGTAGTTGTGGACCACGTCAAAGTCCTGGTACGGCGGGAACGCGGCGTCGGACGGCAGCGGGCCGTTTACGAGGAACTTGAGTTTCCTCGAGTTTGTGAGGAGGCGGTCACCTGTGTCTATACCCAGCTTCTGGCACACACTCTGTGAACACACGAGCGCGCACACACATCAACTGACACACTCTGTGAACACATGAGCGTGCACACACATCAACTGACACATCTAAAGAAACCTGGATGTTAATCAATTACCTACAATTTACCTGTTTTGTTTAGCACCACATTTCACTACTCGCTCGTGTTTAAAATAAGTGTAACCACATTTTCTTAGAGGGAGGATAGAAAACCATTTAGGAAAAAATAAACAACTTTAGTAGACTTGACTGGGATTCGAACGGCTATCTGCCAGTCATCAACAGGCCAGTCTAACACAAGAATGACAAGTCATACCGTTAGGCCACCTAAGAGGGTTATAAAAAGAACCAAACTTTAAATAGGAATTGTTTTATTTAACTCTTTTATTATGCCAGCCCAACATAGATATAGGACAAACACAACTTCTAGAGCCCTGAACATTAATGTAACTGACTGTGAAATGACCATTTAGTGGCAAGTCGATCAGAGTCGATCAGAGCTATATAAAGACATCCCACTTACCGCTATCATCCTGCATATCTTGGTCTCAAAGTCCGTGGAGTTGTCAATGACGTCAAAGTAGGGGTGTCCAACCCATGCGGCGGCCGCATTGTAGTCGAGTTCCTTGGCCAACTCTATACCCTCACTTCTACAGGCATGGTCCTGGAACATTATGCGCTCTTACTGGTGGGAACATTGTGGGATCTTCGGTATGGGAACATTGTGGGCTCTTTGGCATGAGAACATTGTGGGCTCTTCGGGACAGGAACATTGTGGGATATTCGGGTATGGAAACATTGTAGGCTCTTTGTGACGGGAACATTATGGGCTCTTACTGGTGGGTACATTGTGGGCTCTTTGGTATGGGAACATTGTGGGCTCTTTGTGACGGGAACATTATGGGCTCTTTGTGACGGGAACATTATGGGCTCTTCGGGTATGGAAACATTGTAGGCTCTTTGGCATGAGAACATTGTGGGCTCTTCGGGACAGGAACATTGTGGGATATTCGGGTATGGAAACATTGTAGGCTCTTTGTGACGGGAACATTATGGGCTCTTACTGGTGGGTACATTGTGGGCTCTTCGATATGTAAACATTGTGGGCTCTTCGGTATGGGTACATTGTGGGCTCTTCGATATGGAAACATTGTGGGCTCTTCGGTATGGGAACATTGTGGGCTCTTCGGTATGGGAACATTGTGGGCTCTTCGATATGGAAACATTGTGGGCTCTTCGATATGGAAACATTATGGGCTCTTCGATATGGAAACATTATGGGCTCTTCGATATGGAAACATTGTGGGCTCTTCGATATGGAAACATTGTGGGCTCTTCGGTATGGAAACATTGTGGGCTCTTTAGCATGAGAACATTGTGGGTTATTGGTACAAGAACATTGTGGGCTCTTCGGGACAGGAACATTATGAGTGTTTTTGTGCGGGAATCACAAAGTATCTTTGTAAGTGAGACTGACGTTGTGCTCACCTCCGTACTGTAGAAGTCCTCCGCCCCATTGGCCGCAGAAACCAGGTGACAGATCTGGTTGTACCGGTTATCCCGCAGCTCCACCGGGTTCCAAGAATTGGCAGCCATCATTCGTCCCCACTTCTCCGGGGATATGACTGAGGGAACAGACGGGAACATCACACTTCACAGTTCAGTCATCAACTGGTTAGTAACATTCCTTACCACTATACCACCAGCGCGAGTCTCTATGTGAGGGTTGCTGCGGACGACTCATAGACATCATCTTTGCCGCCGTTTATATATTTAATTGTATTATCTTTGTTAGGGATTTCAAACTCGTTTTCTCGTTTATTACATTGATCTTGTATGTATAATAAATTGTAGCAGCTTCTAAACATAGTCTGAAACCTTAGCTCTTGTCTGTCTACTTAGCTAAGGGTCCCGGGTTCGATTCCCGGCATGGCCGAGAAGTTTTATTATTGGTTAAATGTGGGTTTACCCCTTGCACAGAGATGAATTAACGGCCGGGGGGACTGGATGAAGTCATATGAAGCTACGACAAGCCTAGCAACCCGGTAGTGGAGAATATATGGCTTGAATAAAGATCTTACCGCAGGCTGGAAACAGTAATGGATGGAAAGTATAGCTCCTAAACATCAACTAATTTTAAAAAAACTCCATGGCATGAGCGCGCAAACGAGCTAGAATGACCGAGCGTCAGTTAACAATGACCAAGCATCAGTTAACAATGACCAAGCATCAGTTAACAATGACCGAGCATCAGTTAACAATGACCGAGCGTCAGTTAACAATGACCTAGTGTCAGTTAACAATGACCAAGCATCAGTTAACAATAGCCGAACGTCAGTTAACAATGACCAAGCATCAGTTAACAATGACCAAGCATCAGTTAACAATGACCAAGCATCAGTTAACAATGACCAAGCATCAGTTAACAATGACCGAGCGTCAGTTAACAATGACCTAGTGTCAGTTAACAATGACCAAGCATCAGTTAACAATAGCCGAACGTCAGTTAACAATGACCGAGCATCAGTTAACAATGACCAAGCATCAGTTAACAATGACCAAGCATCAGTTAACAATGACCAAGCATCAGTTAACAATGACCAAGCATCAGTTAACAATGACCGAGCGTCAGTTAACAATGACCTAGTGTCAGTTAACAATGACCAAGCATCAGTTAACAATAGCCGAACGTCAGTTAACAATGACCAAGCATCAGTTAACAATGACCAAGCATCAGTTAACAATGACCGAGTGTCAGTTAACAATGACCAAGCATCAGTTAACAATAGCCGAACGTCAGTTAACAATGACCAAGCATCAGTTAACAATGACCAAGCATCAGTTAACAATGACCAAGCGTCAGTTAACAATGACCAAGCGTCAGTTAACAATGACCGAGCATCCGTTAACAATGACCGAGCGTCAGTTAACAATGACCGAGCGTCAGTTAACAATGACCGAGCGTCAGTTAACAATGACCGAGTGTCAGTTAACAATGACCAAGCATCAGTTAACAATAGCCGAACGTCAGTTAACAATGACCAAGCATCAGTTAACAATGACCAAGCATCAATTAACAATGACCAAGCATCAATTAACAATAGCCGAACATCAGTTAACAATGACCAAGCGTCAGTTAACAATGACCAAGCATAAGTTAACAATGACCAAGCATCAATTAACAATGACCAAGCATCAATTAACAATAGCCGAACATCAGTTAACAATGACCAAGCATCAGTTAACAATGACCAAAAATAAGTTAACAATGACCGAGCATCCGTTAACAATGACCGAGCATCAGTTAACAATGACCGAGCATCAGTTAACAATGACCAAGCATCAGTTAACAATGACCAAGCATCAGTTAACAATGACCAAGCGTCAGTTAACAATGACCAAGCGTCAGTTAACAATGACCGAGCATCCGTTAACAATGACCGAGCGTCAGTTAACAATGACCGAGCGTCAGTTAACAATGACCGAGCGTCAGTTAACAATGACCGAGCATCCGTTAACAATGACCGAGCGTCAGTTAACAATGACCGAGCGTCAGTTAACAATGACCGAGCGTCAGTTAACAATGACCGAGCCTAACATTTTATGGATATAGGTTGTCGTGTGTTCAGCACAATGAGCCGTGAATCTCAGTTTTCTAGACCAGATCAAGTATCTCCTCGCTTGTCCTCACAAAGTCGAGTTTAACCCCGTTCCAGACCCACAGCTTCACAGAAATATTCTGGAAGCGCCGGGAATCGAACCAGAGACCTTTAACTCTGTAGTCGTAAACTCTGAACAATTCACGACAGAGGCGGTCAATCGACATATTTTTATAACCTATTTTTAAAGTTTTATATTTTTTCACTGTGTCTTAGTCCCCGTTTGGGCTGTACACACATATACTAATTATCCTAATGTGTTAAAGATGAGAATAGTTGAATTTAGAGGACATGCACCCACATTTGCGTGAATAGAGAATGGAAAACCACTTGGGGGCGGGGGGAGGAATACATCCTCAGTGCATCGGACCAGGAATCAAACCTCAATAATCAGCAGTTCGGCCAGTATTAAATTACCATCTCAAGTTACAATATATTATCTATTCAATGTAATTTGAAAGCACCAAAAACAAAATAGCACTTTTTTTTTAGTCTTGGTGAAAAATCGTTTATTTTAGCCAGGTATATATTATTTAAATTGAAAAATGACACTTGGACACAGGAATCGAACTTGGGACCTTTGGCTTACTAAGCCAGTGCTCCTTCCAACTGAGCTAAGTGGCTATAACCGTCCTTAACAACAAAATAGCTTAGCTATTTAATATATCAAGTATATAAATTGTTTTTTTTTTCATACTTTTTAGTTAAGAGTCGGGTCAAAGCCGCTATTCTACGAATACAAGTCTTGAATTTGAATCTGAGAAAAAAAAAAATCATGACGATCAAGAAGGAATAAAAATATAATATAATAATATAAAATACAAATAGTAACTAAATGTTAACATTCTGTTGAGTGTGTTAAATAACTGGTCCGGGGTCTGGTTGTTGAGTTCATCCTATAACTATAATTGGTTGTGAGCCACCAAAAATGCAGCAGTAGAGCTTTAAAACAAATCTCACTTGAAAAATATTATAAATTTTTCTTAAAAACTCAAGTATTGATTTTTAAATTTCAAATATCTTTAAGGATTCCATCCCTTATTTTAACTAAACTCCCCCGATATTTTCTCCGTCTGTAGCTATCAAGAATGGAGGACATTAGCACCGAGAATACAAATAAAACATTTGGTACACAGAGAGATGTGTACACGAAGATATCTTAAACACCAGATAACACAACACGCACAATATCTACAGAGCTACACGAGCAAGTTAGACAAGAGATGGGTCGTTAGCTACTTCGGTGGCCGTACGGTATAAGGTGTCACTCTCGCAACAGAGGATGACAGGAAAATCGGGTTTCAAATCTCGCGCAGGGGTACCAAAGATTTTTTTTTACTAAAACGGTTTCCCCATCTCTTCGTCCAAGCAAATGCAGGTACACTTCCTCTAAATTCAACCCTACTCATCCCTAACTCGTTAGCTTAGATAGTATATATGTTTATAACCTGAACCGGTAATAAGACTTAACAACCAAACCCCAGACCAGTAATTTAATTGAATGTATTAATGTTATCTATTTCTATTTTATATTATTCTGTTGAAGCAGGATCGGTGTGACAACATTTGACAGGATGAGAAATGAGGGAGGAGGAGGAATAGTAAAGGAAGAGACAGTCCAGGACAGGATAGAGAAGACAAGACTAAGGTGGTATGGACATGTGAGAGGAATGGAGAGGGAAAGGATGTCCAGGAGGATGTTGGATATGGAGGTGGGAGGAAGACCAAGGGACAGATGGTTGTAGGGAGTAAGGAGGAGTGTGGAGGAGAAAGGAGAGGACTGGGCCAAGGTGGAGGGAGAGAGGTGGAGGGAGTAAGGAGGAGTGTGGAGGACAGAGGAGAGGACTGGGCCAAGGTGGAGGAAAGAGAGGTAGAGAGGCTTATGTTCCAAACGGACCCGGCCAGCGGCATGATGAAGATAATTCTATTGTATTCCTATTCACTCTTATGTTCATAATTATTTTTTTCCCTGCGATTCATATACAAAATTAAAAGGTAAAAGTACAATTCAGATTAGTAAAATAATGGATTCGACAAAACTCCCAAAAGTTATAAGCAATTCAAGATTAATACGACCCCCTAATTGCAGAAACATTTATTTTTTTAAAAAGATTACTTATCAGCTTAATGGGGACATCAATATCGTGCAGTCTGGGTCAACCCAATAATCGAGGAGAAGAGATTTCCTCCGAGTTTCCAAAAGGCACGGACCAGTAGGAGAGGGGGGGAGGGGGGGGAAGTTGGGTGCGGGGAAGAATCAATCAGACTATTTTTAAACTAAATAGCCGATTGAATTTTAAAGCAAATCAAATAATACATAACTGATGATGCCGTTCCCTTATGAGGTAGGCAAAAAGACTGTGCATATGGTTTAGTGAATACACGTTGCTCGGGAGTTTCTCATTTCTCAGAAGGCAGTCCGTCCACTTAAGGTAGTCACACTTTATGTTAAGTCAAATATTTTACTGCTTTAATCCTCACAAACAGAACATGCCCCCCCATGACAATGTTTTGTGTCTTACCACCCATCCAGGTTATACGCTTAAGTACTAGTTACTCTAATGGGTTAAGAATTAGGAAGATTGAATTTAGAGGAAGTGAACCTGAATTTGCATGGAGGGAGAGTGTAAAATCATTTAGGAAAAACCACCCCCAATTCATCCGACCGAGATTCAAACCTCGATCTCCCCGTCCTAGGCAGTCTAGCTCGACACAAAACTAGCGCGTTAGCTAACGATGCCACCGAGGCGGGTCAAGACAATGTTGAGAACAGAGGTGTACGTACATGCCGAGGCATCCATCGCGCCCCTGTCACAGATGATCAGACAGTCCCTGGTGCAAGAATCCCCCAGAGAGAAGAACGTGTTCTCGATCTGCACCATAGTCTTCAACAAGTTCTCCTGGAACGTGAAGGCTGGAAAACAAGGAACAGAGGTGTCAAGAAGAGTTCCAGGGACTGAGGGTTTTACCTGCCTGGGGCCCTCGTATTCAAGGGTCGAACATAGGACTGAGGGTTTTACCTGACTGGGCCCTCGTATTCAAGGGTCGAACACAGGACAACGGGGTTGAAGAGTAGACACACCGCATTTATTGACCACCTTCGACTCTGACTCGGGTTATTTTTACAATATTTTTATCAGACCTAACCACAATGATGGATTAGATAAACACACTATTATAGTTTAGTACAGGTATGGCTACATCTGAATATATTCTTTGAAATAAGAGTGAAGAATGACCCTGGGCACGAGACGACTCACGGCTAGCTCTGTGGTTAGAGCATTTGTGTACTAAGCCAAAGGTCCTGGGTTCGATTCTCGTGTCCAGGTTGTTTTATTTTAATTTTAAGGAACATAATAAACTAACAACAATGTTACTAATTTTTCCCCCTGATCGTTTGTGCTTTACACATGTACAAGGTGTTTATGAATGAGGTCCACAAACATGTAGGGCAATGTGGTCCTCACGCTTATAGTTTTTAAATTGCCCCAACCTCGGTCATGACTAAAAGTATAGGGTACCCCCACGATAAAATTTGCCTAAATTATAAAATGTCAGGTAATCAAAGGAGAGAAATTCCCTCAGTCGACTTAAATAATTCCCCACCACGTTGGATACTCTTGTGATTTTGATCATTTTTCCCTTGAGAGCTGCTCGTGTATCCCCCTGAAAGTCATGCGTGTACCCCAGTTTGACAACCACTGCTGTGGGGAATGAAGAAGATACCAAAAATGGATGCATATTCACTTTATACCTTTGGTAACGTTCCGACCCAAGGCTACCTTTATTTTAAGTGCCTGCTTTGGCAGGGAAGTCATACAAAATATATTTGGGGGGAGGGAGTCAAGAAGGTGAATTTTCCAACTCTAGGGCATTCTGAAATTTTAAAAAAAATTCCAGGTTACAAGGGCAGCGTTGAGAAGGCCAGGGATCTGGGGGTTACCACCAAGTTAGTATGGGGGGGGGGGGGGATTCACCCCCCGGTGAAAATGTTAAGTTTGAGGAGACAATCAGGCCTTTAATCAAGGTTCTAGAGACAACTGTATTTTTAAAGTTGTTAGTGATTGATTTCTCAAGTTACAAGTGTTATTTGTTTTGACATTCATCATGTGTAGGAAAACTAAAAAGTTTTGGCTCGTGAAAACTTTATCAAGTGAAACATAACCTAACCTTCTTAAGGCTACTATAACCTAGTAGGTTAATAATAGTAGCCTTAAGACTAACAGGCAGTGACAACGGCGCCACTGGCCGACTTAACTGATCATGTTATACTATCTACTACAGAAGGTGTCCCCTTTCACCGTTCGATGAGTTATGTAATTGGGAACTTTTGAAGGGTAGGGATCGACAGAGAGTTTGGAAACTTTAAATTTATCTGTACAAATCTGCATGAAAGAACTTACAGGATCGAAAGTGGTGTGGTACAGAGTAAAAAATTATAATTTTTCAATTCAAGATCTCGACTCTGCATAAAATTCCCAACTTACAGGCTTTTTACCAACATTGGGGGGGTTAAAAAAACCTGTCCTTCCTCGCCCCTCCAGCGCGACGCCCCTGATTGATCCAATAGAGTGGTTCCAAGTAAACTACAAACTACATGTGTAAACCGGTAAATAATTAACACAGGCTTTTAAATTACATATTTCAAGAGTATTTATCACCTCTTTCTATTCAGTAATTACTAACGGTGTAAGAAGCTTCGACTCGAGTGGAAACAAATGTCGGCTTCGACTTTGCATCGTAAAAATTTTTGGTTTTGACAATTACAAAGCTTTGCAAATAAAAATATTGAAATCTAAATTACTCAATTTATGTCGAATTATTTGAAGTTAGGTACTTAAGTAGTGATAGTAGCTTATTATATTAAAACAAAATATTATGAACAATTTCAAGTAATTTTAGTACATTAAGCTATGTGTAAATAGGCTAAAAACCTCCCAATCGGGGTTTATTCTAAATGTTTTCCCACTCACCTTCTATGCAAATGCGGCTATATTAGCTCTAAAATGCTTCCTTCCTCATCTCTACCTCATTAGAGTAGTTATCATATAAGTTTGATGCCTGAACAGGTAGTAAGCAAGGCTGTGGAGTCAGAAGCAGTTTTGTGCGAAGTCGGTAAAAATGTACAGACTCCAAGTTAAAAATTAAAATTTATAATATTACTATAATATAACATGATAAATATATAATTTGAGTTTTATAATTATTTTTATTTAATCTTTAGCACCAATATTTTTAATTTTGATAGATATATTTATTTAAATATAAATGTACAGTTTCAAAGAAACTTTCCATTAACTCATCTGTATTGGAGCATTTGACTGCAGTAAATTTGTTATTACTAATTAATATCAGCAATAGGTGACCTGGTGGGGTAAGGTGTCAGACTTCTGTGTTGAGGGTTCGGTGTTCAAACCTCGGTCCCGGCACAGATTTATCTGATTGCCGAACCCTTCCTTCACCTCTGACAAGACGTGTATTAATCACAACTTGTGAATGTGTGGAATGCCAGGCCTCCACCGTGGTTCGGATCCCACGTTAAACTCTAGGTCCTCCATTTCATCTCACAATCACCCTACCATTACACATTAGCGTAAGTGTGTATAACCCGAATGGGTAGTAAGACGCGGTGCTAATAATAATAATAATAATATCAGCAATATATAAAGGAGTCAGGGTCGAACGCTTGGCGTACAGATTCCACAGCCCTGATAGTAAGACGCAGTGATGAAATATATATTCAACAACTTAGTCAAGTCGGTAGTATGTCTGTCTACTGAGCTAAGGGTCCCGGGTTCGATTCCTGACATGGCTGAAAATGTATCATTGGTGAAAATGTGGGTTTACCCTTTCACAGTGATGAATTAACGGTCGGGGGACTAGATGTTGTGGCTGTCGTAATCTTAAGTTATATTATAAGTCATATGAATCTACAACAGGCTGGTAGTGTGAAATATATGTCTTGAATAAAAAACTGACCACAGGCTGGAAACAGTCATGGATGTAAAAAAAATATTAAAGTCAAATATGATAACTTGTTTAAAATGCTTAATTGTTCAAATGTTTGATTTTTTTAAGATTCTAATTTATTATTAAATTTCCACACGGGAAGTATTTGGTTTCAAAATTTCAAATTACTAATAATTCGGAATTTCGAAATAAGATTTGTATTCTATCAAAGATTCAAGTTCGGATTCAAAAATTTCTAAGATTCACACAAACTTACTGTTGCTCTCGCCCTTCAAAAGATCTGTTGCAAACATCTTAAAGAGATTGTCTCACAAGTTTACCAAGTTTCAGTAAAATAAAAGAATCAACACATTCAAGAACCTTATCAGGAATCGATCCAAGAACCCTTAGATAAGATGGAGACTCACAAACGAAGGGTAAGAGGGGAAGAGTCAAACTTTAACTTGAATTGATTTAGTGCCACCATCTGTTAGACAATCTTGAGACCTTTACAACACACTTTAGATTATGGTTAAAAGAGGTCTCCATCGTTTTTAAATACACTAGAGTCACGATTATCTGGCCTAAAGTAGCGGTGTCCCGGGCTGGATAGTTCTCAGTATGGGTTTGATTCATATAGCTACACCAATACCTTGACACAACTTCTGTTACCAGCCATATTAAGACAGTGCTGCTATCTATACCTACCTTTACACAACTTCTGTTTCCAGCCACATCAAGACAGTGCTGCTATCTATACCTCCCTTTACACAACTTCTGTTTCCAGTCACATCAAGACAGTGCTGCTATCTACACCTCCCTTGACACAGCTTCCATTTCCAGCCACATCAAGACAATGCTGCTATCTACACTTACCTTTATACAACTTCTGTTTCCAGCCACATCAAGACAGTGTTGCTATCTACACCTCCCTTGACACAACTTCTGTTACCAGCCATATTAAGACAGTGCTGGTATCTATACTTCCCTTGACACAACTTCTGTTTCCAGCCACATCAAGACAGTGCTACTATCTATACCTCCCTTGACACAGCTTCTGTTTCTAGCTACATCAAGACAGTGCTGCTATCTATACCTACCTTGACACAGCTTCCGTTTCCAGCCACATCAATACAGCGTTGCTATCTACATATACCTTAACACAGCTTCCGTTTCCAGCCACATAAAAATAGTGCTGCTACCTACACTGACCAATAGTACTGTATTATACACCAACCACAGGAACAGCAGTTATATTTTGCTGTCTTCAATGTAACAGTTGTAAGGCGTTTGCGATAGATTTTCCTTATTAATTACTAGTGGATGTGTAACAGTTTGTTTATTTTAAAACACACTTGTTACTAACACTGAGAACTGGGTCGGAGAGTACAAAGGGCCGGATAATCGCGACTCTAATCAAATAGAAAATAAAAAAGTGTTTGCTGGGCTAATTATGGTGTTTGAGATACAAAAGCTGCTGCCCTGGAAAGTGTGTTATTTGACTACTTCCTCCCCCTTTTTTTTTTCACCTTGTACCCTTCAAATAAAATTCTACCTCAAAAAAGCTTGTATACAAATCACAGTTTGTTAAACATAACAACATAAAGGTAAATCTGAGAGAAAAGGGGAAACATTAAAACACAGACAGACACGCCAACATCGTTACTCTGGTTGTCCTAGCTTTGTACAAGAGATTGGACCAGAAAGCTCGACTGAAGGGAGGTTTTTGGGATCAGAGGGTTGTGGAGGGAGAGGGGATGTATGAACAAACAGTCATTATTGTCCTTGAAGTGTCTAATATTGTAAACAAAAGTGGACATAGTTCAGAGTACATGCATTATCACAACGCTTTGCTTACCCGACTTCTATTTCTGTCTCGCTATCCATCCGGGTTTAAATGCGTAATATGAACAGATTACGCTTACGAGTTAAGAAAGAGGAAGGTTGAATTTAGTGTACCTACAATTGCGTGGAGGGAAAGAAAGGGAATATCATTTAGAAAAGAAAAAAACTTAGTACACAGAGTGGGGATTCAAAATCCAACCTTCCTGTCATCTGCGGCCAGGTCCATTGCGAGAACGACGCCTTAGACTATGCGGCCACCGAAGTAGGTTTACCACTCATAATTCATAAAAAATGGAATATAGCAAGACATAAATTTAGAATTAATATTGTTAAAATGATATTAGGGAAGGACACTTGGCTTTAGAAATAATATCAGCTTCAACTTAGTTTTAAATATATTTCCGGCTTCGACAATTACGAAACTTTGCAGATAAAATTGTCGTCGGCTAAAATAATAAATTTTTGTTTCAATATTTGCCATTCTGAGCTGTTACATAAACTAAAGTTTAATCAATTATTTTTAGCACCGAGTCTTACTACTAGCTTGGGGTTATACGCTTAGGTACAAACTATACTAATGTTTTTAGGGATGAGGAATGTTATATTTATAAGAAGTGTACCCGCATTCGCATGGATGGAAAGTGGAACACCGTTTTGAAAAAAAAAGTGCTCTCAGTCCGCTCAAGTGAGATTCAAACCTTGTGCCTACCACACGGTGTCTAGTCAACTTGACCGATGAAATTCCCAACTTTTTCCCCGATTTCCCCTGATCATTTCCTAAAATTCCCGACTAAAAAGTATGTCTAGTCCCCCCCCGTTTTTCTGAATAATATAAAAAGTTTTCAAAATCTAAATAAACATGTTATTTTAAATTTGTATTAACATCGTTTAATAGGAATTATAGAATATATTACACAACTACAAACAAAAAACGACATTTTGAATCACATTATAATTTACTAATTTAGTGATTACTATTATATTTCATATTTTGAGTAAAACCAAATTTTCCCAGATTTTTATTGTAATCTACCAAATTCCATATTTATTCCCGTTTTTTCCTATCACTTAAAATTCCCGGCTAATTCCAGTTTTCCCTGATGGTAGACACCCCACTACCAGCTATTGGTAGTCTTGTTTACTGCGAGAGCAACACCTTAGACCGTGCGACCACCGAAGAAGCGGGTTTGTAATAGTTGATTGGAATAGGATAACTCAAATACCTAACTTTTAAGTGTGTGCTACTGTCGACAACAACAACAACACTAGGGTTACAACATTTGTCGTATGATTTGAAGGAAGATTGACTGCATGAAAGCAAGAGAATTACGGCGCTCTCAACCAAAGAGTAGATATGTAGAACCCTAGGAGATAATATTCACGTGAGTCCTCGAATCTGAAAATATCTGAATTAGCGCAAGTCCAAGGGGCATGAACGTTTTATAAAAACAAAAACTTGTTTATGAAAGAAGGAGCATTAGAAAACGGTTAAGACCGAGAATATTTTGAGAACTCTGCTTACTGTCCAACCACAAGATTTCCGCCTCATCGGCGTGAGCTGTTCTGCTAGAGTTCAACACACCTCTACTTTGCCTGCTCCGCCTGAGATGTTCGGCACGAGAGAACCAAACATATCACAGAACCAACCATCTCAAATTAGTGCGCATGTGAATATGACAACGCATTCTCTGTACAGCCAGAAGCGAGCAGACAACTTCGTTGTCCGTTGTGAGAAGATTTGAAATAACCCTTTAATGTAAAGCGTGTGTATTGGATTGTGCCATTACACAGCGTTATAATTAGAAAACATTCATCGGAAGAATGATATAAAATATATTTATTATATACTATTATATTATACTATTATATATATTATCCACTAGAAAATAAAATAGGTTAATAATCAGTTGTTTAAGTTGCATTGCAATGCATCATGGGTCAACATACAGCGTGTGAATTGATGCGCCACTCAAGCAGATTCTGTTTTCTATCTTCGGTGAATGTGTGAATCAAGCTTTACCGTATAATCAGCATTATCGTAACTTATTGAAAGAACAAAATATATTAATAAAACTTTTGTGTTTTTTTGTTTTGTGATTGTGGCAACAAGAGTTATTGTAGTTCATAAAATAATAGATTAATTAGTGTTATATTCATACTTTTATCTTTTTATAACTGGCCAACAAAATAAATCTTTTTATAACTTAGAGAAAGCACTAAACAAAATATTAATTGAGAAATAAAATTGAGCATAAAACACAACTGAACATTGTATACGATGTCATCAACCACCCTTGTTTTGGCTGGTTCTCCATTTTAATTTATGAAAATAACGTAGCATTTTAAAAGCTTTCATGTGTAAAGCATTTTTTTTTTAAGTGAACCAAAGATGCCGCAGCTGCTGCTTACACAATAAATAAACATCCATATGGTTAATTTCATTAAGTTTGTGTTTCATTAATGTAGAAACACCTAAAAAAAACATGTCTGTCGTGAAAGTTTTAACTTCCAAAAGTATTAACGAATCGACGCATGGTCTTGTGGAGGATATGGTTTGTCGAATGGATCATATGGTAACATTTTCCGGCTGTCAGATACCCCCGCCCCGTCCCCTACTGTGGATATATCAAGCAAATTAAGGTCGTGAACCTCTATTCGAGCCAAGGTGACATTTTAAACCATTTATGTAACAAGAGAAATTGCCGAGATAAACAAGATTAATGTTTCTGCCGAGAAAAAAATAACCTAATCTCAGATATCCTACTAACATGAGCTATTTACGGTAAACTGACAAGGAAGGGCTGGATTTAGAGGAAGTGTACCCACATTTACATGGAAGGAAAGAGTGGAAAATCACTTAAGGAAAAATACACCTTCGATGCGACTGAACGAGATTCGAATTTGGTATCCCTATCATCGGCAGTCCAGTCTATTGTGAGAGTAATACATTAAACTAGAGGTCCTTAAACTATGGGCCGGATTCAACTTTGGAATGGATTCATCTGGACCACGGACACTTTGAAAAATTAAAAAAAAAATTCTATGACTGACAGGGAAATGATATTTATCCTGTATACAACACACAAAACATCTACATGTGCACCATCATTTGCGACAGGTGGTACTATTGGAATCAACCATCCTCGTGGCCGCACGGTCTAAGGCGCTACTTTCATGTTAGACTAGATTGCCGATGACAGGGAGATCAAGGTTCAAATCTCGGTCGGGTGTACTGAGGGTGCTTTTACAAAATGTTTTTTTTTATATAAAAAATGCAAGTACACTTTCTCTAAATCCCTAAAACCATTAGGTTAAGGAGCCAAATTTCGAATAAAGTATGCTTCCCTTTCAATCTGGCCCATCTAGCACTTCAATACCCTAATGTGGCCATCTACTCAATAAGCTTGGGGACCCCTGCATTCGACCAAAAGAGCAAGTCTATTTTTTTTAATTAAAATTCCTCGTCATTTCCCGACTTTCCTTGATATGAACAAAAATATTTTTTCCCGCCTGTAGCCACTTTGATAGTATGAGTCACACGTGCGTTAGTTGAGGAAGAGTCCCAGGAGGTGGCGAGGGGGAGGCAAGCCGTGGATGGGACACAGGGGGCCACACCTGACTCACCCTCGCTACTGTCTCCATGACCGGTGCAGAGTGTCACACAAGTGTCACACGTTTGTAACCCGGTGCGCAACTCTAGAACAGGCAACAATATCACACACCTTGACAAGGGGAGGAGATTTGTAAAAAATAAAATAAAAAATAGCTCCCCTTGCAGCTCGAAAAAAATAATATAAGAGAAAGAAAAATAAAACTCACAGGGGAGGGGACTAGAGGGGGGATTTTCCCCCAAAAAAAATTAATTTCACACCAATATCTTAAACTTTTTTTTAGGGTAGATAAAGTTTGTGAATTTTCAAAAACCAATAATCACTTTTTTTTTAATTCCTCCAGCTTTAACCAGGGCCGAGGAGTTGGATGCAATCCGTAAAATAAAAACTTATAATATTACAACAATATTTGGTAACTTTATCATTTTAATTTTAAACCTTTCTATTTTTTTGGGATCAATAATTATTATAATTTGGCTTTAAAAATGTTTTTAAATTTAAATTCACAATGTCATAGAAGCTTCCCATGAAGCAATCTGTGTTGGAACAATTTGGTACAATAAAATGTCTTTTTAGCACTGCGTCTTTCTACTCGTCTTCTACTCGTTCAGGCTATACGCTTATGGTTTCAGGTTTTATTTATAAGAAGTGTACCTGCATTTATATGGAGCGAAGGCGGAAAACCATTTTGTAAAAAAAAAACCACTCTCATTACACCCATCCGAGATTCGAACCTCAATCTCCTTGTCATGGGCGTCTAGTTGACTGCGGTAGTAGCGCCTTAGATCATGTGGCCACCGAAGTGGGTCATAATATTTTAAGAACGAAATATCTTGGAAACACATTCTGGTAACATCGAGAAACCAAATCTATCACTTTCGTTTAAATTTTTAGGGGAAGAATCAGTGAAGTATTCCCAGGCTTTTCTTTATTTTCGATTCAATCTCCAGACACATCGATGTTTTCCCAGACTGTAGCCACCATGCTTTGCTAAAATTACTTTAGTAAAAAGTACAAAATAATCCAACCCTTAATCTAACACATATTTAGGAAAATTACACTTAAAAACTGGAATCACCCCCTTCATTGGCCAAGTGGTCCAACGTGTTACCATCGCAGTAGACTCGACCTCCCATGACAAGGAGATCGAGATTCAAATCTCGGTCGGTTTGCTGGTTTTACCAAAATAGTTTTCCACTCTACCTGCACAAAAATGTGGGTACATTTCATATAAATAAACCTTTTTAAATCACTTAAAACCATTGGCGTAATAAGTACATAAATGTATAACCCAAACGGGTGGTATAGATGCTGTGATAATAAAAAAAACCCACAGGAATCGAACCCAGGATCTTTGGCATATCATACCACTAAGCTACACAGGAGTCGTCCCATGGCCAAGGTCATTCTTCACTCACATTTTAAGGCATAGTCTGTAATGGACGTGTGTAGATCATCAACTAACAAAGAGCTACCATTGATGCCACAGCCCAGATGTTTTAAGAACCCACTGATTATATCAGCTCACAACTTACAGACTTACTTAAATATAGAGCCTACACAACATCCAGCCCTCAGCCCTTGATTTATCAAATGTGAAAGTTGAAACCCACATCTCATCAATGATACATTTTTCGGCCATGACGGGAATCGAACCCGGGACCCTTAGCTCAGTAGACAGACAGACAGACACGCTACCGACTGAGCTAATGTGTCGGACTTGCTTTGTGTTATCAGAAGATTCGTCGAGTCGGTGATATAACGCACCAACACAATCCACATCCTGACCCCGTAAGCTGTGTGGTTTAAACTCCAAGGTACTTACACTCGCCATATCAACCTCCCCCCCTCCTTATCAGTAGGTGTCAGGTGCTAACTGCCCAGCCAGGCCTGCGTACACAGCTGAAAGAATGCGGTCGAGAGCGTTGAGGCAGCGTTACATGATAGGAGGGAAAGGAAGGTGTAGATAAGAAACCTGATACAAAAAATCTTAACCACACTAATGGGGTAGGAATGAATTTAGAGGAAATGTACCCCAAATTTGTGTTGAGAGACATACTAGGAAACCATTTAGTGCAGAAATAAAAACCAGGTGTAAATCCGGCAGGGTTTGAACCCCAACTCCCTGCTACCGGAAAACCAGACTTGGGAAAGCCTGTACATTTATTCTAGCCGGCGTGGGTTTACGGTTCTTCTCTGTCCGGCCCTTAACTCGACACTTGTGATGTCTTTAACTTTAGGAATATATTTCTAGGCACTTGGCGCAAATAAAGTTGAGTCCTGGCGCCATTAGCAGAGGGGCAGGTCCCCCCAATAATATGGTCAAATGTGACATGCTTACTACCGCAAACGAAACCAAATCAGTGATCACATCACTGGTTATTCAGTTGGTACAAAATTATTCATTTTACTTTCTCATGACCCACCTCGGTAGCGTAGTTAGCTAACGCGCTAGTTTTTTGTTGAGCTAGACTGCCGAGCGAGGACGGGGAGATAGAGGTTCAAAACTCGCTCGGGTTAACTGGGGGTATTTTTTCCTTAATGGTTTTTCACTCTCCCTCCACGTAGATGCAGGTTCACTTCCTCTCTATTCAGCCTTCCCAATTCCTAACCCATTAGTGCAATTGGTACTTAAGCGCATAGCTCTATATGGGTAATAAGACGCGGTGCTAAATAAATAATTCTTTCTCTTGACTACTTGGAGCTAAAAAGGCATTGTGATCAGTCAAAAAAAAAAAAAAATTTGAACTCAAGATTTTGATACATGTCGACGTTTCATGACCCGCTGAAAGTGAAAAAGTTGTTTTCGCGATAACATATCTGTATCTTGGCTTGGAGCCAAAACCATTTTACCGGTCAAGCTAAAACTTGGTATCTGGAGCTTTTTTAAGGTTCCCTACACGAGTTTTTGGAATTAGAAATCCAACCCTAAAACTAAGGGTAGTTAACTGAAGGGCTAAAAGAGAAAGAATCAACTTTCTTGAAATCTGCTCTAACAATTTTGATTAAATTTTGTATCTAGGCACTGTTTAGTATTTCAAACAAAATGACTGCAGTAATTTCCCTCATAAAAATGACTTTAAGCGTACCTTACTTTAAATATGCGTAGATTTCCTATTTTAATCTTATCTCCCTCCGCAATTACTCGAGATACGAAATAACTTATGAATAAAAAAAAACTTTTAGTAATATTAAAACTAAAAATCTTTTATTTGAAATATATTTTTATAAGAACAATAGTTTCTTAGCTATTAGAAGATATTAAAAGAAAAATATTAAGATATTTTAAATTATTTTTATGCTCTTTAGTAGAGTATTTCTATAACAACACATTATTTTGTTTCGCAAACCTTATTAGTTTATAGTACCGGTAAATGCATTTATTTTTAAATAAAAAAGAGAGAAAGTCTGTGTGATGAACCGTATCATTTTTTTATTTTTTTTTATTCCTAGCGAAATTTCTAGTGTTTTACAGACACTAAAGATTTACTCTTTTTTTTTCCTGTTCTTTCAAATTTCCCAGCTGAATGACAACCCTGCCCGAGCCACGACAGAAAGCGATCACCTGCAAGACGCTAGGACACGCGCGCAAACCGTCGCGCAAACCGTCCGCACAAAACCGGACGTGTTGTAACACAAGTATTAGCATGCGAGTAAGGTCTCACCAAGACTCACCTTCTTCCGCAGACAGGTCGGAGAATTTGATACCGCCGCTGAAAACAGAAAAAAATAATTTCTCACTGAACAATCACTCAAATCTTTGAATAAATCGGCTTCTTAACGGCTAATAGATTCCAAGGTCATCTCAAGGATCATCAGTTCAAAATCCACTCGAGAATAGCCGCGGATTATTAAATAAGTAAACTTGACTGTGTATCGTTCAGCGATAACAAAGTTGGATAAAAAACTAAAATTTCTATCAAAATCTTAGTCAACTATGATCCGTTATAAATGTGTGTTACAAACATTTTATTTATTAAGTTAGCACCGCGTATTACTACCCGTTCGAGTTGTACACACTTGTACCAATCACATTGATGTGTTAGGGATGAGGAAGGTTGAATTAAGAGAGAATGTAGCTGCATTTGTGTCAAGAACCATTTAGTAAAAACTACCCTCAGTATATCAAACCAAGATTCAAACCTTGATCTACCAGTAATCGGCAGAGTAGTTGATTGCGAGAGTAACGCCTTAGACCATTTAGTCACTGAAGCAGGTTTTTATTTTTAACTATATTTTAAAACGAAATAACTGTCAAAGCAATCCCAATTCCTTTATAATAACATAAATAAATTATAACTCCACACACTTCTGACGTTTTCTGATTAGAGCGTAGCTTTGCATCTGATATCACGGCCAGTCCGTCAGGGCACAGGATCTTAATGGAGAGTTATGGAAGGAAACAAAATGTTTCAGCAAATATATCACCCGCTGTGGTGGCCGCATGGTCTAAGGCGCTACTTTTGCAGTAGACTAGACTGCCGATGATGAGGAGATCGAAGTTCGAATATCGATCGGGTGCAACGAAGGTGGTTTTTCCAAAAATGATTTTTCTACCCTCCCTCCACACAAATGCAGGTACACTTCCTCTGAAGATAACCTTCCTAATCTCTAAATCCATCAGCGTAATTAATACATAAGAGTATAGCCTGAATGGGTAGTAAGAAGCAGTGCTAAAAAAATTAAGAAGGAGTTTGGTAAAAAAAATATATAAATGATAAAATAATTTTTTTTAAACATGTTGAAATAAAATGTGTAAGCTTTTCAACACATTCACCTTCGATCATGCAAACAAGCTAAGCCACTACATGGAACTCAGACAGACAGACAGACAGACAGACGACCTACCTTAGCAAGACTGTGGCCGTCTCCGGGACCCGGAATACCTGAAAAACAATTAGTGGTGTGACCAGGTTTTACCGACATCTTGTGTCAGTAGTTCCCTCATTGGTTGAAACTACACAAATACAGGGTGTACCAATATCATCTCCCCTACCGACGACCTCAGCGGTCCGAGAGGCTGCCCTCAAGTCTAGGGCTACAACTGGGGCCAATCTATGTTATGTGCTCGTAAAGAATGTTTGGTTTATTATACATCGTTTCATAAGACGAGACAAAGATTTTTGACAATTACTTTGAGATGGATTTTAAAAACTTGGATAAAAAAACTTTAATCAAATTTACTGCTGTTGATTTGAATTATCTTTAAGTTTGCTATCCTGTTTCAGTTTAATAATAGGATATTAGCGTACGTATAGCACAAATCTTTTTTGTTCTCATGGAAATTTGACTCAATTTTTCTCTGAATGGATTTTTTTTATTTATTCCAAACAGTTTGGCCTTTTTTTTTAACTTATTTTTTATAAACACTTCTGTCTTAATCCACATCTCTGAGTAGAGGCCTGTAGGTAGGTAGAATTTAAAGGAAATGTAGCCACATTTGGGTGAAGAGAAGGAGAAGAAAACATGTTTAGAAAAAAACTTCTAGGTTGTGGTTCCAAATAAGATCGATAGTAACGGGTAAACAAGACTTTCCGAGAACAAGATGTCTATTTTTCGGCCCCCTTCCTCCTCATTTCTTATTTGGATTTGTAACATATAATTTCCGATAGAAGCATAAATGAAGTATAAATTTAAACAGATATATTTTTTTATGAAACATCTATTGTGAGTTATGCCGAGATCACGATCAACTTTAACTTAACGTAACGTTCATTTAACTTAAGAGAACAGATGTGTGATCACGATTCACGTAACTTATAACGTAACAACTCGAACCAAACATCTGCAGTCTCGAGTATGATCTGTGATTTGTACTATTTGTAAAGTGATGATATGTGAATGTTTACAATTTTCAATCGATATAATAAATATTTATTACTAAACTTTTTTGATAAATTTAACTTTCATATTTTAGTTTAATTATTTTGTTTCAATATCTGATCACTAGAACTTACGCTAAAGAGTACACCTTCGTCATAAAACCAACAAATGAATGACTAAATAGCCCTGTAGACGTCATTCGAGTAATGATTGGCTGGCTAGATCACGTGATACCCTTCGAGTAACGTTCACTTAGCGTGAAAGACCTCCCAGGACATCTCTTAGGTTAAGTTAACTGCATCGTGATTGCTTCCAATTAAAAACACAAGAAGAACCTTTACATTAAGTTGCATTAAGTTAACCTTAAGTGAACGTTAAGTTGATTGCTATCCCGGCATTAGACTTATGCATTTGGGAATGATGCGTAAGAACATTATCATATAACATATTGCATCCTCCTTAAGATACCAAATCATTCAAAATAATTAAACTACCATTATACTTGTAAGCAAACGCTAAATTCAATTTATACTTTAATCATATCTATTTATTACTGCCCACTTCAGTGGCAGCGTGGTCTAACGCGCTACTCTCGTCGCCGTGGACTAGACAGACCAAGACTGGGAGATCAGGGTTCGATACCGGTCGGATGCACTGAGGGTAGTTTTTTTTTCTAAAATAGTTTCTACTCTTCCTCCATACAAATGCAGGTGCACTTCCTCTAAACCTCACTTTTTCAATCCCTAACACATTAGTTTAATTAGTGCATAGGTTTATAACCCGAACGGGTCATAAGACGCAGTGCAATATATATACAATACCTATATAGTACTGTTATATATAAGTTTATATCTATTTTATTTTTTTCTATTTTGAATTATTTTATTTTACAACATTTAGACAACTCAATAAATTCTAAGTCCAAACCTACACACACTAGATTAAATCGTTTGATCCATTATCTCTTACAAAAATGACACCATCTTATTCTACTAAAATCAAATGGTTTATTTTGTGAATATTAATTGAGATTCTAATTTATTAGCGAATGGAATGGTATCAAGGTTAGATCAAATCAGTCGAGTAGTTACCGTGATAAAGGTTTAAAGGTTAAACCAACTGGGAAATATATATATATATATATATATATATATATATATATATATATCTTATTTAGCCTTAAAATATATACTATTAATTTTTATTTTAATATTTGACGTCTGATGAATGACGTCCAATGGGTGTATCCGCTCAGATATTTGTTACATTTTCAATCCAGTTCTAATGTAGCCCTGTGCGAGTTTGCCGGAATTAAAATCGTTAGTTGATGTGTAAGTGTTTTCGTTTGGATAAGAAAAAAATATAGTCAACCAATTATTACAAGAATATCGTCCGTCGCAAAATAAAGCAAAGTGTGATAGCTGCCGAAGGTTAATGAACATTAATCAGCTATATAATATATGTAAGGCCTAGATCGTGCAATTTTACAGATTTTTTTTTTAACGATATTTGTTCCCGAGTCACTATGGTGACTTTAGTTTTGAATTGTTCACAATAATAAAGTGTTTTTTTTTTAATAAACTTGAATTTAGTATCATTGGACTCCCCACATTTTAATGAGTGTACTGCTTGTATAAATTTTGTGATTTTCAGGTTTTTTATAGGGGAAATAATTGTCCTAAAAGGTACAGTTCTTAGGTTCCATCCCCATACATTTTTTGATTGATGAACATTTTGTTATTTCTAGTCCAGAGTATTATCTAAAAAGTGTGTGCGAGTGAATAAAAACAGACCACATCTAACGGTAGGTATTCTATTATTATTTATCTCCGCGTCTTACTACCCGTTCCGGTTGTACGCCTGTGTACTAATTAGTAATTACTTTACCTAATGGGTTAGGGATGAGGATGGTTATATTTATAGGAAGTGTACCCGCATTTGCATGTGGGGGAGAGTGGGGAAACTACTTAGGAAAAAACCACCCCCAGTTCACCCGACCAAGATTTGAACCTCGATCTCCCCGTCCTCGGCAGTCTATCTCAACACAAAACTAGAGCGTTAGCCGACTACGCCAATGAGGCGGGTTATCTAAGTATAATTTTAATGCAACATAATATGGTACGTTAATTAAGTTTATATTAAACATTATAAAGCTAAGATAACTGTTGTCTAATAAAAAAAAAATGGCGGCGAACTAACCTTCCATCCCAAGTTCTCGAAGAAAGTGCAGAGCCGCGATTGGCCGGTCGTCTTACCACCGCATGGGCCTAGAAATGGTAATATATATTATAGATTTGTCGTTACCTCTGAGAGTTCAAGAGCCTTAGTGTAGCCTAATTAAAAAATTAAAAAGTAGGAATTTAGGACAACTAATTTAAATGTTACTTTATAAACTCGAATATTGTCAAATTAGACAAAACATTGTAAGTATTAAGAGGTAATGAGTTACATACTAGGTATCAGGACAGGTATGTAAGGATAAATAAATATGTAGCCTAATTAACATTTTAAAAATACTAAAAGTTATTAAAAAATGTTTACGTACACAGCCTAAGACTTAACAATTGATGGCGGAATGACTTATGCCGGGATCACGATCAACTTAGCGTTAACTTAACGTAACGTTAACTTAAAGTTAACTTAACGTATGTGTGATCACGATTCACGTAACTTAACGTAACAATTCAAGCCAAACATCTTCATTCTCGAGTATAATCTGTGATTTGTACTAGTTTTACAGTGATGATCTGTGAATGTTTATAGTTTTCAACCGATATAATAAATATATATTACAATTTTTTTTGATAAATTTAGCTTTCCTATTTTAGTTTAATTAATTTGTTTCAATGTCTGATCACTAGAACTTACGCTAAAGAGTAAACATTAGTCATAATACCAACAAATGAATTACTAAATAGCCCTGATGACGTCACTCGCATAATGATTGGCTGGCTAGATCACGTGATACCCTTCAAGTAACGTAAAGTAAAGTAAAAGACCTCCCAGGACATCTCTTACGTTAAGTTAACTGCAAGTGATCGTTAAGTTAAGTGCATCGTGATCGCTTCCATTTAAACACACAAGGAGGTTCTTTACGTTAAGTTACGTTAAGTTAAGTTTAAGTTGATCGTGATCCCGGCATTAGAGGGGATTGAGCAGTCAAATAACATAATTCGTCATTTCCAACTGGTTTAGTAAATAATTCCAAGGAGTATGGGTTGTATTATTGAAATTTTTTAACCATAATATGTTTTGATAGTAATAAGTAATATTTGATTTAAAAACCAACACAGATTTTTATGTTTTTTTATACAAATTACAGAAAATTCGTATAATTTGGGAGCTTAGAAGAAGGAATGTTTTGATTTGTTTATGTTGACAGAAATTTTGAAGACTGTATTGTTTACTAATGAAAATTTACTTTATAATTTAATCATTGTTATTTTTATAAAAAAATTACGTTAATTCTTGGGAGGTTCACATATTTAGAGAAATTGTCAATCACAAAATGATGGTTGAAAGTTTTTAAGTTTTCCCCTATATGATATCGGGTTTTTATAAAAATCATATTCAGCCTTCTAATTTAATGAAAGGAACATTTTAATAGGAAATATCATTAAGAAAGGCAGTTACGTCTGATTCAACAAATAAATAAACCAAATAGAAGTGAAGGACAAATTAAGTGTTCATTGCACAACTATTTCGAAGATTATATAAAAAAAACCAAGGTTGAACCAAAGGATAAACTTAAGGAGAATCTTCAAAATAGACGAACAATTTTTATCTTCACCGCTTCCTCGATGAATTATCAACCGTCTTTTAAAAAAAAAAAAAACGGACGGAAGAGGAGAAATAGTTACAAGTGGATGACACACGTACCCTGTGAATCATAATAAATATAAAAAATCAAAAAACCAAAGGCATTACCTTACTCAATAAAGAACCAGACCGAAACGACATGTGTTCCGTCGGAAGCCAGCCGACTTACCTCCTGTAAGAACAACTTTGTAAACTCGTGTCTCTCGTTTTTCCATCGCGATTTCTGGCTTGAGTGTATTTCTTAGGTTATTCTTTGACCGCGACTCGTGTCAAATCATTGTCGTTTGACGTCTAGTTGTTTTATTGTTATTAATGAGAGATTTATAGGCCAGGTCAGCCAGACCACTCGGGGCCAGGTACAGACGACGCAGCTGCGCAGGGCGCAAGGGCAAGAGCAAAGATAAAAAAAACAAAAGGATGAATAAATAAATAGTATCTGCCTCCATTCCATGCTGTTGTCACCAAGGCTTGATTATAAAATTGAAGTCAGATCACGCACTAATCTAATTTTATTACGGCTAAATGCATCACTGGGAATAAATGGTTTAATGAGTGATATCATAGAAGACAAAGTGGAAGAGAAAATTGAACCAGAAAGACCATGAATACAACTAAAGGATGACCTCAATGGAAGTTTCTTCTCACTGCTCCCTCTTAAATATTTATCCCCCATTTAAATAAAGCTATTGTTGGTGCTTAAAAACCCTTCGTCACTGTTCTCCGACTGAAAATAAATTAGTTTCAATTTCGTCTAAGTTAGCTTCACTCGTAGTAGGTTAAATCCGCTCTCGTTGGGATTTCCAAGTAAGGGTGGAGCTGAGTATGCTAGCCCGGGACATTTTGGGGGCACAACTGGTGGATAATTATTACCGAACTTAACCTCAGCGAAAACCACAGAAAAAGAGAAAAAGTTTAAGGGAGAGGGGACTGGATATTGTCACAACGCCATCCTACTTCATACAGAGTATTGCTAGTTTGACTAAAATAATTATAGAAGAAGATGTGAAAGGGAGAAATTCGATAGTGAAACCAAGACTGGAGTGCATGAATCATAGCGGATGATGTTTGTATGAGTTAGTATAAAGGAGTAAAAAATTTGATGATCCAAGGAGATATATATATATGTATGAGAAACCTAGTGCTAACATATATATTTTTTAATAATGCTTATCAGTGGTTATATAGTTATTATAAGAAGGAAAATTAGAGTATGAAATACAATCCATAGTGGACGCTCATGGCTAAGCCTATATTTTTTAAACACGCCTTAGTTTTAAGTCCTTTAAATGTAGTATCATCATCGATTTTAATTTAAAGAATTCGTTCATTTATACTGAATATATTTTTTAATGCTTAATTTTTTTAGCTTTTGTTTATTTTAAAAGCAATATACATAATTGCGTAGACATTAAACTAAAAAAAAAGTGAAATATTATAACACAAAATAAACGCTAAGCTCTACCGTGACGAGACTTTTATTTTGGTTAGACAAGTCTTGATAAAATTCAAAATAAAAGTGTCACCCTCTGCTGGCCTTTCAGTGAACTATTCATTTCCCATGTGTTCTCGTAAAGATAAGTAAGGTTATGTTATAATGTCCGTGGAATCAACCGACCAAACCCCTGTTTTTTCGGATAAAGACGAACAAGATCTGAAATCAAAGGCAGATGAATTATCACGAAGTGATTTACAAACTATAAATGCTTTGAAAGAAATCGCCCCTCTTCTTAACAAGGTCCAACAGCATGAATTGATAACACCAGCACTGGCTCATATTCTATGTAAGTTTAGAAAATGTAATAATTTGTTCCTGATTATTAAAAAAAAAAAAATTAAGAATTCTTATTCAAAATAAAAAATGCCACACTAAAAATTTGAGTTTGGTGGGTAAAAAAAATTAAAACTGTAAACAATGTTATAATTAGGCCTAATATTAGAAACAAAAAAGTCATCCATCTATATACTATTTGCTCGAATCACCTATTCCACAGGGTATTGCGAGACACTGAAGTCTACAGCATACATTCCATGGACCCCTGATTTTTTTTATAGCAAACTCAATGTGTCTTTTAGTTAAAAAAAAACAAAAAAACAGTCCTAATCTAACTTCCAAGTTTAACAAAATTCAATAAAAATTTGGATGACTTCTGGCAGCTATCTTCATTCAAAGTTGTCATGCGTGTGTCGTGTATCAAGGAGTGTAAACCTTAGTAATTAACAAACAAGGCCATAAATCTGATTAAGTCATTTTAAACATCTTCAAAATCAATTACCTAACCCATTTAATTATTTGACTTACATATTTCAATGGCTGACTTTTTTTTTGTGTTGTATGTAATTAATAATACTGCGACCCGCTTCGATGGCTGCATGGTCCAAGGCGCTACTCTCACAGTAGACTAGATTGTCGATTACAGGGAGATCGAGGTTCAAATCTCGGTCAGATGTACCGAAGGTAGTTTTTCCAAAATGGCTTTTCACTTGCTCTCCACACAAATGCAGGTACACTTCCTCTAAATATGACCTTCTAAATCCTTCAAACCATTAGTGTAATTAGTACATAAGCTATAACCCGAAAGGCTAGTAAGAAATGTAAAAAAAAAAAGCGCAAAATTTTTTTTTTTTTTTGTAAAAATATAACTTAGGTCTAGTTTCTCACAAAAAAAAAAGTAACCGTCCTCCACCAAACTACAGTAATGTAAGTTCATACCGTTCACCGTTAAAGGTAGCAGTCTTACCTTGACTGATTACACTATGGCCCTATCTTATAAACTACACCATAGTGGAACCAAGCAAGGTAGCAGTCTTACCTTGACTGATTACACTATGTCCTATCTTAAACTACACCATAGTGGAACTAAGCAAGGTTGCAGTCTTACCTGATGATTACACTATGACTATCTTATAACTACACATAGTGGACCAACAAGTAGCATCTACTTGACTGAATACACATGACACTATCTTTAGTACACCATAGGGAACTAGCAAGGTAGCAGTCTTACCTTGACTGATTACACTATGGCCCTATCTTATAAACACACCATAGTGGAACCAAGCAAGGTGCATCTTACCTTGACTGGTTACACTATGACCCTATCTTAAAGATACACCATAGTGGAACCAAGCAAGGTAGCAGTCTTACCTTGATTACACATGCCTATCTTATAATACACATAGTGGACTAGCAAGATAGCTTGTTACCTTGACTGATTGCACTATGACCTATTTATAGCTAACCATAGTGTACCAAGCAGGTAAGTTCTCCACCTTTTAGGGTAAATTAAGGGTACACCTCTTGTCTGGTTCCCAGCCTTGAGCGGCACTGTGGAAGGGGTGGCGACACTGCTAAGGGTGCCCGAGGTATTGGCAGCGCTGGTGATTCTGACACAGAAAAAGACAGGCGAACTCTCGAAGGACGCGTGCTCGGCTCTTGTCAACGTCGCGGCCAGCAGTGATGGCGCAGATTGTCTGCTGGCCACAGACATCGCCTACTGTCTGCAGGTCAGGAAATTACATTTAGTTTTGTAGTTGCTCTTAGAAAAAACTGCATCTTAGGAAAATGGTCGAGACGATAGAACCCCAAGTTGTCTACTCGGGACATTCCTGGGGACACGGAATCCTTGGATAAGTGCGTTAGTTTGTTTAGGTTTTACAATACAAGTTGTTATCCGTCTTCTCTTCAAGTGAATGGTGGTGCATTTCCTTAAAACTTACCCACATCACCCTGGTAAATAGTTCTAGTTGTTACCAATATTTAAAAAAAGTTGTTACTGTGTTTAACATCACTTGGCACCCGCTACGGTGGTCGAATAGTCTAAGGCATCATTCTTTCAATATTATTATTTTAGCACCGCGTCTTACTATCTGTTTGGGTTGTACGCTTAAGTACTAATTACACTAATGGGTTGGGAATTGAGAAGGTTGAATTTAGAGAAAGTGAGCCCGCATTTGCGTGGAAGGGAAGTGGAAAACCATTTAGTAAAAACTATCCCCAGTTCACCGGACCAAGATTCAAACCTTGATTTCCCTCGGCAGTCTAGCTCAACACAAAACTAGCGCACTAGCTAACTGTGCCACCGAGGTGAGTGCTCTTTCAATAGACTGGACTACCGATGACAGGATATTGGGGGTTTAGATCTCGGTCGGGGTGGTTTTAACCAAATGGTCTTCCACTCTTCTTCCATACAAATGTGGGTACACCTTTTCTAAATCAAACCTTCCCCATCACATTACGTAACTAGTGCATATATGTACAACTCAAACAGGTAGAGAGACGCGCCACTTAAAATTCCACTAAGGCTATAAAAGGTTTAATTTTAAGTGTTAGGAATGAGGCAGGTAATTTTATAGGAAGTGCAGCCGCATCCACTTGGAGATTTCAAAGCGAGAATCACATTTGGATGCACCTGACTGAAATTTTAACCATGCCATCACGGGAAATCCAGCATCTCGGACCTTGTGACCACCACTGGTGGTTACGATCCCTTTCTGCTGCTCTTAAGGGGATTGGTGTGAGACAAGATCCAGACGTGTTTTGTTTTTCGGGGACTGTCGCAGCTGTCCGGGGAGGAGACAGACGTGCTCGCCGTGCTCCTGGCCGCCACAGCAGACCCACAGTTCGAGCTCCGCGCTGTGGCCGGGATGGCTTTCAACAACTTGACGGCCGGTCGCGACGGGGCCGAACGGGTGGCGCGGCACTTGCTCGGTGACCGGGACGCCCTGAGGCGGCTGGTGGAGGCGTTCACGTCTGATCCCGGAGGTGTCGGGGCCATCTTTGCCCGTGTTTTGGCCAACCTGGCCCAAGTGCCCGACATGAGGCGGTGAGTTGACGAAGGCAGGAACCATATTAGTAGCTACAGTTCACTCTAACATATTTCCGCGGCCGCAAGGTCTAAATCGTTACTCTCGTAATAGACTAGACTGGCGATAACAGCGAGATTGGGGTTCAAATCTCGGTCGGGTGCACTGAGGTGGTTTTACCAAAATTGTTTTCTACTCTCCCTTTACACAAATTTGGGTACACTTCCTTTAATATAACTTTTCTAATCCAAAAAAACCCTTAGCGTGATAATGAATACATGAGCGACTAATCTGAATGGGTAGTAAGACACAGTGCTAAAAAAAATTCCTTTTGTTTGACATGCATCCTTTTGAAGTCTTGGTGTCTTAACTTTCTTGTAAACTTTTAATAATTCATTAATCCTCGCTTTGAATCCTGTTATATTATTTACGATGCAAATGGTATCATGTGACAGTGAATGTTGCAATTAGTGATGGGACCATCTAATCCTTAAAGATATTCGAGACTCAAGGATTAGAGAAAATTTCAGATCATAGACTCAAATCCTTAAAAAAAAAACTTCATTTTCTTCAAATTTTAAAGTTAAATTTGTTTTCGAGCTCTAGTACTGCTATTTGGTGATTCAGAACCAATTATAATTATAGTACAAAATCAACAACCAGACCCCAGACCAGTGACTTAACACTTGATTGAGTTTATAATGTTACAATGAATTTATGAATAAGAAAGAATGTTAACATTTAGTTACTATCTGTATTTTATATTATTAGATTATATTTATATTTCCTATTAGGTAATTTTTTTCAGGATTCAGGATTTGAAGGTAAATTGGAGATTTGGATTATTGATTCAAATACATAAAATAGTGGATTCGATACAAATCTAGCTAACCCTAAATACTCAAAAATGTGCTTACTTGTAGATCCCTACTTTGTATTAACGTATGTGTTTAAGTGCAATCTGTAGCTCGGAACCGTGACAGAAGAAATGAAACCGTTGCTATCTTAGAACCGACACGTTGCTATGATAATATATTGTACTTGTTTTCCATCGCAGGTATTACATGAATCACGAGACCAGAGTCCTCCAAAACTTCCTTCCGTTCCTCTCCCATGGGACTGCCGCCTGCCGAGCGGGTGTCGCCGCCTTGGTGAATAACTGTGTCTTCGATATCGGTATGTCCTTTTGTCATATTTTAATCTAGCACTGTTTACAACCTGGTCAGCTCTGTAAATAGCCGCCATCTTCATGTATCTCTTCGCCATCTTCTGGTGTATTTTCACCATTTTCCTGTATATCTTCACCATATTCCTGTATCTCTTTGCCATCTTCCTGTATCTCTTCGCCAACTTCCTGTATTTCTTTGCCATCTTCCAATATATTTTCACCATTTGCCTGTATATCTTCACCATATTCCTGTATCTCTTTGCCATCTTCCTGTATCTCTTCGCCAACTTCCTGTATTTCTTTGCCATCTTCCAATATATTTTCACCATTTTCCTGTATATCTTCACCATATTCCTGTATCTCTTTGCCATCTTCCTGTATCTCTTCACCAACTTCCTGTATCTCTTTGCCATCTTCCAGTATATTTTCACTACTTTCCTGTATCTCTTCACCATCTTCCTATATCACTTCACCATCTTCTAGTATCTCTTCACCATCTTACAGTATCTCTTCACTATCTTCTAGTATCTCTTCACCATCTTACAGTATCTCTTCACTATTTTCTAGTATATTTTCACCATCTTCCTGTGTACCCCACCTATCCCTATCTTGAGGATTTGTCCTCGAGAATGTCTCATAGATTAAACTCTTGTTCGCTTCTAATTGAAAGCGTGCACCGCGCCCCCACGAGGTGTCTGAAGGAAATGTTGTTGCTCCAGACGAGCACGAGTGGCTGCTGAGCCCCGAGGTGGACCTCCTGTCCTACGTCCTGCTACCCCTCGCCGGTCCCGAGGAGTTTGATGAGGAGGACACCAACAAGCTTCCTCCTGACTTGCAGTACCTCCCGACAGACAAGCAGCGGGAACCAGACCCGGACATCCGTATGTGCCTCATCGAGACCGTGAACCTGGTGAGGACTGTTTGGAAACTGTGAGACACAAACTGTCGGTCTGGTGTTTGGTGACTGTGAGACACAAACTGTCGGTCTGGTGTTTGGTAACTTGGAGACACAAACTGTCGGTCTGGTGTTTGGTAACTGTGAGACACAAACTGTCGGTCTGGTGTTTGGTGACTGTGAGACACAAACTGTCGGTCTGGTGTTTGGTAACTTGGAGACACAAACTGTTGGTCTGGTGTTTGGTAACTTGGAGACACAAACTGTCGGTCTGGTGTTTGGTAACTGTGAGACACAAACTGTCGGTCTGGTGTTTGGTAACTGGGAGACACAAACTGTCGGTCTGGTGTTTGGTGACTGTGAGACACAAACTGTCGGTCTGGTGTTTGGTAACTTGGAGACACAAACTGTCGGTCTGGTGTTTGGTAACTGTGAGACACAAACTGTTGGTCAGGTGTTTGGTGACTGTGAGACACAAACTGTTGGTCAGGTGTTTGGTGACTGTGAGACATAAACCGTTGGTCTGGTGTTTGGTAACTGGGAGACACAAACTGTTGGTCTGGTGTTTGGTAACTGTGAGACCCAAACCGTTGGTCCGGTGTTTGGTAACTGTGAGACACAAACTGTCGGTCTGGTGTTTGGTAACTGTGAGACCCAAACCGTTGGTCCAGTGTTTGGTAACTGTGAGACACAAACTGTCGGTCTGGTGTTTGGTAACTGTGAGACACAAACTTGCACACCACCTAGTGGTATCTGAATGGAATGACCTTGTTCATCTTGATCGACACGTTTGGTTCCAGTTGTGCGCCAAGAAATCCTCTCGCGAGTTCATACGAAGTTGCAACACGTACGTTATCTTCAGGGAACTGTATAAGTGGGAAACAACTGACAGACTCCGTGACGCTGCGGAGGCCGTCATCGACATTCTCATCAGGTGCGTTTACATACATCTTCATTAGAGCTTAGTGGTCTTAAGGCAGGATTGTTAGACTTGTTTTGGGCTTTATTGAAAAGTTTAAAATAACGACTGTCGTAGCTGGAATTTTTTTTTTCAAAGCAAAGTCAAAAGTCTTAACACACCTCAGTTACACAACTAACGGACCTCGTGGTGTAGTGGTCAGTGCACATGACTACGAGTCTAGAGGTCCCGGGTTCAATTCCTGGCTGGTACCTTGGGTATTTTTCCTTTAAATAGGAATAACCCCAACATTCACCAGAGTTAGGTTAGCTAGTCTTAAGTTAGTGTTGTAAGTGATTCCACTGGTTCCACACCCTCATATTCACTATCACCCTAATCTCATCGGGACATGGAAAGAGCCTCCACGGAAAGGATGTACTATTAGTACATTCGGGCGTCCCCTGAGCTACGGTACATTAGTACATTAGTACTGGCCAATCTTTCCGCTACTGGGCTAAGAATACTTTAGCCCAGACATGCTGTGATTATTATTATTATTATTATTATTATTATTATTATTATTATTATTATTATTATTATTATTATTATTATTGTTGTTGTTGTTGTGATTATTATTATTGTTGTTATTGTTATTATTGTTGTTATTGTTATTATTGTTGTTATTGTTATTATTGTTGTTGTTATTATTATTGTTGTTATTATTATTATTGTTATTATTATTGTTGTTATTGTTATTATTATTATTGTTGTTATTATTATTGTTGTTGTTATTATTATTATTATTTTATTTATTATTATTATTATTATTATTATTATTATTGTTGTTGTTATTGTTGTTGTGATTATTATTATTGTTGTTATTGTTATTATTATTGTTATTATTATTGCTGTTATTATTGTTATTATTGTTGTTGTTATTGTTATTATTGTTATTATTGTTGTTATTGTTATTATTGTTGTTATTGTTATTATTATTGTTGTTATTATTATTGTTATTATTATTATTATTGTTGTTGTTATTATTATTATTAATTTTTTATTATTATTATTTATTATTTATTATTATTATTATTATTATTATTATTATTATTATTATTATTATTATTATTATTATTATTATTATTATTATTATTATTATAACTAGACAATTAATTGTAAAACAACGCGGTGTTTAATCTATTACAGGTAGAGTCGGAGATTGGCGTGAATAATCTTTACGACTTGGAGATACCGGAAGACGTGAAAGAGAAGATTGAAAAATTAAGTGTGGCCAACCAATGATTTTAATTGGCAGTGGAAAGACATTGTAATGTAAATGTCTCAACATGGTGGACGCACACATTTGTACTTATTGACTCGAAAATAAGCTGCACCTTTTTTTTTTTTTCTCAAAAATAGCCTTTATAAAACCCTAATTTAGTGCGAGCAATAATCGCACCCTTAGATAAGACTAACAAATGTTGTAACTTTGTGGACTGCATGTAGTTACATCGAGGTAGTTATTAATTCCACAGTAGATGGTGTTTCTTTATTGCTTCGAAAACTTTTTTTTTTTTAATATATTAACCTTGACTCTTATAATACAAAATTAACTTCACGCCAAAAGAGTTGAAAAAAATGAAAAAGTCAAACTTTTATAACTGTACTTTACTTTTCAACGTGGTCTAGATACTTTTTGTTGCAGACCGTTAATTACTTCGATAAAGACATTAATTATTTATTTATTGCTATAGAATATTTATATTAAATTTCAACTTTATTTCACATATTATATAATTTGAAAAAAACCATTGAAACAATTGTATCAAAAAACATAGTTTTTACTAGTTTACCTACCTCGGAATGAAATTGCTGTATTAATAAATAACGAGCATTTACACTTTCGTATTAAAGAGATGTATAAAAAACACATTGTAGATCATGATCAAAAAAATATCTCTAAGCAATGATTAAAACTTATCTACAACGAAAAATTAAAATTTTAGTAATAAAACATGTAAATATGAACATTAGGAAAGTAAAGGATTCATTTTCAAACATAAAAATTTTTTTCCTTCCCAAATGATTGTAATTTAAAGTGCGGCCTATATTCGGGGCGGCTTATTTTCGAGTCAATACAGTATAGGAAAAAAGACTTTAATTAATATATCTACACACATTTTTACTGTAAAAAATAAAATGTACCTCTAATAAAGCAATATTATCTTCTTTTATGATACTATTCTTTTACTACCTTGAATTCATATTTTAGACAAAGGTAATCCTTTTAAAACAAAAAACTATCCCAAACATTTAATATACAATTTCAAAGCACAATTTTACACTAGAAAAATAGTGTTCTTAATAATTATACCTAGACAGCAACACTAGCACCAGGAGTTGTAAACTGTAACAGACCAACACAGGGATATAGATTTACAACTAACTTAGACCTAGACCTGCTTCGATGGCCAACCATGGTGAAGGCGCTTACTCTGACAATGCAGGGTGAGATCGGGTTGCAAATTCATGTTACTGAGGTGATTTTATTCCAACAGGACAGAAACACTAGCTCCAGGAGTTGTAATATCTGGTAACAGGACGAACACATACACAGGGATATAGACTTACAAACTAACTTAACCTAGGACAGCAACACTAGCACCATGAGTTGTAATATCTGGGTAACAGGACCAACACATACACAGGGATATAGACTTACAAACTAACTTAACCTAGGACAGCAACACTAGCACCAGGAGTTGTAATATCTGGATAACAAGACGAACACAGGTATATAGACTTACAAACTAACTTAACCTAGACCTGCTTCGATGGCCACATGGTCTAAGGCGCTACTCTGACAATGATGGGGAGATCGAGGTTCCATTCTCTGGTTTACTGAGGCTGATTTTTTCCAAAATGGTTTTCCCCTGTCCCTCCACGCAAATATGGTACACCTCCTCTAAAATAACCTTCCTCACCCAAAACCAGCAGAATTAATATAGATAAACATGGAAAACTCGACACAGTATAAAACAAAACGTTAAAAACCAAAAGTTAAGAAATAGAGCTAGATAGGTAGGACATACACGTATTGGGTTTCTTCAGAAGTGTGGTAGTTCCTCGTTGCCTACTAACTGAAGTTTAAAGGGCCAGAGCAGAAAGGGCCGACCAATTTAGTTCGAGAAAGTATTTTCCCACACCCCTCGTGGCCTAGTTGGCTAACGCACTGGTTGAGCCGACTTCCTTGAAGGGGAGTCGAGGTTCGAATCTCTAGTTCCTGATGGGGTGGTTTTTCATGGATAGTTTTCCATCTCTCCCCCACTACAAATGTGGTTGACTTCCTCTAATTCCCTTCCAATTCCTAACCATTAAGTAATTAGTCACATAAGCGAAGAACCCGTACGGGTATAATCGTGTGCTATTTATTAATTTATTATATTTTTATTTCCTTTGAGAGTCACTCGTTCATTCCTTACACCCCTAATCAAATGGGACTGCGAGATGCTTACTTCCCCTTTGAAGGAAGTTTACTGGGTTTACTTATTCGCTCAAGAAAAGTCTCGCTGGGTTTGAACCGACGTAACCATGGCCCAAGTGAAGTCTCTTACCCAAACCACCGAAGGAAGTGTCGATCATTCTCTATGACCATTCATTAAAAAAGTGATCTATCCGATATATGTGAGATGTCATAATTCTCTAGAGGGTGTATTTTATGGTTATTATTTAATCACGGAAACAACCATTTCCACCCGTAGTTATAACCTCGACTTATAATCACAAAAAAAAGAAGAACATTGTTATAAAATTTGTGTCTGCAAATAATGAAGAATTCTGATGGAGCGAATTTTCTGACAGATTAATAAAACTATGTTGAAAGGAATCCAATGGGTCAATGTGAAAGAAGCGTCTTACATTGGTTTGTTGAGAGAATAAGTGTGGATCGAGGAACGAAGCAAATATATGAAGGTAGAGTGTGTGGATCAAAAGGAAGGGGTAAGCCATGTAAGATGTGGCTAAATGTGGTAGATGAATGTGTGAAAAAGAGAAAAATTAATAGTTTTAATAATAAAAGAGCATGTAATACTCGGTGTATGGATGTTGTTGAAGAGAAGGGAGTATGCAAGGATAGGGAAGTGTGGAGAAAGTTAGTGAGGATGTATGGATGTTGTTGAAGAGAAGGGAGTATACAAGGATAGGGAAGTGTGGAGAAAGTTAGTGAGGATGTATGGATGTTGTTGAAGAGAAGGAAGTATGTAAGGATAGGGAAGTGTGAGGATGGATTCAGTACGGAGCTGTTGTTTTTTGAGATATATGCAGTGTCTTGTCTACCTCGTAAAGGAAAGGAGGGTTTAGTTGGTTGGTATGAATGTATGTTCATGCATTCATAAGTCAAGACTAATAAACTGCAGCTGTCACTTTTGTTGAACATTATCCATATATATATATATAAAATACTACTATAAAGCCAACATGGCTGACTCACTCATTCACTCACTGACATTAATGTTTACCCACTTCTAGATGAGCTAGAAACTTGAAATTTGGCAAACGTATAGCTTCTAGCCTGTAACCGACGGGAAAATTCCAAAAAGTTAAAAAAAAAAATTTTTAACGCCCGAAAAAAATTCAAAATGGTGGAGCAACTTTAAAGCCGGTGCGGTAATATACAATACAATACCGGTAACTTAAAGTTGCTACATTCAAAACAACGCTGGAATTACATTAGTCCACTTGCAAAGAAAACTCATTGAGGGTTTGGGGGCAGAGACCCCAACGAGCAAAGCGAGTATGTATACATATACATATATATATATATAGGGTTTCCAGCAATCTGGAAAACAAGGAAAATTCAGGGAATTTGATTATATTTATGGAATTTTCACATAGTCACTAAAATAATAGGCCTACACTACTATCATTTACAATAAAATAACTGTCAAATAAACATTTTTCTTCACTGCGAATTTATTTTAATACAGTTGTCCCTCTTGAATATACTAATCTTTATTCTCAAAGACACGGGATTTTCATCTAATCTTTCCACCCCTCTATCGTGTCTTTAGCCAAAGTTGAGTCATTAGCCCGTGTAAGGCGATCTATTAATGCATAAATATAATCTAACTGAGATCTAATTTAGATCGCATGACCCAACGACCCATTGCTTTAGGCTGACATCATTTAACCCCTTCATAGAATGTTACAATTTCAAATGTGTGTGTGTGTCTAAAAATACTACACTAAGTTGCGATTTTTAGTACAATAATGTTTATAATATAGTGACTGGAAAAGTTGGAAATTGGCTCTGGAAAACCTGGAAAAGTCAGGAATTTGGATGGACACCGGATAAATTTAAAGAGTATATATAGTTAGACTTATTAATATCAATAAAAGAAATAGTTTTTTTTTCTAACATTTCATCCCAACAGAATCCTTCATCTTCACTGCCTCTTTTTATATTCTCATCTGGAGAAAGTATTGTAATCATTAACATTTTCAACCTTGAGGTTGTGACGGATCCACTGCCGCCCCCCCCCCCCCCATTTCCACAAAGTGTGCCTTACAATTCTGGCTGCTACCCGCTTCATTGGCCAAACCGTCTAAGACGTCTTTCTCGTGTTGGACTGGGTACCGGGGGATCTAGGTTCGAATCCCAGTGGGTCTACTGGAAAGTTGTTTTTCATAGCTTGTTTCCACTCTGTCCATGCAAAGGCGGGTGCAATTTTCTAAATTCAACCTTCCTCATCCTTAACACATAAGTGCAATTAGTTTATGTGCGTCTAACCGAAACGGGTAGTAAGATGTGGTTCTAAAAAATATATTAAAGTACAGTCATAGAAAGGGCCTTTTTAGAAAATACAAAGATATTTTTTAGAGGTTAACAATGATAGCATTTCAATATATCTATATTGTTATTTTATACGGGTATCGCCTGGAATGACCGAAAATAATTTACCTGCCGCTACTCCCCCCAACCCGGGGGCTTAAGTGTCAGGATGGCTTAGTGGTATGGGTAGGCAGCGGTATATGATTGTGGGATTCGTTTTGATCGTGTTTAGTGAAATATATTAATACTATACAAGTGCATAAATACGATGTAGGTTTTAGAACAGGTTGAAAGAGTTTAGAAAGAGATCCTTGTTCTATCAATTTCTCTACTCAGTAGTTCCGCGCCCTGACCTATCCTCGGTGTTATAACTTCACTAGTGTAGAACACACGGCTGCTCGACTATGCGCGGTTGTTGACTAACTCAGACTTTCAAGATGCGTTGGGGCGTTCTCCTCCGTAATGAACAGGGACTCAGCTGCAGGATATTTTCTCCACAAGTTTCTGTAACTTGGTAGCTGAGTATTTAGAGCAATTCGAAGTAGCCCCTTAACAACTAGTGCCCCCCTCACTATCCTGAAAAGGTCTAAAAACTCGCTGTTATATACCAAAAAAGGAGGGTGTTTCCCATAAGTTAACTAGTTTTATCTATGTTATGCTAATTGGCAAAACAATCTCTGTTTTTAAAAACACAATAAACATAGGCTTACGTCACGCTTGTATGTTAAAATGTGGGTTTCCCTTTCACAGTGATGATTTAACGGCCACCCTCTTCAGTGGCCACATGGTCTAAGGCGCTACTCTTGCAGGACAGGGAGATCGAGGTTCGAATCTCGGTCGGGAGAACTGAGGGCGGGTTTAAAAAAATGTTTTTCCATTATCTCTCCACGAAAATACGGGTACACTTCCTATGAATATAACCTTCCTCATCCTTAAAACCGTCAGCGTAATTAGTACATAAGCATATAACCCGAACGGGTAGTAAGATGCGGTGCTAAAAAAAAAGTAAGTTAATAGATCGTGGTCTGATATTATCAGTCGGTTCATAAAGTTCACTTTAAGTATCTTAAACAAAAAAATTAATAAAATACATATATTGATGATTAGACTTTTATGTCTCTAACTGTACCGTGTGTCTTACGTGCCATGGTACGGAGCAAAGGCCAAAGGGAAATTGTTGCGCGCACACGACGGAAGAAGTTTTTAGGTTAGCGATGACCATATATACATAACTTTAAAAAAAAAATAAGTGGAGGGAAGATGTTCCTATAATCGTGTGACAGGACTCCGTGTACTACAATCGATACACCAGGCAGGCAAGAGGCAGCCATCTTGGCTTGGCGGGACGACACGACATCTTGGGACTGCACGCAACAATCCCCCCCCCCCTTTCTGATATATTCTTCCGTCAACGTAATCTCATTAAGAGAGTTCATCATAGCTGGCCCAACTTAGCTCCCGGCTCGTGTGAGGTTTGGGAGTGAGGGTTCGGCCAGACTGGTAAGCGAGCGCGTGATTAGCAGATAGCTCTCGATAGTTGTTGACGAGGAGGCTCCGAATCATGGCTCAGTGAACTGAGGGTGGTTTTTGATAAGTGATTTATTGTTGTGGTTTTCTCATCCTCTCTCCACGCTAATGGTGATTCTTATTTGTAAAGGCCTACTTTTATAATATTGAAGTATTTTAACATATCAGTTTTATAAATATATATAGGTATGGTTTATAATCTTACCAATTAAATTAGGCCGTTAGTAGCAAGTGTGCTAAACCTATCGATATTAATAAAAATGTCAAAATGAAAAGTTTACCCAGCACTCAATGAACCAACATATAATAATATTGCCTAGCGCCTGTAAACTAGACTGTGCCGGCTCGAGCGCTCGATCGCTCGCTCCAGTCTGGCCACCTCTCATTACAACCAATGTGTTCTATTTTATATTTTAGTCGCTCGCTCGCTCAGTCTGGCCACCTCTCATTACAACCAATGTGTTCTATTTTATATTTTAGTCGCTCGCTCGCTCAGTCTGGCCACCTCTCATTACAACCAATGTGTTCTATTTTATTTTTAGTCGCTCGCTCGCTCAGTCTGGCCACCTCTCATTACAACCAATGTGTTCTATTTTATATTTTAGTCGATCGCTCGCTCCAGTCTGGCCACCTCTCATTACAACCAATGTGTTCTATTTTATATTTCAGTCGCTCGCTCCAGTCTGGCCACCTCTCATTACAACCAATGTGTTCTATTTTATATTTTAGTCGCTCGCTCCAGTCTGGCCACCTCTCATTACAACCAATGTGTTCTATTTTATATTTCAGTCGCTCGCTCCAGTCTGGCCACCTCTCATTACAACCAATGTGTTCTATTTTATATTTCAGTCGCTCGCTCCAGTCTGGCCACCTCTCATTACAACCAATGTGTTCTATTTTATATTTTAGTCGCTCGCTCCAGTCTGGCCACCTCTCATTACAACCAATTGTTTCTATTTTATATTTTAGTCGCTCGCTCGCTCAGTCTGGCCACCTCTCATTACAACCAATGTGTTCTATTTTATATTTTAGTCGCTCGCTCGCTCAGTCTGGCCACCTCTCATTACAACCAATGTGTTCTATTTTATATTTTAGTCGCTCGCTCGCTCAGTCTGGCCACCTCTCATTACAACCAATGTGTTCTATTTTATATTTTAGTCGATCGCTCGCTCCAGTCTGGCCACCTCTCATTACAACCAATGTGTTCTATTTTATATTTCAGTCGCTCGCTCCAGTCTGGCCACCTCTCATTACAACCAATGTGTTCTATTTTATATTTTAGTCGCTCGCTCCAGTCTGGCCACCTCTCATTACAACCAATGTGTTCTATTTTATATTTTAGTCGCTCGCTCGCTCAGTCTGGCCACCTCTCATTACAACCAATGTGTTCTATTTTATATTTTAGTCGCTCGCTCGCTCAGTCTGGCCACCTCTCATTACAACCAATGTGTTCTATTTTATATTTTAGTCGCTCGCTCGCTCAGTCTGGCCACCTCTCATTACAACCAATGTGTTCTATTTTATATTTTAGTCGATCGCTCGCTCCAGTCTGGCCACCTCTCATTACAACCAATGTGTTCTATTTTATATTTCAGTCGCTCGCTCCAGTCTGGCCACCTCTCATTACAACCAATGTGTTCTATTTTATATTTTAGTCGCTCGCTCCAGTCTGGCCACCTCTCATTACAACCAATGTGTTCTATTTTATATTTCAGTCGCTCGCTCCAGTCTGGCCACCTCTCATTACAACCAATGTGTTCTATTTTATATTTTAGTCGCTCGCTCCAGTTTGGCCGTCCTCTAAAAGGGAAAATAAAATACAAGAAATGTGTGCAGTACATTCGTATTTGAATGATTACTCGACATTTTCCGCGGTGACGATGGGGGACAAAGCGACAAAGTTTCTTGTTAATAACTACAGTTTGTCTCTGTTATGACAGAATGAAGATTTGTGAGCAGTGCTTATCTGTGACACATCCTACAATTTTCGAAAAAAAAAATTGTCTTTTCAATGCAGATTTTATCCAAATATCGTTCAAGGTGCGGCTGAAGGGAGCGCCAGTATTTTTATTGTTTTAATAGAATTGAAATTTTTTTTGGCCAAAATAAATCAAATATTTACTCAGTAGCAACATAGAGTTTAGTTTTCTACACATGCTAATATTATCAGATCTCGAATATTTTTCAAGGGTGTCCTGGAATTTTGTCAAAACTTTTTCTCTTTATTCAAAATGTTTTGACAAAATTCCAGTACACCCTTGAAAGATATTCAAGATTTGTTGATGTTAGCATGTGCAGAAAACTAAACTCTATGTTACTACTGGAGATTTTTTTTATTTATTATGACAACAAAAAATTTAAAGCTATAAAAACTGTAAAATTACTTGTGCTCCCTTCGGCCGCACCTTAATATTTCCCCAATGTCCATTATTAGGAACTTCTGTTTACTCTTTATCTCCATTAATGTTCATCCAGAAATGATCCACGTGAGATAGTTTGGTGTAAAGATACTATTTCTAGCCGACTGTATTACAGAGCTCAAGGCCGTAGCCAGCCAATAATTTCAAGGGGGGGGGGGGTTTGGTGGGCCCATCCCCCAATTGACGGAGGCTAGAAAAAATTATAAATAAAAAACTGTTCTAGAAGCTATCTGAAGTGTTTTTTATGACAACACTACTCCTTAACTATCGGAGGCTAGGACAAACTCTAGTTATTAAATGGCTCTAGAAGCTCTCTAAAGTGTTTTTATGGTAAAATAACCCACTAACCACTGAAAAATAGGAACAATTCTGAATATTAAACACCTCTAGAAGCTTTCTGAAGTGCTTTTTATGGTAACACAGCCCCCTAATTTGTACTTGTACCTTAATTTTGATATTGTTTGGAACATAAATAAAGCCATATATATTTCGTTCATAAAATTTCGGGGGGGGGGGGGGGGGTTGAACCCCCCGACTACGGCCTTGACAGAGTCGATTGGCGTGTAATGAACGCTCTTAACTTGTACCGTCTGGTCTGTGTGTCCGTGCAGTTCAAAGTTTGTAACGAGTTCTAAAGATTCGTGTCTCTGCTGAAGAAAGATGGTTCACAGAGTTAAACAGCCTTGATTAAATCTGTTGTTTAGTTAGAATTTGATGGAGGCACCCTTCCTAGCTTTTCATACGGTTATATACCCTCTCCCCCCAATCGCCCCGTATTTATCCTCAACACCAAATTGTCGACCTCGGAGGTCTTGGGGTGAAGTTCTCGCCTCAAGACCTGATGTCCGTGGGTTCAAACCCAGCCGAGGTCGACGGATTTTTCTTTGAGTGATAAAAATCCGTAGCACAACTTCCTTCGGAGGGGAAGTAAAGCCGTCGGTCCCATGTCGATTGTGGCTTGTTAAAGAACCTTCGAAGGTGTGAGGAAATAGATTTCCTGGTGAAATTGGTAGGCTCTTTCACTCTCGCTCATATACATTCTCATGTGCTGGTACAATCAGTCGGTTAAGAAAGTGCACGTTAAATACCTCAAATAAAAATTTTTTTATAGGTGTATGAATGTTGTGCTGACCACATTACACCCTCTACCCTTAAATGTTGGCACTACCTTTTTTTTTTAAGTGTTCCATACAAAATATATATGTTTACTTATAGCTCAGGAACAATTAGTTTCATAAAATCTCATTCCAAACTAAAATATATTTATTTTTAATAATATCCTATCACAACTTTACAATGATAAGTTATTTCGCATCTCAAATATTTGCGGAGGTGTCATCAAAATTTGAAAATTTCCACTTCTCTAAAGTGCCCTTAAAGTTATTTTCACTAAAAATTCAAAGCTTCCAGTTTATTTATAATGTTAAACAGTGTCTAAATACAAAATTTAATCAAAATCGTTAGAGCGAGCTTTGAGAAAATAGATTATATCTCTTTTTGCCCTTCAGTAAAATACCCTTAATTTTAGGGTTGGATATCTAATTCTAAAAAACCCTCGGGAGTACTCCTTATGAAAACCCTTTAACCTGAGCGGTAAAATGGTTCCGGTTCTAGCCCGAGATAAAGACAAACCGCATCAGAAAAAAACACTTTTTCTGTTCAAGGGGGTCGACATTTATCAAAATCTCAAGTTCGATTTTTTTTTCTTTCACGATCACAATAATTAATAATAATAATAGCACCACGTCTTACTACCCGTTCGGTTATACGCTTATGTACTAATTACTTTAATGGATTAGGAATTAGGAAGGTTGAATTTAGAGGAAGTGAACCCACATTTGTGTGGAGGGAGAGTGGAAAACCATTCAGGGAAAAAAAACACCCCCAGTTTACCCGACCAGATTCGAACCTCGATCTCCCCGTCCTCGGCAGTCTAACTCAACCAGTGCGTTAGCCAACTACGCCACCGAGGGGGTCACAATAATTCTTTGATCTAGTGGTTGGGGGGGGGGGGGGTAAAAATACAACTCTTTAATGTTTGTTTGTTGGTTATTTCCACCTCTCTAAGGAAGGAAAAGGGATATCAATAACTTTATTTTGATCGACGTAGAAAATATTGACAGATCCTGACGCGAACGAAGGCGGATCATATTAAGGTGAGACTTCAGAGAAATTGGGTCAAAATAAGTATTTTTTACATATTTTATTGAAAACTTTTTTTTTGTCCAAAACAAATACAGTAGAATTAGGTTAATTCGATATTGGCTAATCCGAAAAATGGGATAATTCGAACTTAACCATGATTCCCCATGAAGTTACTGTCTGAATCAATGGTAAAAATATAACATTTAAATTCAAATTTTAGAAGAAAATATTCGGATAACTCAAAGCCTATATTTACTGTTAATTTTTTCGAGTTTGTATTCATTTCAAAACCAATTTAACGATCTTTATCAAACCGAGAATCTCAAATAATCTCGTAGAGCGTTATACTATTAGTAGACAAAGTTTAATCTTTCAAGGTCATTAAGGAGATGCTGGATTGTGTGTAAAGACGCGCACGCACGCACACACACACACATACTCACATATTAGAAATAATATGTATATACATTTCTAATTTTAATCGATTGTTTTAAAAAATATTCACGTCTTAGATCGGCGTTTACACAACATGTCTTGATTCTATCGCCTAATGTGTGTATAGATGCAACCCGCCACACAGTTCTGTATCACTTACTGCCTAGTCATTCTATCTCACGGCGGATTACAAATTTTTGTTGGAACTTTGATTGTGTGTTTTCATAACAAACCTTACAACAGACTGACTTTCATTGGAAAGCCTGTTATTTATTTATTTTACCACCGCGTCTTACTACCCGTTTCGGGTTATACGCTTATGTACTAATTACACTCAATGGTTTTAGGGATGAGGAAGGTTATATTTATAGGAAGTATACCAGCATTTGCGTGGAAGGAGAGTGGGACACCAGTATGGAAAAAACCACCCTCAGTACACCCGGTCGAGATTTGAACCTCGATCTCCCCGTCATTGGTAGTCTAATCCACTGCGAAAGTAGCGCGTTAGATCACGCGACACCACCGAAACGGGTCTTAACGGGAATAAAGATATAACAATTCCATCCACATTCCTATTTTGTTTGGTTGTTTATGTAAACAATATTTATTCATCAGTCCATACAGAAGTATTATTGGAAGCTGTTGATACATTTTTAGACAACTTTTTAAATAAATAAATTGGAGATACATGATGACTTTCAATCAATGTTAGTTTCGAAAGTGGGTTAACTTTTTTCTTTTAAATTAGGTTTACATTTAATAGACTATGGTGAATCATAGCAAATTCCAAAGTTACTTCATGTATCCATTCGCCAAACTTCTTCACTCAACAAGATGTGTATTAATCAAACTTTTGGACTGTAGTTGATGCAGGCTCCACGTATTCGATCCACGTTACAAACTGTAGTCCTCCATTTCATTCGACAAGCCTATTTATTTGCACATTAGTAAGTGCGTACAACCCGTAACGGGTAGTATGAAGGGTGTAGTAGTAATAATAATAATATACTTCATGTATCTATTCGCCAAAACATATGACGTTCATGACCATATTAGGTTGTGTGTCACTTTTGGTGGCCAAGAATCACAACAACGATTATGGTTTATTTAAACTGTTTTACACCGATGAAACAAATTTATGATTAATTGTTTGGATTCTTTGTGTGTTAAGTGCGTCAATTCTTAAAACGCGATATTTTTAAAGCTGCTCCTTCACTAAATAAGATGCGGTAACGGATAAATCGACATTAACAACTGTTCGTTCTCCATTCGCTGTTTACAATTAAAAAGTTTTAGAATTGATTATATGTATAAAAGAATTATTAATTTTCCGTCCATTTATAACAAAATGAAGGGTGATATAATACTTTGTTAATAACTTTTTCATCTACCTAATACCTCGTGCACGACTAAGAAGAAACATAATTGATCAATCAATATTTTGTTTTGTAATAGGCATGAAAACGCCATTGTACAGTAATCCTAGGTAATGATTATTAAACGTTAACTGGGTTTTTTTTAAATCGATTTATAGTATCACTCAGCAAATAGTGGAAACACCTTAGTGACCTTCACTTCGCTGATAAGGTTGAGCCGCCTAAGTTAATGATGTAGCCCCGTCCCCAATCCCGCCCACAACACAGCCATAAGCTAAACGTGGTGACAACCAATAAACACATTTTATAAGTCTGAAATGTGTTATTACATGTTTAACTTAATATTGATTACATTATTAATCAATAATAGTTATTCATGCTTGGAATAAACTAATAAATAAAGGTAGATTATATCGTATAATAAGTTAATAACTGTATCACGCAAACCCAGCGTTTAATAGTTTGTTGTATTTATACGACGCACATGAGGTAGTTATAAAAAATGTACTTAAATGTAACACTGAATTGTTTTATTTTCAAATTATCAATGAAAATATTGCAGGACAGGGCCGGCACCAGCCTGGGAATAAACTAATTTGTCTTAGCCTTTATATTCAAAATGTATGTAGCTTTAACATTAAAATAAGAATCCTAATGCCTTGTATTATTATTATATTATTCCAGATTTAATGTTATAATTTGGGGAAACAAATTTTATCTTAATAAATAATATTGATTAGAGTTTTTCTTCATTCAACATTTCTTACGCCCAATAAAAAAAAACTTGTAGCCAAAATGCACTCTTCCCCCCCAAAAAAATCTGCTGCCTAGGATGCGGCCTAATCAGCCTAATGATAATCAGGCCCTGATTTCAACCAATGTTCCCGATACAAGTCTTCTTCCAGCCGTCAGTGCGAATTGACCAAAACTTTCGCAAGTCTATTCGTCATATGATACCCGTGTGTCCTCGGACCAGGTCAGGATGGTTCTCTATAGATCCACCCCCACCAGATTCCAGCTCAGTCCCAGCTGACGTCCCTACCGCGACGGATGAGCCGGAGCGTCGCGACGCTTCTAACACAGCACGGCTCCAAGAGCATCATGGGACACTGGGGCGGCAGAGACCGGTCGCGTTGTTGAAGACTGTATCCCTCATTTGACGCGTTTCAAACAAGTAATGACGTCATTAATTAACATATTTTGTGGACCCGACACCTTACACCAGTCGGTAGCGTGTCTGCCTACTAGTCAGGGTCCGGGTTCGATTCCCAGTATGGAGGGAAAAAAATTAATCAATGGTTTCATCCTTTGACGGTGATAAATTACCTGCCTGGGGTGGAAGTTGTTTTGTTATGAAATTAAGTTAGTTTGTAAGTCGTGTGATGATCTAATAAGCTTTTTCCTTAATTATACCTTATATAAAACTTTAAAAAGATACCTATTGTAATAATTGTTATATTATAGGTATTAATAATATCTATAAAAAAGTGACAGCTTTAGATAACGTGACTTGACGTATGAATATGTAAAAGTAGTCGTAGGAACTTATACTAGAGTCGTATAAGGCCCTTCCTAAGGTATCCTCACTATAGATAGAACTATTTATCATTATTATTATTAGCACTGCGTCTTTACTACCCTTCGGGTTGTACGCACTTACGCTAATGTGTAATGGTAGGGTGATTGTGAGATGAAATGGAGGACCTACAGTTTAACGTTAGGATCCGAACCACGGTGGAGGCTGGCATTCCACACATTCACAAGATGTGATTAATACACGTCTTGTCAGAGGTGAAGGAATGGTTTGGAATCAGATAAATCTGTGCCGGGACCGAGGATTGAACCCCGGACCCTCGCACAGAAGTCCGACACCTTACCCCTAGACCGCCAGGTCACCAACTATTTATCATCTCTTTGCTTTTTCAAACAGAGAAAATAATGTAATCGTGAACATTTTACAAACTCAATGTTATGATAAATTATATTTTATGTGACCTTGAACTAAAAAAAAAGTTTCTTACAATTCTGGCTGTCCCTGGGGCCAAATATGTTTGATATGGATTTAATTATAACTTGAAATGTAGATGTTATCATATAGTTATACCCCAGGGAGAAATAGGGATTTTAATTCCAGCTCTCCAAATTAAGTTCACTGATAAACGATTTTTGAAAAATAGAAATTTTTCTGAGCTTACTTTAATGATTTTTGACATATATATATATATATATCTGTAGATTGTTTTTACATGAAAAATAACAATCTGTGTACTTGGTTTTTCAGAAAAACATATTTCAAAATAGGTTAGTTTACTGATCGTCGGCTCATGAATTTACTCTTTATAAGTCACGCGACCACCAGTCTTTTCCATTTGGAACAAGTATTGTTACTCTGGCAAGGAGCGAGATCTTTATTGTTACTTTTTACTTTCTCTCGACACCTCGGAGGAAGAATTATTGTGATCGTCAAAAAAATCTCATTTTATATTTTGATAAATGTCAACGTTTCATGACCCCTGAAACAAAAAAAAAGTTCTTTTAAACGATACCATTTGTCTGTCTATCTGTCTGTCTGTACCTCGGGCTAGAGCCGAGACTATTTTACCGATGGGGCTAAGACTCGGTATCTGGGGTCTTCATAAGTTCCCCCTTCCTCCCCCCGGGGGTATTTTTGAATTAGTTACCCAACCATAAAATTAAGGGTACCGTAGTTTACTTGAGGAATAAAAGAATGGGTTCAAACAACTTTGATTAAAATTCGTATCTGGCCACAGTTTAACATTATAAACAAAAAATCGCATCTTATTTTCCCTTTAAAACCACTTTGAGGCTAATTTACATGAGCGTAAATATCCAATTTTGATCATTTCTCCGCATTTGTTCGAGATCCGAAATAATTTATCATTGTAAAGCTGTATGAATCTTAACAATAAACAACTTTTATTTGAAATATTATTTTATAAAATCAATATTTTCCGAGATATAGGCAAATATTTATATTTTAAATATAAGCTATGAGAAATGTGTAGATGAAAACGCACAGAGCAAATAATATGTTTCTGTAACAGTGTCTTATTATTTCGTGTATTCTTTTGATGATTTGCGATCATCTTTTTTTCCCCATTGTGTTTCTATAACAACGTATATTATTATTTACTTACACATAACTGTGTTAGGGTTATAAGTATAATTTAGATAAAGGCGTGAGAAAGGTTGTTTTTTTAATCATCTTGCGAAAATGATTTATTCTCCTCCCCGAATAATATAAATTGAAAACGTAAGATTAGACAGGTGATGTGGTATCTTGCCAAGACAGGGCGGGCAACGTGCCAACACATAAATTCTCTCCAGTTGATTATTCTCAAGACCACGGTGACAGTTAAGGAGGCGGTGATTTAGATTTCTGTTAAATAATTGTTACGTTCTCCGCGACGCAGTGTTGTTTCAGGCCTTTACGTGAGTAGGGCATGTCCCGTTGGTTTTCAATATTGGGGTTTTATTTTCTCGTGGCGGGAGAGACATAATATTAAACATTTTAGTAAACATCACAAGAATATTTAGTAAGGAGCGAAGATATTAATAGTGAAGGAAATGATATCAATCATTTGATTAAACTTTAAACAGATTCTACAGAATAATTAAAAATTAAACAAGAGAAATATTGAAAATCATAATGTTTTTAAATGTGACACTTTAATTCAAAATTATTTAGTGAAATGTTTATTTAATACACCTAATCCGGTTTAAAAAAATATATATATAGTTTTTTTTAAAAGAAATTGGTTCAAAAAAATTAAAGCCATGATGAAAATAAAAAAGACAAAATATATAAGACTTGATTATTTGTTTAACCGGTTTAAGTGTAACCAGTTAATTAAAATCATTTCCTTAGTTATTAATAAAGCATGTATTAATATGCCTTTAATCTTTGATCGTAACTTACGACCTAAACATTCGCAGATATTTTACACGGGCGTTTATTTATCTGGCCATTGATTATTTAGTTTTTTTTCTTCAATGATGCTGGACTTAAGAAAATTTAATAAATTCTCTTATTTAAATATTTGTTATAAAATAACTAATCCCCTTTGTTCTGTTCCAGATAGCACAGTCATCAACACAAAATGGACCCCCCACCCGACCCCAGACTAGAATACATCGGAAGCTATGTGACAAAGACACTCAAGTTGAAGCCAGAGAAATGGGGGAGACTTGTAGCCACGGACGAACTCAAGTCCATGGTCTGCGAGTTCCTCAATTTCCCGGAACCTCTGGTTGAGTTCCACTGTAAGGCTGTACTATTTGACTTCCTCTGGTGAGTTCCACTGTAAGGCTGTACTAGTTGACTTCTTCTGATGAACTTTCAACGTTTTCTCGCTAATACCGGTTCGATTCCGTGTCCAGGTGTAATTTTTCCCTCGCTATTAAAACCGGGAATATAATATAATCTGAGTCTCTAACTGCAGACTCGAGTATTTCAACTGTCCCTGCAGGTGCTGGTGATCCTGCAGAACAGTGCTGCGCAACTGCAGGTCGCCACCAGCTTCCCTCTCAGCCTGAAGAGCAAAGCCGCCTACTTCATCAAGAAGAGACGCCACCCTGTCCCCAAGGAGGACATATCGGACCACCTGATACTTGGGGACATGGCCACCAAGCCCATAGAGCAGCTGGCGGCCCTCGTGGATGAGGTGGGTACTTCCGGACTAGTTTGGGGCACTATCGCTAGGAGCAGCTTGAAGTGACGTCACAGAAGAATGCGCATGCGCGGGCGAGAAACACATAGAAAATAAGTGTGATGTAAAATTCGCCATTACTGCTTTGTTAACAATTAGTATTTCATTTTAAAGAAAAAGTTTAGCTGGATTTTCTAGATTGTATAACGTGGTTCATTTATAGAATAATGGATTTAGTTACACTCGATATAAGAATTGATTAATTAACATTCCGCAATATAAATTGCGTTGTGTTCCAAGTGTAACGTCCCCGCTTTAAATTAGTGCTAGTGATGTGGTTCCACTTGCAAACATTAAAGTGATGTTTCTATACTCACCCCTTTTCTATGGTGTGTGATGGTTGTCTATAAGTATGTGCTGGGGAGCGCGAGTCCTTCCCCTCAAGCGCCGTGCTTCCCCCCCACTCCAGAACCCGATATCCCTCCCTTGCTAGGGAGCGCGAGTCCTTCCCCTCAAGCGCCGTGCTTCCCCCCCCCCATTCCAGAACCCGATATCACTCCCTTGCTAGGGAGCGCGAGCCCTTCCCCTTAAGCGCCGTGCTTCCCCCCACTCCAGAACCCGATATCCCTCCCTTGCTAGGGAGCGCGAGCCCTTCCCCTCAAACGCCGTGAGTCCCCCCACTCCAGACCCCGACATCCCTCCCTTGCTAGGAAGCGCGAGTCCTTCCCCTCAAGCGCCGTGAGTCCACCCACTCCAGACCCTCGGTGTAGTGACTCTAACTGGTCTCGAACACTCAACCTCCCAGCACTGCACTGTTGTTGACTAACTCAGACTTTCAAGATAGGCTGGGGCGTCTTCCTCCGTAATGAACAGGGACTCAAGTTGTGGGATATTCTCTCCACAAGTTGCTGTAATTTGGTATCTGAATATTTAGAGCATGTCAAAGTAGCCCCTTTAACAACTGGCGCCCTTTCCTGGCCCTCCTCTTCTGGAAAGGTCTAAAAACTCGCTGTTATATACCCAAAAAAAGGAGGGTGTTTCCCCTAAGTTGCTGGTTTTGCTAATACTCTATATTTTGCAAATTGGCAAAACAATCTCTGTATTTTAAAACATGACCTGGTACGAGTACGTGATTGGTTATTCAGGACAGTTGACAGTGTGAGTTCTTAGCTTACGTCATCCTTGCATGCTCTAGGCTATCTATGGCTGAAAGCTACGACATTAATGAGCTCAAAGTGTGTGCTGTGTGTTTGTACCTGGAGTTGAAGCCGAAACTGTATTATAGATTACGTTAAAACTTGATATTTACATGTTATATGGTCATACCTAAAAAAATTATTTTATTTTGATTATAATCCTCAAATTAAGAATAGTTTACTAATTACTGATTTTTTTTAAAATTTCACCACATACTATAATAAAATATACGAGAAAGTTTATGCTTCAAGGATGGTCTGGCGGAAATAGGGAGGAAAAGTAATTTGGCCTCTTTTACTCGCACACTTGGAACTTGTCTCAGTCTCCCCGGTCCAGGGTGGCGTGGTCCGACTGATGGCAACTGTGTTTTCTGTCCAGGTGTTTGTGCCCCTGCTGTCCAACCGAGGGAACCACAAGAGCTGGCCCCCAGTGGTGGCCCAGGACGTGCAGAAACACGTGCACAGTCTCAAGAGCACGGTGTACCAGGTGAAGGGGCAGGTGAGCGGTCACACGGTGCTACCCATGCCCGTGGGTGTCGAGAGGGTACACGAGGCTGAGAGCATGCTGATCAAGAGGTGAGGTTATGTCGACAGTAGTGAGGTTATGTTGACAGTATTGAGGTTATGTCGACAGTGGTGAGGTTATGTCGAAAATAGTGAGGTTATGTCGACAATAGTGTGTTTATGTCAACAATAGTTAGGTTATATCGACAATAGTGAGTTTATGTCTACAATAGTGAGTTTATGTCGACAATAGTGGGGTTATGTCTACAATAGTGAGTTTATGTCGACAATAGTGGGGTTATGTCGACAGTGGTGAAGTTATATAGACAATAGTGAGGTTATGTCGATAATAGTGGGGTTATATCGACAGTGGTGAAGTTATATAGACAATAGTGAAGTTATGTCGATAATGTTGACATTATACATTGGGTCGAGGTTGTTCTGTATATGAACTAAAGCTAGGTTATGTCTCCCTCTAAACTTTATGATAAGACTAGTTCACAGCAGCGATCACAAACTCGACTCTAAGGTTCCCTGTGTCTATACCCCCTGTTGTTGTTGCTGTGTTGCCACGGTAACAGCGGAGGGGAGGTGGTGGACCTCTACCTGAAGAGCGCCATAGAGGGTGTCGTCATCAAGTGGTCCAAACAGATCAACGACGTCCTCGCTGAGGACTCATCGCAAGCCTTCATCGGGGGTCAGAACCCGGTCCCTACAGCAGGTGAGATAACGTCACACACCTCAGCGAGCGAGGACAGTGTCTAAACGTTTTGTACATATCTCAAACCTCACAGGAAACCAAGGAAACTCTTTTATATCTCAAACCTCACATGAAACCCAGGAAACACTTTTATATCTCAAACCTCACAAGAACCCCAGGAAACACTTTTATATCTCAAACCTCACTAGAACCCAGGAAACACTTTTATATCTCAAACTTCACAGGAAACCCAGGAAACACTTTTATATCTCAAACTTCACAGGAAACCCAGGAAACACTTTTATATCTCAAACCTCACAGGAAACCCAGGAAACACTTTTATATCTCAAACCTCACAGGAAACCCCTTTTTTTAAATTAATTTAAATATGACAGAGACCTCTTTTAACCAAAATCTAAAGTGTATTAAAAAGGTTTCATGATTGTCTAGCAGATGGCAGCACTATCTCAATTTGAGCTAAAAATTTCATTTTCGCCCTTGTTTACCTTTGTAGGCCCTTCATGTTGGTAATTATTTGGGGGAGTTCAAGCAGTTAGGTTGGCGTTCCAATTTTTACTCTGTTCTAATCAGAGAATCGTTAGATTTGCGCGCCAAATATCCACAGTTTCCATATTACCTAGAGAAGATGACACACTTATAGGTCAGACCACGGGACAGAAACTAACGAAGCAGAATTTTGGTTTAGTGGTTAGAGTTCCTGACTACAGATCCAGAAGTACCGGGTTCAATACCCAGCGCTTTCAGAATTTCTCTGTGATGCAGTTGGTCTATTACGGGGAAGAGGGGGGGATTCGGCCTCGTGAGAGAAAAAAAATGAGGAGCTACTTAGAATGAAAAAAGTAGGGCTCCGGTCTAGAAAACTGAGATTAATGGCTGGAGGGTTCGTTGGGCTGACCACGACAAATGTTAGGATTATCTTCGGGCGGCGGCCTCTCGTCGGTTTAGCCACACCATGGAAATATTTGAATTTAGTTGCTTTTCAGCTGTCCAGTACCAGACATGTTGTCTTTGTTCCAGAGGTCCAGTTCTGGAACGCCAGGCTAGGCAACCTGGAGTACATCTATGACCAGTTGAGGGATGAGAAGGTCAGGAAGATGGCGGTCATCTTGGAGAAAACTGACAGCGCTTACTTTCCTTGTTTCAAGACACTCTTCCGGAACATTGTCGCTGGTGAGTGGACTAGCTGGTGAGTTTACTAGCTGGGGAGGGGACTAGCTGGTGAGAATACTAGATGTTAGTGAAGAATGGCGGTATTTGTTATTCAATAAATTTTTAGTCAACATAAAATTAACTAAGGGATTAATCTAAGAGTTAGAGACTGAGAAAACTAATTTAGACAAAGTGCACCAGCAGAAGTGTGAAGAAGAAGAAGGTTAAACCTCAATGATAATCCAAATTTGAGGACTCTCATATAGCTCACCAAATCCGAGAGTGTAAATCCCCCTCAGAACCCGATCCCTCGTCTGACCTGAGCTTCTCTCCTCCCCCGCGAGACAGCGCTGGCCGAGGCGAAGGACATCGTCCTGTACCTGAAACCCTGATGAAACACTTGTCGTTGTTGGAGGACACGGACTTCTCCGAGGTGACCCCGTTCCTGCGCCTCTGCTGTACACGTGTGCCTCATCTGGTCACACTCGTGCTACTACTGCAACTCCTCCAAGATCATCGTGCTGCTCCGGCAGATCTGCAACCTGCTCATCAATCAGGTACACAACCTTTGCTCTAAGAGGTAGCAGTTTACCTTGACTGATTACACTATGACCCTATCTTATAAGATACACCATAGTGGAACCAAGCAAGGTAGTAGTCTTATTATCCAAAAATTCGAATTAAATAAGTTTTTTAAAAGGGATTCCCTTTTCCACTTTCTTTATCACCGCTAATTTTTCAGCCAAAGTTAATGGTTTATAGGACTGTGGCTTGGACAGTGACATCACGATACACAAATCATTACTGTACAGTGTGTACTAAACAAAACTAAAACCAAACAAAAACTAAACAACAAAACAAAATAAACTCGCACGTCACAAGAATATCGCTACGACCGAATCACTAAAGAACAGTACAACCTAAGATACTGGCAAACCATTACAAACTTTCGGAAAAAGATCTAATTAACAAACAAAAATACGAACCTATACAACGATTCTCTGTTTAAATGTTAAAAAAATGCGCGACCTAGACGAAAAACAATAGAACTAGTAATATTCGAATTAGTCAGGTTTCAACCTGTACCACTTTAACCTCTCTATTCTCACACCACTACATTTCAAAGCTTTCCTAATATTCATTCTTCTTGGTCGTCCAAATAATACTTATCGGATCATTTGTCGCAGGCCAAGAAGTTTCTGGACCCGGCTTCCATCTTTCAGAGCGACGTGGACGAAGCAAACAGAGGGTGCAGCTTTCCTTCCACACTCAAGATCTTCAGGTAAGAGACTGTAACAAGATACTTCATACGGGAACAATTTTAAACATAATAGTATGAAAATTTTGGAACTTTAATTAGATAGATCGTGTAGTAGATAATACACCTTGATAATGTTATCAAATTAATTTATTTAATTAATGCTAAATACCTTTGTTAAATTAGATTAATTATTAACTAAAAATATACAAGGAGTGACAATAACGCCCTCTCAACCAACAAGAAAACTCTAAGTTAAGTGACATTAAAATAAGATGTATTTCGGATGAAACACGCATCAACACTCGAATAAAACCACGGGCGAAATGGCATTAGACCTGCTTCCTGTTTTTTCAAATGTTAGTTCCGGAAACTTCCTTCTGTGCCCTGTAGACCAATCAGAATACAGCTAGGATCTAACGATACAAAACTGGCCATACAGAGATTGTTGGTTCCACACACACACAAATGTCAAGGACACCTTTCTTTGGATTGTCTGAAAACAAAGAATGGAACGTGAAATCGATTGTTAAGTCTTTTGGGGGATAGATATGTTCTATGTTCGCAATCTTTCTGTAAAAGTGTACCTATATTATTTCATTTATGCTATTTGGTGGGGTATTCATGCAACTATGTATACTATTTAGTTTCACAACTCTTACGAGTTTTTTTAAAAGTAAATGTCTATGTTTTAAGATTATGACTATGGACAGTGTCAGTAATGAATGGGTGCTAAAGGGGTGCGGTTTGAACGGAAATACAATAGTCAATGTGAAAGAAGTATCTTACTTGGTTTGGGAAATGTTGAGAGGAGGATGAAGCAAATATATGAAGGTAGAATGTGTTGATCAAAAGGAAGGGGTAAACCATGTAAGACGTGGATAAATGTTTTAGACGAATGTGTGAAAAAGAGAAACATTAATAGTTTTAATAATAAAAGAGCATGTATGACTCGGTGTATGGATGTTGAAGGAAGTATGCAAGGATAGGGAAGTTTGGAGAAAGTTAGTGAGGATGTATGGATGTTGTTGAAGAGAAGGGAGTATGCGAGGATAGGGAAGTGGGAGAAAGTTAGTGAGGATGTATGGATGTTGTTGAAGAGAAGGGAGTATGTAAGGATAGGGATGTTTGGAGAAAGTTAGTGAGGATGTATGGATGTTGTTGAAGAGAAAGAAGTATACAAGGATAGGGAAGTGTGGAGAAAGTTAGTGAGGATGTATGGATGTTGTTGAAGAGACGAGAGTATGCAAGGATAGGGAAGTTTGGAGAAAGTTAGTGAGGATGTATGGATGTTGTTGAAGAGAAGGTAGTATCCAAGGATAGGGAAGTGTGGAGAAAGTTAGTGAGGATGTATGGATGTTGTTGAAGAGACGAGAGTATGCAAGGATACGGAAGTGTGGAGAAAGTTAATGAGTTGAGATATGTGCACAGTGTCTTGCCTACCCCGTAAGGGAACGGTATATAGGTATGTATGTAAGGTCTGTGCGGTGCTCCGTACCATTTATTTGCTTCAGGGAGTTGTTCGACGAGTACAAAGAAAGGTTGCCAGAGTTCTTCACTGGGAGGGAGCCTATGCCGTGGACCTTCCATCCTAACATCGTGTTCGAGAGGTTCCAGTCCTTCCTCGACAGGCTCAACACAGTGCAGGTGGGAGCCAAGAGTTCATCTGACAGCGATTGGACCCAATGCAGCCGAAAACATTTACCCTAGTCAGATATTTTTCAGAAGCGGGACTAACCGCTTAGTACCAGAAGAATTCTTAGTTTAAATAAAAGGATCCTTTGATTGAGGGGGAAAATCCTTAGCTTCAGTGAAGGACCCTCAAAAGGATGGATTCAATAGTTTAGGGAAGGATATTCAAAGGGATGGATCCTTAGCATAGGTGAAGGATTCTCAAAGGGAAGTATCCTTAGCTTGAGGGAAGGATCCTTAAAGGAATGAATCTTTAGCTTTAAGAAGAATCCTCAAAGGGATGAATCCTTAGCTTAGGGAAGGATCCTTAAAAGGATGAATCCTTAACTTGGAGGAATGATTCTTAAAGGTAAATATCCTTAGCTTGAGTAAAGGATCCTCAAAGGGAAGAATCCCTAGCTTGAGTAAATGATCCTCAAAGGGAAGTATTCTTAGCTTGAATGAAGGATCCTTAAAGGGAAGTATCCTTAGATCAGAGAAGGATCCTTAAATTGAAGTATCCTTAGATCAGAGAATGATCCTCAAAGGGAAGTATCCTTAGCTAGAGTGGATGATCCTTAAAAGGAAGTTTCCTTAGATCAGAGAATGATCCTCAAAGGAAGGATTCTTAGCTTTAATGAAGGATCCTTAAAGCGAAGTATCCTTAGATCAGAGAAGGATCCTCAAAGGGAAAGGTACTTACAGGGAAGTATCCTTAGATCAGAGAATGATCTTCAAAGGGAAGTATCCTTAGCTTGAGTGGAGGATCCTTAAAGGGAAGTTTCCTTAGATCAGAGAAGAATCATAAAAGGGAATGATCCTTAGTTTGAGTAAAGGACCCTTAGCATTAGAGAATAATTATTTCTGCCCGTAATAAACTTCAGGGCGGTTTCGCAGAGTTTCTTCAACACGGTGATAGAGTTCATGAAACTCGAGAAGGTGGAGATCGGAGGACTCAAGGGGAGGATCCTCAGCTCAAGGATCGTGGCGGTGTTCGCCGAGTTCAACGAGCACCTCTCCGTATTCGCCTGCAAGACCTACGACGTGCTGAACCCAGAGGACGAGGCGTTCGTCCAGGACTACGTCGAGTTCCAGGCGAGGATACGGGACCTGGACCGGCGCCTGGCGTCGGTGCTTTGCCAGGCCTTCGACGACTGCTGCAATCTGGAGAGCGTCTTCAAGGTGCGCTGTCTAGGGCGTCAGTCTCGTAGTGTCTGACTGTCGGTGTGAGAAGAGGTGATCCCAGATTTGTGGTGGTCAAATGATCTAGGGCGTCAGTCTCGCAATAGACTGGACTGCCAATGACCGGGGGGGGGTCAATGACGGTGGTTTTACCTTAACGGTTTACCACCCTCCCTCCACGCATATATTGTATTTAAGAAGGCAGCATGGCTTTCGGTTCCTATCAAAGAATCTGAAATGGCAATCGCTACTTTTATAATCAACAAGGGGCTGGGCCCAGTGACGACACGTGATACTTATTTTTGGTGGGGCCAGTTCAAAGTTTACCGGTAATGATTTTTTTTCCCTCACCACGTGTTAACATATTAAATTGAATTCATTTAAGTTTTCTTGTTTTTTTCTTGCAGTTTTATTGAAAAAAAAATACGGAATATTTTTGATAAAGAATCTAATGTATTTATTTTAATTAATCACTTTCACTCGTCACCTTACTTCTTAGGTCTTAAACACACGCTAATACACTCTCAAACAAAATATAAACCATCTTTATCGAATCGCGGGCCCGTTTAAACTGGCCCGATGAACTACTGTGTAGCTGGAAGTGGAATTACCTTGAGAGATATCTCCCACTGGACGATAGGGCTTATCTGAAAGGGTCTGGCCCATGTCAGCATCTTCATTCAGTCATTGGAGTCTCTGGCGCTGGCCACCGGTATCGTCACGTGACCATTGCAGCGATTAATTAATCTTCTGTATAAAGAATCTAATAATTCACTGTATGTAGAGTATAGTCTGTTCCTTGTTAGGAGTGTGCATCACACGCCAATCAACTCTATGATACAGTCGGATAGAAATCGTAACTTCACCCCAACACTATTGAATGTGGATCTTTTTAATTAAACATTAATGGAGATAAAGAGTTAATAGAAGTTCCTAATACTGAACAATGTTGAAATATTAAATTAAATTGGGATAAAATCTGCATTTAAAAGCCCGTTTTTTGACCAATTATAATGTCTTCACAGATAAGCACTGCTCACAAATCTTCATTCTGTCATAACAGAGACATACTGTAGTTATTAACAAGAAACTTTGTCTCTTTGTCCCCCATCGTCACCGCGGAAAATGTCGAGTAATCGTTCAAATACGAATGTACTGCTCACATTTCTGGTCTTTTCTTTTCTCTTTTACTCCCAAACCTCGCGTGAGCCGGGAGCTGAGTCGGGCTTGATATGATGAACGCTCTTAATATATTTTAAAACAGGAGGTAGCCTGATTTGTGTCCATTTACTCGGTCAGGTTATCGTGTTGTTTTTTTTTCATGACTATGGCATGATCCATAGGTTAAAACTATATCTATAGCACTGTCCGCGTGATGGTGGGGTTTCTGAATACACCCCTGGTGACACGGATGTACATTTTTAGAAGTAACTGCTACAATTTAATTAATCAGAGTGCGAGGTTTCAGCCTTGTACCTTATTGAGGAGTTTTTCAGAAAAACTCTGGACAGATACAGAAGCCTCGTGGCTTTTATTACATAGACGATGGTTCCAAATAAGAAAAAGAAAGTTTCTTCAACTACACGAGAACCTGGTTAATCCGAACTAATTGGGACCGAAGCTTGTTCGGATTAACCGGGAGAATAGTGTGTTCAGATCATCAGGAAATCCGGGTTACTGGAGTTGGGTTTAACGGGGTTTTGTTGTAATTTTAACTAGTTAAAAATGACATGGTAATCGAACCCAGAACCTTTGACTTAGTAAGCCAACGCTCTACCACTGAGGTATCCGGGATTTCATCTTGTATCATATCCTTGTCAGCCTAAAGCACTCCCTGAGTCGCGGATATCTGAGGTATCTGATAGCTCACGATACTATTGGTGGCTCATATGTAGCCGGCATTCCCACACGTCCATAACGGACTCTGTCTTAAACTATGAGTGAAGCACGACCCTTTTCACGGGACGATTCCTGGGTAGCTCAGATATATATAACTGGCGCGCTAAGCCAAAAGGTCCTTGGGTAGATTCCCGTGACCAGTAATCATTTTTCAACTGATTTTAATTTTAAAAATTCTCTGTTTGAATTTTCAGTTGATAGAGATCGTCGGTTCGGTTCTGGACAGACCTTTGATCAAAGATGAGTTCACAGGGAAGTACAAGTACATCGTGGAGATGCTTGAGGTTGAGCTGGCGTCAACACAGGTACGTTAATATGACAGGATGTGAATACCTCGGTGGCGTAGTTAGCTGACGCGCTAGTTTCATGTTGAGCTAGCTTGCCGAGGTTCTGATCTCGCTCAGGTGAACTGGGCGTGGTTTTCCCTAATGACAGGACGTGAATACCTCGGTGGCGTAGTTAGCTGACGCGCTAGTTTCATGTTGAGCTAGCCTGCCGAGGTTCTAATCTCGCTCAGGTGAACTGGGGGTGGTTTTTCCCTAAAAAAAATCCCCACTCTCCCTACACTCAAATGCGGGCTCACTTCCTCTATATTCAACGTTCCCAATTCCTAACCCCTTAACGTAATTCGTATTTAACCGTATAAATCGGACGGGTAGTAGGACTCGGTGCTCAGTTTTAGTATTATACTTAGAGCAGGGGCAAATAAAAGGATTTTTTTTAAAAATTGGCCGTCCAAAGACTTATAATTAATTAATATTTCTTCAAAATACATATAAAAACATTCAAGGCCGTAGCCAGCCAATAGTTTCAGGGGGGGTTTGGCGGGCACATCCCCCAATTGCCAGAAGCCAGAAAAAATTATAAAAGATAAACAGTTGTAGAAGCTATCTGAAGTGTTTTTTTATGGTAACACAGCCCCCTAATTTGTACTCGTATCTTAATTTTGATATTTTTTGAACCATAAATAAAGCCATATATATTTTGCCCATAGAATTTCGGAGGGGGTTTGAACCCCCAAAACCCTCCCCTGGCTACGGCCTTGTAAACATTATAAACACAGGTGAATAAGTTTAAATACATCGAGGATGTATATAAATGATAAAAAATCTTAGTTGCTTATTATGTTTTTTAAGTTCGTTCATAGGGGACGTGTGTGGTGAGGCATGAGCTGAATAACGGTGAGTAAGTGATTCTCAAGAGATAAGACAGACAGACAGACAGACGTTCATCAGTAGGTCGGTTTATAAGATCACTTGTAAGTTTCATGGTTGAAGACAATTGTTCGCATGAAAATGAGGAAGCAGACATCGCCTTTTATTTTTTTTAGACGTGATTTACCAAGTTTGGAAATGTTGATTTTGGCACGGTTTTTTAATAAATAAAATATGACTTTGTTGCGTTAAAAAAAACTGCTTCACAATGCAACACATTTAGATTATTTATCCCTCGGATCGGATTTAACATCGTATTTGTCCCCCGAGTCATAATTTCCCCATCCCTGATTTACGGAAAGTATTATTACTACAGTTCCTTTACCAGTGGCGTTGAAAAATTATAATTAGGTTAATTTAGTCTGTTAGTCTATATCTCTGTGTGTTCTGTCCTCTAATCTATATATTACAATTTGAGGGTACAGGGGAAATAGGGGGAAAGTCCAATTTTAACATAAATTGAGCTATTGCTGCCATCTATTAGACAATCATAAGACCTTTCTAATACACTTTAGATTATGACTAAAAGAGGTTTCTATAGTATTTAAATTGAGATAGTGCTGCCATCTTTTAGACAATCATGAGACCTTTATAATGTACTTTAGATTATGGTTAAAAGAGGTCTTTGTCGTATTTAAATTAATTAAAGAAAGTATTTTCTGGGTTTCTTGTGAGGTTTGAGATAAAAAGGTGTTTCCTGGGATTCTTGTGAGGTTTGAGATGTAAAAGTTGTTGTCCGGCGAAAAGTGAGTAATGTGACTCTACCATTTTCCCCCCTAGTATCGTTCAATTCCTATAGTTTGTAATATGTGTTCAGGGTTGCTGCTTTAGGCGAGGTAAGCCAAGCGTTCTATGCTTACTACCCAGTCCCCCTGTGTTCCAGAACCTGTACACAAAACAAATCACAACCCTAGAGAAGTACGGGTGGATGCCTGTGGACAAGAACCTGCCGACCGTGGCCGGGGCCTTACGGTGGGCCTACCAGCTCCGGCAGAGGATAACCATACCCGTGACGTCATTCAGAGCTCTACAACATCCGTGAGAACCTAATCTAGCTCGGGTACACTTTAAAAAAAAGGCGGAAAGGTGACTCGACATTTAACCAGATATTTTAAACCTCTTCAAAACAGCAAACGTTGTTGTCTACTTGTATCTCGTTTGGTAGATGCATGCGTACTGAATTAGGCTGTTGGTTTTTCGAAATTTAACTAGTTATCCCCCAAGCAGGTGTGACGCAAAACCAAGAAAGCTAAAAACGCTTTCATCTTGCACCAAGCGGACAACGGTAATGACACTTAAATCTTGGGATTGGCCTCTAGATCATCATGTGACCCTTGTTTTTCAGTGAGCTTGTGAATCCTCGATGATTAACCGTCTTACCTCGTTCCTTGTACTTAGCGTCGTGTCCAGTCCTGAGGGTCAAGCGGTCTTCAAGAAGTATGAGAGTATCCTAGAGCTCTTGTCACAGTTCGAGAAGGAGTTTTTCGAGAGCTGGGTGAAGGTGGTGCCGGGCCAATGCGAGAGGAAATTGAAACTTCCTCTACTTCTCAGAAGAGCCAGCAACCAGGAACTAGCTCTCAACTTTGACCCGGAAGTGAGTAATGATTTAGCGTGTGTATGTCTTAGGAGTAAATATTGGTATCAGAGCGTGGTTAGAATAGTCTGAAACTTCCTATACTTCTTAGAAAAGCCAACAACCAAAAAGAGGCTATCAACTTTTACCAAGAAGTGAACCTCGTGAGTAATTATTTAGTAGGTTTTAAAATTGACTAAAGGAAATGTTCTAGATGGTAATAGAGCATTGTGAAATGAACCTTAAACTCTTCCTTTTTATAAAAGGACCAGAAAACAATAATTATATCTTAGGTTTGGGACAAAAATGAGCCTCAGATGAAGAGATCTAGATTTTTGAAATTGGGTATGAGAAATATTTTAAAGTAGAAAGATATGGATTCAGGAATATTACTAGAAAATAATTCTACTTAACTAACATTTATGTATTTCTTTTACCTATCTATTTGAAGTTGGTGGCCATCTTGAGAGAGGTCCACTATTTGAGACTAATGGACAAAGATAATATCCCTGAGGAGGCGCTGAAGATCTACGAGCGAAGTGAAACTTTCAGAAAATACACCTCCAATCTCAACCAGACGATACAGTGGTAAGTGATGAACAGAGACAGTGCTAATATTGTACGAGCTGGTCCTTTGACGCACCAAGTGTTAACTTACGCACTGACAGCTCTCAACTCTAGCCTTTAAATCAAATTACTCTAATTATATTTTAGTCTAATACGAAATTTAAAACTCCTCTTTTTAAAAATTTCAGAGATGAAAATATTGAGAACAAGCTCAGTGTTTTAGATTGAAACGACTTTATATTATCATAGCAGCAAGTGTTTTTTACTAAAACAAGTAAAATACTTCATTCAAAAATGATTTGGTAAGACTCAAGCAATTGCTGCTGAAAAAAATTATTGTTCTGTAATGGCGGGCTTTTCCTTTTAATATATTTGAAATTTTCGGGTACATCAATGAAGTTAAAGCTTTCATTTTTTTTAATGTACAAATCAAGGATACTTCTTGATTAAAAAAACCACTCTTCTACCATGCTTCCCTCCCCCCCTTTTCATTTATGTATATGTACAGGTACAACAAAGTTCGTAGGACTAGTAAACTGGTGGAGTTCGAACTGGTTCAAGAAGAGGTGGATGAGATCGACAAACACGTGGAACAGGCGCAGACAGCTCTTGATTGGAATTCGTCAGGTACGTAATGTAGTTGACGGTCACGATTCCTCGTGGGATACATGTGGTAACCATGAGTATGTGAACAATGGGTCCACATAGTACACGCCGTTTCTCTTCACATGTGAAGACGAAGGAAATTATTAAAATTATGTGTGAAGAAATAAACTGAACACTGTGGGAAATGATTAAAATAATGGAGGAATAGGTGGGATAGGGAAGATGCTGAAAGTCAAAGAATGTATGAGAGAGATAATTATGATTGAATTATAGAGGTGGGAAGTGGCTAAATACAAACAACACCAAGCGTGACAAGTAAAGGATGAGTGAGTGTTCGGAAAGAAAAGGGAATAAGACACTTAAAGGGAAAGAAGAGGGAAATTTGGCTTCCAGGACAGGCTGAGTATAATTACTCCAATTGCACTTTGTCGCAAGTTGACGGGGAAGTCAGAGCTTAAGTCATGGATGGGTGAACAAAAGATGTCTTTAAACATGTGTTCTTTTCTATTCTCTCTCCATGTTGATGTTAGTGATTTTTCTGTACGATTTTATTATCGTCCGTACGCCTTAGATCAAATCATTGTGCGTATTTTTGTTTAACATACGAACAAAGGCTGAGAGGTTAGCTTGTGTAATGTTGGTACGAGGCAGACTGCCGACATGTTTACCGATTTGAGTGTGGATATCTTACAGACCTGTGGAGCTACGTCGAGCGTCTGCACGGTCTGGTACACAACCTGGAGACCCGCGTCCAGTGCACCCAGAGCAACGTGGAACAGATCCGGACCATCATGTCAGCGTGGCTCAAGATGCCCGTGTTCCAGAGAAGAGACGGCAAGAAGGATACTCTGCTCTGTATAGAGGATAGGCATGAACACACTCAGAGGAGGTATACCTAGGGCGGCTTGGGTTCTATGCCGTGGAGGAGGGTTTTACTTATAGAGCATATTTACGAGGGAAGCGATAGTACATTGAGTGGGACGAGATATACATGGCTACTAAAATTAAACGAGGGACAGTGTATCTCTTTGTTGTTTGGTTTTCTCGCAGGTATGCAGAAATAAGCGCTGCGGCCACTGAGATACACCGCCTCCTAGACGACAACCTGAAGTTGTTTGGATTGGAAGGTGAGCCGGAGTCACCTCGATGGTTGGCCTACGTGGCCTTTGTGGATGCTATAGTCTCAGAATCTCTGCTCAGAACCATCGGATGTAGGTATGGATTTTTTTTCACCTACACCTTTTGATTAGTATGTTCCCCCATCAACATAGTTAGCAAATTAATTAGAAGGGGTACAGGTTTGGAGGATAGTTAGAATAAATACTCCCTCATCATCGTGGATACGGAATGGTAAAATCATTGTGAGGGATCGTATTTAGAAAACTATCTTTGCAGTGCACTTGGACGAGGGGGCGGTTAGTGCGAAGTCAGTGTTGGACACCTTTTTGGGTCTGGATGCGCCTTAATCCATTGCAGCCCCATTGGCTGCAGAGCGACCGATGTACGGGGATGTACGAGAGGAGCGACCGATGTACGGGATTGTTACGAGAGGAGCGACCGATGTACGGGGATTGTTACGAGGGCCGACTTGGTAGGCAAGAAGTTACCGTGCAGACGTTCAGCTATCCTGCAATTGCTAATCAGTGATGAGTTATTTCAAAATATGGTTCAAGCAAAAATGAATTCAAAATATTCCAACAGGGTTACGTAACCTTGACAATCCCATAGTTTGAGTTTTACTAGTAAGGTAAAAATAGTGAATATGTAATATTTGCTCACTTTCAACGCCATTTTAATCATATTTGCGGAGCTATGAGACTAGGCTCGATCGAACAGGGCCTTAGATTTAACCTTCTCTAACAAATACAATATCTTTTGGCTGGCTCACAACAGAAAATTTTAAGATATTTAAGTTTTATTTTTATAGTTTAGAGGAAATGACACAGCCCATAGCCTTGTGGCCATACAGCGATTAATACTTTCTTGAGGTATGAGGCGGCCCCCTTAAGCTTAAATGAGCTATTCTCTTACGAAGTAGGCTAATCATATACATACATGGGTGCCTCACTATTGGCAGACTGTAGCTTCGAGATGCAAAAACGGAAGCTGATCTGATGATACAGCCATCTGTATAGGAATGGAGGAAGCTGGGGTTTACCAACCATCGCACACTAAGTATGCTTCGACAATCCCTAAGGCTTAGTCCCAGACATCCTTTGTAAAGCAGCATTTACATATCGGGGTCCAACTATTACCACCACTGGAGCTATGATATGGTGGGAATAAGTGGGGATGGGCTTCATGAGCCTTTCTTTGACGGAAATACTTACAACTCTGGTCTCTTGGAAGACATAATGAAGGTTTAAAATATAAGTATAATAAAAGCCAAAACAGTGATATATTTATAACTTAAACACTTGACTGCAGATGTAAGCAATTCTGGCACCCTGGTACTGATAGCATCGCTATCCAGGGGGCTCACCCACCCACTATTGGTGGCAGATTCAAAATGTGCCCAACCCCAAAATTACAGGCTAAATAGTTTCATTCTATACTATGATGTCAAATGATAATGATACCAAAACGCACTGCGAACGATCTGCTCGCAGTCTGGGATACCTCACGGAGAACATAGACCCGGCCAGTGGACTAGCACCCTTGTTCGAGGCCCAGTTGGAACTTCACGACCCAGATCTTGTCTACGTCCCTTCCGTCGATCCAGAAGACCCTGACGGATTCATCAGCCTCGTAAAAGGTCTGACGTCCGACATAATCGGGATGGCTGACCTGGTGCCTCGCGTCTCCTCCGTAAAGTCTGACGCCGGCTACAAGGTACGTCTTCTCCATTCTTGGTTAATTAACAGCTGCTTATTTGTTCTTTATGGCCCTACAGCTTTAAAACTACTTGTCACACTTAATTTCACTGAATTGGACTAAGAGTCTATCATCTGTGAGATAGCATACACTGCAACAGATATACTCCTATGATGCCGTTTAGTAGAGTGTCCAAAAGAAATAGAGGGGTGAGGGACTTTATTACTTTGAACTATTGTCCCTTTGGTATCACCCTTGTCCCGTTATGCCCCTATCTTCGTGTCAACATCCCCTAACGGATGATGAAGTAAGTTAGTATTTGCCATGATAGCTCTTATAAATATTTGCGCAGGTTGACATGGAAAACAATGAAGACATAAGAGAAATGAAGAATGAAATTTTGGAAGCTGTTCAGCGTGTAATTGAAGAAGTAAGTTATACTATTTCAAGTTTGTTGCTATTTAAACTAAAACTAAAATGTTAAGATAACTATATTAGTTCGACAGCCTGTGAAGGCACTACAGATTTAATTTAGAGTAACAATAATGCCATTACCATGCTATTGGGTGCCAAGCCATTCCTTAAATCCACTCAACGCTAGAGTGTCAATGAAACAAATATGTTAATACATTTCTTTTTATTTCTAGTCTAAATCACGAGCAAGAAGTTTTTAAAGGCCATAGGAATTTAAATCTTTAGATCAGTTGGTAGTGCATATACGGACTAAGCTAGGGTACTGAATTTGTTCATCGTCATAACTTAAAAATTTACATATTCAAGTGGTGGTTAAGTTTCAACGAACACGAGTCCTAAGACCGGTAACAGATTCACTTTACCAAAGATGTATTGGCCTCAACAAAGATTAATAAACCCAGTGTAAGCAGTTCTGTGTGTTTTTTTAATTAATTCAATATCCTCTCCACGTCAGGCAAACGACTTCAGCAAAGGTTTCGAGACCTACTGCTACCTGTGGCTGGACGATCGTGAACAGTACATGCTTCAGTTCCTTAATACGGTCGACAGTTGACTAACGACGAGCTAGACTTGATGACAATGGAGGACAGCACCGCTCCAGAACCTAGCCCACCCAAGATGGAGCAGTTTAGAGAGCAGGTGTTCACAGTGGCTACTTTCATTCGATTCTTTAAGTGCTAAGTCTTGGTTCAGAGCACTAAGGAACTAGGCTTAGAGTGTTAAGATTGTATACGAAGTTGTTGTTGTAAAACCGGATGACTGAAGGCTTAAAAAAGCGTTTACAGATAAGATAGCTGTGAAATAGGAGCTTTAAATATATATAGGGAATTGATGAAATCTGTATGAAAAAAAATCTCAATTTTAAATGGACATTTCAATAAGTCAAATCAATAATTTTTGTAAAGCCTCTAAATGTATTTAATTTCAAGGCTAACTTTTTCCGACCTCACTGAGCAACCCCACATCTCGACTCATTTGACGTCAAGTCTCTGTGTTTTTAAAGATCGACAATTACGAGAACTTGTATTGGAGATCGAGGAGATGGAGCCTATCCATGTTTTCAACGGCTGGTTCCAGGTGGACCTGAGACCGTTCCGTCAGGCACTGACCAACACGGTTAGGAAGTGGAGCAATATGTTTAAACAGCACCTGGTTGATCACGTCACCAGCAGGTCAGTGATGGATGTCTTTAAGAAAAGTCCTTTAGTCATATTCCCCCACTCCATACCCTTAGCCAGTGAGGCAAAATTCCTTGTGACGTCATTATCAGGTTCTCAACGCCATAATGCATACCATATTCAATATTTTACCATCTTGGCAGGATAAATTATAGGGGGTATATATACATATATAAGGGTTTGAACAGAGTCCCTTCTAGATAGCTGCCCACTGTGAAAAAGTATCGATCATCGTGATATTGATACTGTCACAACTCCCCGTGCTTTGCATGTCAGTCTTTCAGACCTGGCCGGATTCATCCACGAGGCCGACGAGGGCCTCCTGCAACCAGTGGAGGAAGGTGACTACGAGCGTCTCGTCAACGTCATGGGCTACCTCATGAACGTAAAGGAGCGTCAGGCAAGCACCGACGACATGTTCGAGCCCCTGCGTCAGACCATTGAGCTGCTCAAGTTCTACGACCAGGAACTGCCGGAGGAAGTCAACGTTCTTCTGCAGGTGAGTCTCGGGGGGGGGGGGGGACGTCATATCTTTGAAGGAAAAAGGCCGGGTGAAGCAGTGACGAGATTTGATTGGATGGTGCTTCGAAAGAGCTTCGACGAAATTATTTAAAAAAAACTGTTCTCATTCCAGTGGTTGAACAAAAGTCTTAACACTGATTTAATTTAGGGCGGTGGTGTTGAAATATTTATTGTCTATACGCTGGTCCTTTTATGCAATTAGTAAATATCCACACACTAATCCTGTCTGGCCAATATTGGACCTTTCTTTATTAAAAGTAAGAGTACGTGCAACAGAATCAGATGACGTCTCGGTAAAAGGTTAATTTTGCTTGGACCCGGTAAAAGGGCAAAGGCCAAGTATTTGCTGTCTAGGTTATTTCAGGAACCTTTATATTCTTTATCGATCAAAATAAACGTATTTACAGTGAATATTTAATATATTGGCCAGAACATAATAAAAACCAACCCTTTATTATTCTTTTCTTGATGTCCTCAGTTGAGTGTCACACAGGTGGAGGAGATATCCACCACCACAACTGACTCCAAGAAATTGGAGGCACTGGCACATACACTTGTGGGCACCGTGGGTCCTTAATGCACGGTCCCGCAGCTTTATATATATCTACGTTCCATTGTTTCTGTAACTATGTGTGCGTGTCAACGCAAAATGGTTTGGGATGGGTGGCTGTCCCTTCTTGGGAGCTTCCTCCTCCACCATCAGCATAAAGCTTTTAAAGGCAGGGGAGCAAGCGCCCAAAGAACGCAGTCTGAATCTTTCATATCTTAGGATGATCCAACCCACTATTGCCAACATCGACCAAATTTCGTTTGATGTTTTTTCAAGGAACTGCCGGAGCAATGGAACAACACCAAGAAACTTTCTGTTCAAGTGAAACAGCAGGTGGCGCCTTTGCAGGCTATCGAGGTATCCAGTATCCGTAACAAGATAGCTGCCTTCGACTGTCGCCAGAACCAATACAGGGATTTTTTCAGGAAATATCCTTTCCTCAGGTAATACCAACACATGGAGGGATTTCTTTTTTTAACAGAGACATACAACCATCAATTCATGATTATAATGTAGTGTTGTAGACCTCGGTAGTATTGGGGAAAAGTGCTCGTCTCAAACCCGCTGTCCGTGAGCTCGAACTCAGCTGGGTTCAACTTTTTTTTTTGAGTGATAAAAATCCGCAGTACAACAATTTTCGGAGGTTAAGTGGGTTATCTTAGTAAGTAAATAAAAATATGCTTTCAAATAATATGAACAAATTAAAGGAGGCTTTTTCAAATTTGTAGATCTACCGATAAAGATAAAAAATTATGTCAAAGCTAGGATATGGTTTCACTAATGTTCACCGTTTTTATATAGTTTTCAACACATCTTTTAAGATAGATTACTGTAAAATGTAAACGGAATGATTTCTAGGTGTTTTGTACTTCGTCGATAATTCTTAGTCGGGTATTTAACAAGCTTGCTGTTGGTAGCACCAGCGAGTTCTTGATTATAATGTCTGTAAACTATTTTACTAAAACCCATGTAGCCACTCGAATGACCAATTAGACCACAAAACCAGATATTTTGATAAGCTAGTGAAACGACTCTCTTTCCTCAGGTACAACATTGCTCTAGGAGTTGTGGGCCCACGTGATCTTACTGTTAAATAATAATCAATCGTTTTGTCCATAGTTCAACTGTTTTATTTCGCACAACTTAAACTAGCGTATAGAAGTGAAACATGGGATGGTTTGCTTGTCGTCTCCCAAGAGAGCGGTGGTACGAGTGTCGAGCGTGTCCCAGTGACGGACGAGTTTGCCAACACCAGGCTCGGCGTCGCTCTCGCGGCGGGAATGGGAACTACTCTCCAGAGCCGCGACAGACAACTGCGCACCCGATAGAAAGTGGGGGGATGGAGGGGGACAGCTCGTTACGTCACTGGCACACTAGAAGAACGATGTTAAGCTCTAAAGACTATTTGCTTTTACTTAAATAAAATTACACATTTCCTACTTACAGATTCGATTGCAATGACCCCTATGACCTCTTGGACAAAACCGACAAAGAAATCGCAGACTACGAAAACCAGATGTTGAAGATTCAAGAATCTGCTTCGTTGTTTGAGGTCAACGTACCCGACTTCAAGCAGATTAAGCAGTGCCGTAAGGAACTCCGGATGCTCAAGGTAGCTACGTAGCATGTGTGGTGATAAAAAAAACACATAAAACTATACAGTGATTTACTGGCCATTTTATTGCCAAAGTAAATGTTAAATATATATTAGTTTTTTGTAACGATAAGCAAGTTCATGTGATTTTTGAAAGGTAAGATGACTTTTCAACATATGTCGCCATCAATACTTCCATTAACTGTACTAGAGCTTGTGAAAAAAACCTGTTAAACTAGTCCCGATAAGTGTTGGATAAAGTACAATTAAATATGAGCGTCGGTAGTTATCGTGACTCCTCAGCACAGTATGACGTAATGTTGACCTTGAATTTGTTAAGTTATATAGTTTGAAATCCCCCCACCCAAATGGATACAAATTGTTGTATATTTGAATAAATGTTAAACCTTTCATGGTGGCCAGTGATGACACAAGTTTCTTTTATATTTAAACTAATGTGATATGTATAATTACCACAGCAATTGTGGGACTACGTGGCCATAGTGGAGACAAGTGTGGAGGATTGGAAAACCACTCCTTGGAGGAAGATTGACGTGGAGAATATGGACATCGAGTGTAAGAAGTTTGCCAAAGAGATCAGAGGTGAGACCGATGTAAATATAATAAAAGGTAGTGCCATAGGGTTAAATACATCTAATTGGCTGGTCTTGTGACGTCACTCAGTAAACGAGCCATATCGTTACATGCACAGGGCTATATGATATGGAAGACAAACAAATGTTAAAATCAGGTCTAATTTTGGAGGTTTAAATAGTAATAAACCTTTAAAATCCACGCCGATGTTCAATTAAGGTAATTACTCTACTTAATTAAAAATTATAATTTTTTGGCTGTCTTAATATTAAAATATAACTGCTGTGTACTGAGTGACGTAAGCAATGACATAATCCAATTCCTTCAAGTAGCTCCAACCTTATATTGGGTGAGACCATTTTTACGTTGTCGTATAAGGCTAACCATGAGTCATCATATAGAGAAAGTGTTATAAGCGGGAACATTTTCTGACACGAGAACATGAAAGTTATTCATGTTTTATTTGCTCCCAACTAAAAAATAATGGGTGTTAAAATTATGTCTTCCTGTACTCGGGTCAAGAGGATTTGGTAAACCGTATTTTCTCTCATAGTCCTAAAGTTAAGCGTAATTTATAAATAAATACTTTTGAATTTTTTTAAAAATAATTATAACCATTTTGCTTAAAATGAATGTTGGGTATTTACTATGATAAATACGAATGTATTTTAACTTTGTTAATTTTTTAATCTACTGATAACTGCCTTTTTTGAATTTTAATTAATTTTAAAATGGCAGTAGTAATTTTGTACAAAATTTAAATCGGAATAGTGTTGCATATGATTATTGAAATAAAGTGTTTTTCTTCCAAACAACTATTTATATCTTTACTGATAAATTATTTGTTGTTCCTTTACAATAGACTGTATGAGAATATATGCATTATTTTGTCATCGTCCCGTTTGAATTTTTATGAATATGTTATTAGCTCAAGGGTTATATAAAGCCTTAGTCTATGAGTTAATGATGAGGAAGGTGATTTGAGACATTAAGAACGCCATTACGTCACTAGGCAACAACCTTATATAAATAAGAGAGTTTTCAACGTGGGAATCCACTTGCCGTATAGAGTCCAGCTGCCAGCGTCAAAGTTCCTTATAACCAATCATGGCTGTGTCCTCCGAGTGTAGCCACGCAAGTAAACGTGCTCAGCGAGCAATTTGGGGATCGATTATCCCGTGCCTGCTATAGATCCCTGTCATCACCGGACAGTTAGGAAATCCGTCCCTCCCCGCCTTGGCCAGTCTTCCGTTGGTGGGAGGAGTTGGCTCCTCCTTCTGTGAGTTCTGGTAGCACACGTCAGGGAGTTAAGGCACAACCTAGGAATAGCTCTACTCGGAGGAATACGAGACAATGTACACACATTATAGTGTAAAAAGATTGAGTAAATCTACAGTGATGAATCGAATATGTAAAAACAAACCTCTCAGTAAGCAGCGTTAATATTCTAACCTCGAATAACCATATATTGTCACCAACAATCCAGTGAAATGTTTCAGCGATGGACAAAGAGATGCGGACCTGGGACACATATACGACCCTTGAATCTATGGTGAAGAACATGCTGACGTCACTAAGGGCAGTTGGCGAGCTTCAGAACCCGGCCATCCGAGAGCGCCACTGGCACCAACTTATGAAGTCTACCAAGGTGCTTTGGTCTCGTCCGTTCGGGGAAATAGGCTGTTGAGTATTTTATACACACACATAGATATGTGTTTGTATATGTTGTGGTTGAGATGAGTCGACCACAGATCATACTACAGTACTATTTTCATAAGAAAGACCTTATCTGCCAGCTAGAAAAACTTATTTTTTAAAGATATTATCAATACCCTTAAAATAACATTAATAATATGTGAAATTATTATCACTGTAGACAGCAAAGAAATATGTTTGTATTTTATAAATGGTCTTTCTTATGAAATAATACTAATATTGGTAAAACGTTTGGGTGTTCTATTCTAGGTTAAGGTAGTTCACAAGTTGAATGTTAAATCAATGATATTTAAAAATTCTTGTCAAATATTTCAATTCCCAATTTAAAAAAATATGAACGTGAAAGAACGCCACATAAGGTTCTATAATATTTATTTCAAAATAAATAAGACTTAGAAGTAGATCAGTAAATGTACCATTAATACCAACGCTCACATAATGCCTTAGAAATTTGATACATTATTGTCTTGTGCCATATTAAATAAAATTTGATTTTATCAATATATTAGTAATGAAAGTAAATCACGCATGAATGGTAATAAATTAATATTAATGACAATTTAATTGCTCACGTCACTTATAGTTTTGATTACATAGATTCTAAGTAGCCAAAACTAATTTAAAAAAATAAGTTGTCTTTCATATGAGTTAATGTTGGCTATACGGTATTAATTTTCCCACAAATATGATTTTAATGGATAGTCTTAAGTATATTTCTAGAAATAGATTTCTTCTTAAAACTTATCAATTTTTATTATAAATTTGACTCTCATCCAAATTATTGTTGTTGTTATTATTATTATTAATTTATAGATGTTAAATGTTTAGATATTTTAAGCTAATTATGTATACATTGTATATTTCTTCCCATTTCTTCTATCTCTTTTACTTCTTCCTGTTCTTGAATCTCAAACATAACCACAGATCTGTACAATGTAAACATTCAAAATGTCTTCCTATACTTCCTTATCTTCATTCATACTGTATTTCTATTACTCTAAATCAGACTACGTAAACATTGATTTTAAAATATTATTTAATCTAGACTAAAAACTGTTTACTGAGTTAACCTATTTGCTTTAATTATTGATTGAACACAACAATGCAATTACAGATTAATGAACCATAGCATTTTTATACCATGTTTAATGCAATGCTTCCCAAGCAATTAACGTTATTTATAAATACTTCATACACTTATTTGTGTTAATCACATTTTGATTACAAGTAGAAGTTTAAATACTAAATTAATATACTTCACAGCTTCAATACATCACGTAATGTCAGAGATAATTACTAATACATAGTGCTCATTCCTACTTTGGCACCTTTTGCACAGAATTATTGTGGGATACTATTAGAGTGAAAAACTGTTACTACGATCGTTTCTCGAGCAGCTTTGGCCTCTACTGATTACTAAAAATCTTTTTCAGACGAGCCTGCGTGAATCGGTTCACGAAGAACCGTTACCTTAAGCTGTGTTGAAGTTTGTAAGAAAATTAAATTAATGGCCTATGCCTTATTTTGCTGACAATATGACATCCTCTAAACATCAGAGTTTGATATTACCATGTGTCGAAAATTAAACAAACATAGCTACTGGAGCAAACTTTTATTTATATTTACCAAAACGTTTGCCAAAATATTGACTAAGCTCATGTAGCTTTGGCTGGTATATTTGCAACGCTTCAATTAAGGGTTATCCAGAGATATATTTTTGAGTTCCTCCAAAGTTATAAAAGCAAGGGTTTTAAAGGCCATCACACAGGAAGAACTTCTAGGTCCAACCAGTCCCCGAGACTTCCTGATAACATAATATTCTAACCCATCCCTATACTGCTCCAATACTGCTGCTCTTGATGTCTCCTAAGTCAGCATTCGAACATGAAACCCATTTCGTCGGGAGCCCCTCAGGAGCTGACTCCTAAAGTTGGGGACCTTAGGAGAAGGCGAGTTAGGGCTGGCGTGTTTGTGGGGGAGGGGGGTTATTACCTACATCCGTGATATGTCGAGGACTACATAATGAAAAAACTACGTTTATATTGATTAAAAGAACATCAAGTCTCTTCTTGCTCAGCAATTATGCTCATAGGGCGCCCATAAACAGGTGATAAGGGTGGCAGGAGGACCTTACTACTCTGTAATATTACTTTTTTTGTTGTTGTTAATTTTCATGAAATAATAAAATTGTGTATTTGGTATTTGTCTGCAATTTGCTACTAACAACTTAGAATAATCGATATCCGAGCTAACAGATAAAATGATAAAATGTAAATTTCCTCCCATTACCTTTTCATCAGCTTTCCTTTCATTTTGTTCTGTTCAATAAACTTGCGAAAAATATGTTTCTTTTCAACGGGCTGGATTTTGTTTTTCTGTTAATTTTTCATAAATTTTATTTTTCTAAAATTAACTTTTGAAACACAAATGATTAGCTCAGAATTATGTCCAAATACTCTAAAATTCATCTCCCACAAGGCTAACTAAATTCCTGAAATTTTCTATCGGACGAGGGTTGCCAAACCACACGGCAGATGGGACTTCAATCCATCTCCCCATTTCGAGAAATCAGATGGGCGGCTTTATGATGCTTCATTTCTTTTTAGTAAAAAAAAAAAAATTCGTTCACATCGTCAGAGGTCCGTGCTATGATCCGATTTCTTAGAAATTCGGAAATTTACGTAATTACCCCACAATTCCTCGCCTTCTCTCCCCGACTGTTTCTTTTTTTTACTAACCAGTCTTGATGATCTGTTTTTTGCACGCCGCTCGCAGTCTTTAGCCGCACTGCCCCCAGAATACACTGTAAGTAACACGTGACTAAAGACTGGACCAGTGGTATCACACGTCGGGACAAACATCGAACCGACGATACTTATGTGTGTTTTTTTTTGTACTAGAACAAATTTTTTGCCTAGAAAATAAAAACCTGTGACGTCCTCTAAATCTGTTTTACGATACTGCTTGTCTAGTTGACGGTTTTTTTTCCCAGTGTTATCTTGAAGTGAAATCAGGTTAAGTGCGAACATGAGATTTTCTTCTTCTTCCCTTTCGTTTCGGTGGTTGTTTGGTCTAAGGCGCTACTCTCGCGATGGACTGCCGATGACGGGGATTGATTGTGGTTCGAATCTCGGTCTGGGTTTACTGAGGATGGTTTTCCCTTTAAATGGTTTCCCACTCTCTTTCCGCGCAGATGCGGTACGTCTCCTTTGAATCAAAACTTCTTTATTCCTAGCCTATTAAAGTAGTTAGTAAGCGTAAACCCGAATGGGTGGTAAGACGCGGTGCTAAAATAAAAAACTTCTTCCAAAAATTTTCAATTGTTACTACATTTGATTTAAACTAAAATTAAACATGAATATATGAAGCGTACTAGGGAAAAGGGGGGAAGTCACAATATACACATTTTACAGTACATCTTTTATATCTCTAACCTCACAAGAGACCAAAGAAACACCTTTTTAAAATTAATTTAAATATGACAGAGACCTCTTTCAACCAATAATCCAAAGTACGTATAAAGGTCTCATTATTGTCTAACAGATGGCAGCACTGGATCAATTTTAATTAACATTCATGGTAGGAGGCAATCGTATAGGACTGGCTGATCCCGTAAATTAGTTGAGGCCACTATCGCTAGGAGAAGCTTGTAATGACGTCACAGAGGAGTGCGCATGCGTGGGCGTGAAGTCCATAGAAAAGGAAGTGTAAAGTCTATGTAAAATTCGCCATTACTGTGTTTTGTTAGCACTTTGTCGTTTACTGTAAAGAAAGGATTTAAATAGGGTTTGCATTTTATAACGTAGTTTATTATAAAACCACGAATTTAGTTACATTTGATTGAATTTGATAAAGAATGTTTAATTAATATTCCGCAATAGAAAATTCATTGTGTTCCAAGTTTAACGTCCCGCTTTGAATCTTTTAGTTCGCGGCACTAACGCCGCGAGCGCTAGCGATGTGATTCTACTTGCTGATATTAGAGTGGTGTTTATATACTTATCCCTTTTTCTATGAATTAATATTTGACTTTCTCCATTTTTTTCTCTTGTACAGTACCTTTGATATGCTATCAATGATGAAAAATGTAAGTTACCACAGTGCTATCTATGAACAATATTGTAATCTATGCTACGTACAACTGTAATCTGCTACCCTGAGTCGTACAGTCATCAAAGGTGTTGTGTGATCGGTGGCAACCAGCTATTTCATTGGTCTGTGACGTCACGTAGCCGCAAATCTGTTTTTATAGCCCTTTTTAACGGGGGTTTAAGGGTCCCTTACCCACTCTTAAATTTAATCCCCGACACGCGACTGTCCCCTAAATGTCAGTTTTGGAATTGGCAAATTTTATTTTCTCGGTGAGGGTTCCATCCATGGGTGTCATTAGTGGGATGGACACAATCCCCCTCTCCCTAATAATTTATTCAAATGGGACATTATTAGTACCGTCAAAAAAACTGTAAATTATTGTTTAATTTCAGAAATTTGAAAATCTACCTCAATGCATAAATAATTAAAGTAACAATTATTTATGTGTTTTATATAGTTATTATATTATTTGTTAAGGAATAAGTTTTATGCTAAAGTTTAAAGTAAGAATGAATATATTCAGTCCTCTTCTGCCCCTCCCTGAAGTTTCTAAGTCCAGCAATTCACTTTTGAAAAGATTGCTCGTATTATCATATTAATGAACGTGAAGTTTACATAAGACACAGCATAAGATATTTTTTAAGATAATAAGCTTTATTCTCTGTGGTCTTGAAATAAAGTGCTTGCATCACGACCTGAAATTCGTGGGTTCAAACTCCGCTGAGGCCGCAGTGGAATTTTTTACAGAGCGATGAAAATACATAGCGCAACCTCCTACGGATGGGAAGTAAAGCGTATGGTGCATGTCTAGGAAAATATTTCTAGTGAGACGCCTTTCCAAACAAATGTGTAGGCTCTTTCTCGCTCGCTCAAAGAAATTCAGTTCGTAAATCAACGGGAATAATTTCATGATTTCTTTAGTACAGTGGGATTTTCTCCTATACTCCATTCACGGTAGGAATTACTCTCTGAAAGGTCTTTTTTCCTACCAAAATACTACATATAATAGCTTTCTGGTAGGAAAAAAGCCATTCAGAAAATATTCCTACGTGAACAGACTTTAGATGGAGTGGGCTTGCGTCACCACTCTCCAGCCAGATCCAGACGGCGAGGTAGCAAATCAAACCAAACTTTTGGTTTTAGTCAAATGGGTCTTTCAATGAAATAGATAAAAAAAAATTTACTTCCAGATAAAACTGATAAAACACTAATAAAACTGTTGGTTTTTCACAGTGGTTTTCTTCCTACTGTCTGTCGCTTTTAGAACATAATTTTTTCCAGTAGTTTGTAGAGCTTTAACAATGATGTGTGCCCATTCCACCATTTAGGAACAATGCACGTATTTATTACACACTTTTCGTGTTTTTTATGTGACGACTGTAGTTATAAGTCACTTACAGACATTCATTTCCATGTGTAGTGTTACATTGTGTCATTAATAAAAACTATTGAAATTCAATGTATTATATTCAATAAACTAATTATTAATGTGTGAAATATAATCAATTCGTGCAATCTAATTATTTCGTTCAATTTAATTTATGTTTCAACTCAACTTATTTATGCAATCCAGTTATTTCATTTAATTTAATTAGTTAGAAAAACGTAACATATTTATTCATTTCAATTTTGTGTATTTTTTTTTTTAGAAAAAAAGGTAAGTGTTAATAATGTGTGAAAAAAAAACGTGGAGGTAGTAAGAAAATAATTAACACTTTTAAAATAAAATATGGTTCGATTGGACACAAATATTTTGCAAATCGTACATACTATTGGTTTTTAACAAACAAGATGTATTACTAATAACCATTAATGATTTTTTTGGACCGAGTTTTTTAAAAAATATATGTATGCATTTGGCATTAATACAAATTACGTTTATATCGATTGGTTTTTTTTAAATCTTTTTAACTCGAAACTAAACATAATTTGTGTTACTGTCATGTTATATTTTGCTAGGTAAAGTTCACTTTTTAATGATAAGCATACTTTTTTATTATTCAATTCGATTTTTATAGTTTAAAAACCAATTCACTACAAGATAAATGGTTATAGAAGAACATTTTATAAGTTTGACAATATTATTTTATTTGGATGCATAGCTTAAAGGTGGTTTAGTTTGTATTTTGTATTTAAAAATATTAATACATATATTGTAGATTTTTTGGTGGTATATATTTAAGGTAAGGTTTTATCCACGTTTAAAATACTTGAGGACTCAAATACACGACGTGAAAGTAACTCTTGAATGATTATATTCCAGGTTCGCTTCGTAATGGACGAGAGCATAACTTTGTCAGAGCTACTTGGTTTGAATCTCCACGAGTGCGAAGAGGAGGTCAAAAATATTGTGGATAGAGGTAATGACAGACACAATTATTTTTTTAACCTTATGGAAACTCCTTGTTTATGTTTTTGATTTTTAGCAAGATGCTGATTTTTTTTTCCTGTTAGGTTTAACATCTACGATGAACGCAAGCTAATGTCATAACCATGTTAAAAGACAATTTAAAGACCTCTGGAGTGCCTTTCATACTCAGTGGCGTAAATAGAATGAATTGAAACGGTACATATAAAGTCCTCCATAGTCAAATATCCCCACAGTTGTCCCCGGTATACTCTGGGTGATGTCCTTTCGTGACGTCAGGTGGTGTGGTCCTCAGGCCACGTCATCGTGTTCAAGGAGCCGAAGGGGGTGTAGGAGGGATAGAACCTAGTCTCTCTCATTGGCTGTGGTGAGGGGAATACCCAGGTTAAGACCAGGAGAGGAGGAGGAGCTTGGAGGGTCTTAGGGACAAATGAGAAGATTGTAGAACCGTGTAGTGGCGTTGGTACTAAACTACCCTTACTTTATCCAGCCGTGAAAGAGATGTCTATGGAGAAGACCCTGAAGGAGCTGGACGCCACCTGGTCCCGGATGGAGTTTGAGCAGGAGATCCACCCCCGCACCAACTCCACCCTCCTTAAAGCCAGTGAGGAGCTCATAGAGACACTGGAGGATAACCAGGTGAGGTGGGCGTTCCTCTTCACAACGGGCGAGGCAGATGATTATCACTCCCTTACTCACATACACACACTGGTTTGCCATGGAGTATTTCTCCTCCAAACGTCAGAACAGAGCTGAATATGCTAGCACTTATCTATCCCATGATTTTGATAGTAACCCCGTTCCAGAAGGCCTTTTTTAATACCAGAATGCTACTTTATAGTAGTATTTTGGTAGGATAAAAGGCCTTTTAGAAAGGAATTACTACAACAATTTTGGAAAGCTTTTCCCCTTCCTAAATGCGACTCAACAAGAAGATTCTGGTAAGAAATGAGGCCTTACAGAACGGGATTATTTTCAAAATAAGTGTATAATTGTGCCACTGTCTTTATAATAAATCGATGTATCTCGATAAATAAAATATTGCTCCCAATTCCCAAACAATTTTTTTAAGTTTAAACAACCTTCCCTTTAATTTCATAAGCTCGTAAGCTCGTGTTTAAAAATTACATCTGTTCCCTCTACTCAGGTCCAACTGCAGAACCTGATAACGTCCAAGTTCATTGCCCACTTCCTGGGAGAGGTGTCCGCGTGGCAGTCCAAGCTTTCCATCGCCGACCAGGTCATCACGATCTGGTTCGAGGTCCAGAGAACCTGGATGCATCTCGAGTCCATCTTCATGAGCTCGGAGGACATCAGGAAACAGCTGCCCGAAGACTCGGACCGGTTTGATAGGATCGACACAGAGTTCAAGGTTCGCCTAAGTGTCATCCCACGACAGTCACCTTGTGGTGGGGTGGGTCACCGGGTCCATGACTCTTTTGTTCTGTGCCAGCAGATATTAAGGATCTGCGAGTAATAGAATTTTCAATCTGAGACCAGGATTTAAATTGGTCTCCAACTTGATAGATTTGCAGTCTAGGAAATTTTGAGTTTGTTGTGTTTCTTCTGATGGATGAGGCATTGTTTATCCTTCCCTCCATTTACCCGCAAGGCGATCATTAAAGTATGCTCCACCTCTGCCTGGGATATTCACTTATTTTTACTAATGGGAAAGAAGGGATTTAGTAGGAGGTTCGGTGACCTGGTGGTCTAGGGGTAAGGTGTCAGACTCTGTGCTGACGTCCGGGGTTCAATCCTCGGTCCCGGCACAGATTTATCTGATTGCCAAACCTTCCTTCACCTCTGACAAGATGTGTATTAATCACAACTTGTGAATGTGAGGAATGTCAGGCCTCCACCGTGGTTCGGATTCCACGTTAAACTGTAGGTCCTCCATTTCATCTCACAATCACCCTACCATTACACATTAGCGTAAGTGCGTATAACCCAAACGGGTAGTAAGACGTGGTGATAATAATAATAGTAGGAGGTCTCCCACAATTGCTAGGAGAAAAACATAGGTTCATCTGGCCAGATTATAATCCAGCACATCACAATTTTGAAATTCAGTGAATTTGTTGGCTTCCTCCAGAAGTTGTTCCCGCGATAAGTTCCTGTCCCCACTCGTTAACACCAACGTCGACACTTGTGCCAACAGGTGATGATGGAGGATATAGCCAAGACCCCCAACGTGGTAGAAGCGACCAACAAGACGGGGCTGATCCACCAGCTGGAGGTACTTCAAGGTGAACTCACGCTGTGCGAGAAGGCCCTGGCCGAGTACCTGGAGACCAAGAGGCTGGCCTTCCCCCGCTTCTACTTCGTGTCATCCGCGGACCTCTTGGACGTACTCTCCAATGGAATCAGCCGCAGGTGGTCGCCAGGTCTCTGATCCACATTTATTTCTCAATACACACAACTGCATACCTCCTGAACGTCCTGTACAAATGGAAATCTCCTGAATGTGGTCACCAGGTCAATAGTTCTTTGTTCAGTAGCAGCAGACATTAGTGATCTGCGAGTACTTGAATTTTCGATCTGAGAAAAAGAATTTAATAGATACTTTGGCTCAAGCTTTATATATTTACATTAGATTTTTTATCACCGCATCTTCTATTCGCTACGGTTATATACTTATTTACTAGTTACTCTTAAGTGTTAGGGATTATGACGTGTTAATTTAGAGGAAGCTAACCTGCATTTGCGTGAAAGGAGAGTGGAAAGCCATTTAGGGATATCTGTCATCATTACATCTGACTGGAATTTGGATCCCGATTTCCCCGTCATCGTTATTACAGTATACTGCGAGAGTGACGCCTTAGACAATGCGGCCACCCAAGTTGGTGTTTCTGGTGATAGATAGCTCGGTGATTGTTCTTCTCTCTTATTGACTGTTCGTAAAACGTACAAATGGTGGGAGGAAGAGTGGTAAATAGGTCAGTAAGAACCACAAAAAGAAGATAGTGTGCATATGGCTATTGGAATGTTGTCGAGCAAACTAGTTTTTGAATTGAGGAGGGTATGATAAAACACAAATAAGGTATGAAAAGCCATTCACCTTAGGGCTGGCAGAACAAAAATAAAGAAAGTGTTCTATCAACAAATTAAAATAATAACTTATTTCCTTAGTATGAGGAAGATGTCAATATTTTGGGTGATACCCCAAGTTTACAACTGCATTCCAGATGGGCAGGAGATTAGAGGGGCTGCTTATAGTTATATATTTCCACCCAACCCTATTTTTATGTATTTTGTTCAAAACTGTTATCTAAGGAACATCAAACTGAATAATAACTAATTTTTCAAATTTCCACCGTTTCCGGGCAATTGGCCAAAATCTTACCAATGTTCTCTGGTTTTCAGGTATACCCCCAAATTCTATTTTAAGCTAACTGATTTAAATCTGACAAAATTCATCATATTTCCAAACAGCTGAACTAAGTCCTGTTGTCTATGGTCAGCTGATAGAAGTACACTTGTTTACAGGAAGCTGACCCAAATCTTTCTTATTCCAGGCAGCTGACCAAACTGTTCGACTCGATGGCCCACCTAAAGTTCATCCCGGACGAGGTCGGTCAGTTGACCAAGAAATCTCTCGGCATGATCGCCAAGGACGGGGAGTACGTCGAGTTCGACCACGAGTGCGACTGCAGCGGACCAGTGAGTAGAACACGGGCAGAGTTGGGGGAGCAGTCAGAACACCTAAATTTGAGAAAAGGGGTCGGGCTTATCAGATTCACAAGAATGACAGCGAACCGGTTAGTATAGGGGCTATATTCACTTCTTATATGGGCATTGTTGGGTGAGCGATCAACACTCCTAGCTATAAGCCAAATGATGGGGCTTTATTGGGATTTTCCTCTCTCAAAGATTATTTTGGGGAAGAATCTTCAACTCAACCTAATTCCTCGAGGTAAAGTAAGGAAGGACAAAATGATATTTTAAAATATGAACTTGTAGCTGTATGGTATAATTTTGATACAGAATTATATTGGTTATGTGACCACATTTGTAGTCTAGCGGTCAGAGTTCCTGGCTACAGATGTGGAGGTCCTGGATTAAATCCCAGACTCTTTTAGTTTTATGCGAAGCAGTAGGTCTGGAACGGATACAGCTCGGATTCTTGATAACCAATGAGGGGTTATTTGAATGTAGCAGCTCTGGTCTAGAAACTGAGATTGGAGTGGAGGGTTCGTTGTGCTGACCACAAGACACCTTCTATCCACAGAAGTTGGTACTAGCTTCACCAACAGAAGGTGACCACTTGGTCGATTTGGCTTGTTTGTAAGCTGATGCCGTGAAGTCTTTCTATTGGTGATGTAATTTATTTAACCTAGAACAACATTAAGGGTACCACCGCGTCACTAGACTGACGCCTTAAATAAGTCAGAGACTTTCCGAAATGAAAACTCACCTGCCGTAATAGGGCCTGGCATCCATTTATCTGTAAGAACATATACCTCTTATGAGGCTCCTCCAACCCATTATGGCTATGTCATTCGATCGTAGCCACGCATGTAAAGCGTGCGCAGTGGGAATTTTAGGAACCGATGGTGACAAATAGTTTGTATTGGGTCCCCAGGTGGAGGTTTGGCTGAACCGCCTCCAGAGCGCCATGAGGAGTACGATCCGTCACTACTTTGCGGAGGGCATGTTGGCGTACGAGGAGAAGCCTCGGGAGCAGTGGTTGTTCGACTACCCCGCCCAGGTGTCCCTGTGCGGCACACAGATCTGGTGGTGCACCGAGGTCAATATCGCCTTCTCGAGGTTCGAGGAGGGATACGAGAACGCCCTCAAGGACTACCAGAAGAAACAGGTGCGGTGGTGGGTGGAGGAATCGGGAACAAGAAGCCCAGAAAAAAAATTGTCACATCTAGTTTTGTCTGGGTTCACCCGGGGACGGGAAGGAAATCATGGCTCGAAGCCCGGAGTGGTATTCTGAAGTGGTTGAAGCACAGCATTATTTTAAATGCTAGCTTTGGCAGGATTTATGAAGTTACATTGATGGACGTAATGAAGCGTCACTTGTTATCAATTTATAAAACAAGTGTACAATAAATATTGTGTTTTTTAAGAATATATGATCCTTCCATAAAATAACTACCAGTTGCGAATAGGACAGTTCTTAAAAGATTTACCTGACCCGTGTTGCAATTTTTTTTAACACAGGGAAAGAGACTTTGGCCGATTTCTTTCTAACAAGGGAAATCGCCCGAAGGTAGTGGATGCTCCGTTTGTACCGCGGCGAGTGTTAAATACTCGCGCAGCCAAAGCGTTGGAGATGAACTAGTTACTCCAACTCAACTTCCATTATTTACTTTCATTCTTTAAATGCTAACCAGAACCAAAGTGTGGGTTAAATTAACACTAATTATTAATTTGTGATCTTTCATTTGAATAAAACTCAGTATAACCGTTGGTATGGAACCTAAAGCTACCTTGACCTGAACACAATATATTTAAATATTTATATCTAGCACTGAGATATAACTAAAGTTCGTGAATTCAGGGTCATCAGGTCTATAATAGCCTGGCCAGTAGATGAACCAAGGGTGTCAGGACGGATACAACCCGTGCCGTTAGATGGTTTTTATATAAAATACTTTCTACTCTCCATCCTCGCTAATGTGGATACATTTCCTCCTAATTTCTACTTTTCTCAACCCAACCCCACCAATGTAGATATATAGCTCTTCAGGAAGGGTTGTAAGCTTTGGACAGCCCGCAATAGAGATAACTGATCTCTACGATACGCTGATTAAATATTCTTTTATATATCTGAACTGCCCTGTAGATATCTCAGCTGAGCACGCTGATTTTACTCCTGATCGGCGAGTTGACAAAACAGGACCGTCAGAAGATCATGACCATCTGCACGATAGACGTACACTCCAGAGACGTGGTGTCCAAGCTGATACAGAGCAAGGTGGAGAGTTCTACAGCCTTCCAGTGGCAGTCCCAACTCAGACACAGGTGAATTACTTTATGGTTCCTTCCCGACAGAGGTGAATTACTTTATGGTTCCTTCCCGACAGAGGTGAATTACTTTATGGTCCCTTCCCGACAGAGGTGAGTTACTTTACTGTCCCTGCCTGCATAGGTGAGTTACTCTACGGTACCTGCCTGACACAGGTGAATTACTTTACTGTCCCTGCTTGCATATATGAGTTACTCTACGGTACCTGCCTGACACAGGTGAATTACTTTGTGTGATATACAGGGGAATCACGTATTAAGCTTTGCGTTCAAGGTGTCTGTTTTTAAAAGTATATTAAGCAGCAGTCATGATTAATCTCTCTTTGCTTCCCTAAACTCCTGTACCTGTTTGCGATGTTACGTAGATGGGACGAGAAAGAAAGGGACTGCTTCGCCAATATCTGTGACGCTCAGTTCCGATACTGCCATGAGTACCTAGGTAACACCCCCCGGCTTGTCATCACCCCCCTCACTGACAGATGTTACATCACTCTCACTCAGGTGAGTCGCCCACGTGGTCTAACAAGTTCACTTATATGTTTGCAGTTTTTATTACAAAACATTGTGTTGGTTAAAATCAAAATATCTCTCTCCCGTAGAAACAAAGAGTATAATTTTCTTCACCTGGTGATATCAACATTTGGTGAATATCTTGTCAAAGGTGTCCTGGAATTTAATAACAACTTTCTTTCTTCTCTTCATTTAAAAAGTTTCTCATCTAATGCCGCTATGCTCATGACAGATATTCAACAACTGTTGATATCACCGTGTGGAGGAAATTAAACTCTTGGTTTCTACGGGAGAAGTATTTTATATACTTGTGCCATTTTTAAAAATTTTCACTTAAACTTAAATTGTACATTTTTTAAAAAAAGAATCGTGGATCCTAAAGAAAATTTAAGATTTAGATTTGAGAAATATATGATTCTACCCATATATATTTAAAATTAAAGTTAAAAATTATGAAAAAATGTAAAGTCGTGATTTTAGTAGCCCGTGTTCATTGTTCTGATGAACTCCATAGCCCTCTTTGGTATTTTTTTAAATGAGCGTTATTGTTCTTGTTTGTCTAGTCCCTTCACCTGATAATGGGCGGGGGCCCCGCTGGGCCAGCTGGGACAGGAAAGACTGAGACAACCAAGGATTTGGGCCGGGCTCTAGGGATCATGGTCTACGTGTTCAATTGCTCCGAACAGATGGACTACAAGGTAAGTTCTCTTATTAGGACCAGGGACTGGTATGTATGGGCAATACGTAAGGAAGAAGGGCCCCATACAACTGAGAGGCCATCAAATTTCAATAAAATTAATACATGATACTAGCTGGAGCATTGGCGCCCCAAGTGTAAATTTTTCAATAACAGTTTCCAGCTGTAACTTATAGATTTCTTAGAAATATAGCTCAAGATGTATAAAACCTAAATGGCCATTCATTATATAAGCTTCTTCTTCTTCTAGTGGGGTCTACTTTGGAATTACCTACTTTCACACAGGGGAGAACATGACAAATAAAATTTTTAAAATATATAAAATGGGGTTATGGTAAGAGTCTGGATGGTGGTGAGAGTATGGAGCTAAATCTAACGTTGAAAGTTCTACCAAATTATATCGCCTGAAGGTTTGGTGGGGGGATGACGTCACGGAGGGAAACCAACGTTTGCACGATACCTCGCGGCCTAAGAGAAAAAAAATCTACACGTTCTATTCGTGGTAAAAGAAGGTTGAAGGTCAATATTGGCTACGGGGGCGCACACACTACTGTAAACAATAAAACCGTCTATGCATGACAGGCTTTAGTCCCCTCACAGCCGTTGTTGGCTTGTCAACAGTCTTGCGGTAATATCTACAAGGGTCTGGCCCAGACCGGAGCCTGGGGCTGTTTCGACGAGTTCAACAGGATCACGGTGGAGGTACTCTCAGTGGTCGCCGTTCAGGTAAAATCCGTCCAGGTGAGATCCGTCTACCCTAGAGACCTAGGGTCACCAATCATTTTGGTTCTCGATGGTATATGGTGTGGATTAAAAGATAGGGTCATAATGTAATCAGTTAAGGTAATATTGCTACCATTCAGGATAAAGGAGTGTATAATTTTCCTGCACCTTAGCTCAGTCGGTAGCGTGTCTATCTGTCTGTCTACTGAGCTAAGAATCCCGGGTTTGATTCCCGGAATGGCCAAAATATATATCAACGGTAAAACATGTGTTTACTCCTTCGCAGTGACAAATTAACGGCCAGGGTATGAATGTTGTGTCTGAGCTATATTTAAATGAGTTTTATGTTGTGTGTTGATATAATCAGTTGGTTCAGAAAGTGCATGTTAAATACCTCAAATAAGTGAAAGTTAAATGTATAATTCACTGTACAAGCGTTAGATTCCTTCCATATTAATTAACCTTCAAAGACAATAAGCATACCTCCGTTTCTTACATTATTGTCCACTCGGGTCACTGTGTCTTAAGGATGCCATAAGGGACAAGAAGCAGACCTTCAACTTCATGGGGGAGACCATCAACCTGACCCCCACGGTGGGGATCTTCATCACCATGAACCCTGGGTACGCCGGGAGGACAGAGCTACCGGAAAACCTCAAAGCTCTCTTCAGGTCGGTCTTCTTAGGCTGTTCTAGATAAAACAACTCGAACTAGACGTATTAAGGTGGTCCTGTTGTAACTAGATTAGATTCACAATCTAGGAGTATTAAGTATCTTTTTTTCAGCACATATTGGTCATGTTAGCAGTAAAGTTGATGCACTGTCTAGGAGTAATAGGTATATTATTGAAGCACACCTTGGCTGTATATTTGGTGAATAATCTAGGAGTATTAAGCTTAGTGTTGCAGCAAACGTTTGCTATAGATTAGATGCACCAGCTAGGAGTAATAAGCCTATTGTTTCAGAACATGTTGAGTATTCACTGTATATTTTATGCAACATCTAGGAGTAATAAGACTATAGTTCCACACACGTTGGCTGTAGATTTGAAGTACCATCTAGTAGTAATAAAGCCTATGGTTGCAACACATGTTGGCTGTAGATTTGATGCTCAATCTAGAAGTAATTAACCTATGGTTGCAGCACACGTTGGCTGCATGCTTGATGAGCCATCTAGATAGTGCTAATCCTATTGTTGTAACATATTCTGGCTGTAGATTCGATGCGCCATTTCATTTAGGAGCAATAAGCCTATGGTTGCAACACATGTTGGCTGTAGATTTGATGCTCAATCTAGAAGTAATAAGCCTATGGTTCAGCACACGTTGGTTGTGTTTGCAACATATATGGTTCACAATCTAAGAGTATTAATGCTGTTGTCCCCACAGACCCTGCGCCATGGTGGTCCCGGACTTTGAGCTGATCTGTGAGATCATGTTGGTGGCAGAAGGTTTCCAAGAGGCTCGAATCTTGGCCCGGAAGTTCATCACCCTCTACACGCTGTGTAGGAGCTGCTGTCCAAACAAGACCACTACGACTGGGGGTTGAGAGCCATCAAGTCAGTCCTGGTGGTGGCAGGGTCTCTTAAGGTCGGTCATCTCCAACCCCCACCCCGGTACACAGCCTATAGTATAGTAACTGAGAGATGGCGTTGTTAAAAGACACACATTCAAATCAAATATGTTAAAATAATTTGGAAGAGGAATTTGCCAGTTACCGCAGAACAAAGATCCGGAGAGACAGTTAGACAAAATGCCAGATTGTCTAGTTAAAACAGGACCTAGCTACGCTCAGTCAATAATGATAATCCTGGCCTATGTGATCTTGTGGTCAGAGTTCCTGGCTACAGATACAGAGTTTACGAGGTTCGATCCCAAGCGCTTTTATATTTCCTGTAAAGCAGGGGTGAGGAACGGAGACCCGTGAGGACAAATGAGGAGCTAACTGAATGAAAAAGTAGTGGCTCTGGTATAGAAAACTGATATTAACGGCTGGAGGGTTTGTTGTACTGACCACATGACACCCTCTATCCCCAAAAGTTGGCATTATTTTCACCAACAGATGGCGTCCGCTCGGTCGGAATGGGTTGACGCTATGGAGTTTATGAAATTTTTTAAGATTTTTAGCAAAAATCTTAGTTTATTTATTGAAGGTGGCAAATCGCTCCCCTCACACACATCTGGTAAATAACCTTGTGATGACCTAGCGTCCCTTGTTCCAGCGGGGTGACCCTGGCAGACCCGAGGAGGAGGTGCTGATGAGGGCCCTCAGAGACTTCAACGTCCCGAAGATAGTGACCGACGACGTGCCAGTGTTCATGGGTCTCATCGGGGACCTGTTCCCGGCCTTGGACGTCCCTAGGAAGAGGGACCTGGAGTTCGAGAGGACGGTGAAACAGGCGGCCTCGGACCTGCAGCTTCAGCCAGAGGACAACTTCATACTCAAGGTCACCTTCTCTTGTGTGCAGGGATGTCCAAAAGGACACAAGTCCGTGCGGCTGATTGATATCTCCCCCACTAGAAAGCACTAATACGATGGCATGAGTGAGGGTTGAAGGGGTTGCTTATTTGGAGATTTCGAACCAATTTTGCGAAGCTGGCTCCATCTTAATTTGACGCACCCAGGCAGTCTGAGCACTATCACTTTTAGACACCGATGTACGAAATAGAAAGAGAGGGAAGAAAATGAGAATAAATAAAATGCACTCTTGACAAACAGTGACATAATATATGAGGCAAAACTAGTTTTTTTATTACATTTTTGCAGGTTGTCCAGCTGTGAGTGAGTCCATTATCCTCCATGTGTACAGGTTGTCCCGCTGTGAGTGAGTCCATTATCCTCCATGTGTACAGGTTGTCCCGCTGTGATTGAGTCCATATCCTCCATGTGTACAGGTTGTCCCGCTGTGAGTGAGTCCATTATCCTCCATGTGTACAGGTTGTCCCGCTGTGAGTGAGTCCAGTATCCTCCATGTGTACAGGTTGTCCAGCTGTGATCTAGTTTAGTATCCTCCATGTGTACAGGTTGTCCAGCTGTGAGTGAGTCCATTATCCTCCATGTGTACAGGTTGTCCCGCTGTGAGTGAGTCCATTATCCTCCATGTGTACAGGTTGTCCCGCTATGAGTGAGTCCATTGTCCTCCATGTGTACAGGTTGTCCAGCTGTGAGTGAGTCCATTATCCTCCATGTGTACAGGTTGTCCAGCTGTGATCTAGTCCAGTATCCTCCATGTGTACAGGTTGTCCAGCTGTGAGCTAGTCCATTAGCCTCCATGTGTACAGGTTGTCCAGCTGTGAGTGAGTCCATTATCCTCCATGTGTACAAGTTGTCCAGCTGTGATCTAGTCTAGTATCCTCCATGTGTACAGGTTGTCCAGCTGTGATCTAGTCCAGTATCCTCCATGTGTACAGGTTGTCCAGCTGGAAGAGCTGCTGGAAGTGAGACACTCCGTGTTCGTGGTGGGTAACGCCGGCACCGGGAAGACCCAGGTCTGGAAGACACTGTTCCGAACCTACCAGAACATGAAGCGGAAGCCGGTCTTCAACGACCTCAACCCCAAGGCCGTCACCAACGACGAGCTGTTCGGGATAATCAACCCGGCTACCCGCGAGTGGAAGGACGGTGAGTACTCACGCAGACGAGGGTGTCAGGCTCGCGATTTCTGAGGGGTTCTTACGTGATGGACTGTTTTGATTCACTACCGGGGTGTTGGGATAGTTTCTGAACCGACTGATTGTATCCGCACAACTACTTGTAAACTAACTAAAATCCAGAACAACACAACATCCAGCCCCCTTTGCCGTTAATTCATCATTCTGAAAGGGGTAAATCCACATTCCAGCGATGATGAATTTTTCATCCATGTCAGGAAACAGACATAGGACCCTTAGCTCAGTAGACAGACTCCCTACTGACTGAGGAGCTAAGGTGTTCGTTCTACATGCAAACTATCACAGTGTTTTACCTTTACTTCCAATGTTTAACACCTTCCCATTCCTCCTAAATTATTGACTCTTATTGGGGCCGCCCTTAGGGGTGTCGAATTGTGCGGCCACACAGGGCCCCGTAATCTGGTAGGCCCCAAGTGGGAGTAGGTCCTTTGTATAGGCAAACTAACAAATAAGTTAATGTCAGATCAAATAAAAACATAATCACATAATCACGTGGTTTGATTTAATGAACGAGTGAAGACAGTTTCCAGTTTTTAACTCAACCGATTTTCATTGTCCATCAGTGGTGGGAATGTCTCATGATAACTTTGGAGCGCATAAACCGATTTATTTCAAATTTGGTAAAGTTGTTCTTTGTGCTTTTTTTTTACAGACATTATTCGTTGGGGGGGGGGGATCTAACCAAGGGTTGGGGAGAAATCAACCCTTATCTGTATTAAAGTACGGCTTCTAACAATAATTATTATATATATTGTATTTATCCTTATTCCATGCTCTGATACCTTGTACGTCTGAAAGGTGGTTTATAGGTGAAAACTACTGTAATAACATTTACCAAAAATTGCTATTTTTTGTTAATTTAGGGGGGGTGGGGATTTGGGGAAGAGATAAGGCAGATGATTGTGAGCCACCGCAAACCAAGTTTTCCCAGAGCCCCGATTCTGCCCTGATCCTCAGCCACGAGTAGTTTGACCAGAAGGAATGTTCCCCCCCACAGGTCTGTTCTCGGTGATCATGAGGGAACAAGCGAACATCGTGGGGGATCAACCCAAATGGATAGTCCTGGACGGGGACATAGACCCTATGTGGATAGAGTCTCTCAACACCGTCATGGACGACAACAAGGTGAAAACCGCCGCGGTGGCCGCGAGGTCTAAGGCGTCACTCTCGCAGTAAGACTAGAGTAACGACGACGGGGAGATCGAGGTCAGGGTGTACTTAGGGTGGTTTGTACAAAAATTGTTTTACACTCTCCCTCCACGCAACTGCAGGTATACTTCCTGTAAATATTACCTTACTCATTCTTAAAATCATTAGTGTAATTAGTACATAAACAAATAATATTTAAAAAAAAAGCATCACGTTACCACATCCACAACATTTAACAAACTTCGAGGACGTTCTGCAAGAATGAGGCTGAGTGTTTTTGAAGTGTTAGTTTAGTGCTAGTGTAGTATTAGTGCAGTTTATGTGACGAGCTCTATTCGTTACAGAGAAGTGAGCGATCATTTGAACTATAAATAACGTCAGAATGTTTCAAAAACAAGGATATATCTTCCATCTCGTGTATCTGACAACTGTCCCTGTGTCCCTGGCAGATCCTGACCCTGGCCAGTAACGAGAGGATTGCACTCACGCCCTCTATGAGGCTCCTGTTCGAGATCTCCAGTCTGAGGACAGCCACTCCAGCCACCGTGTCCCGGGCGGGGATTCTTTACATCAACCCGCAGGACCTTGGCTGGAACCCGTCAGTGAACGTCCATCTTTTGTTATCCTCCAATGAACCTCCATCTTCTGTTATCCTCCAATGAACCTCCATCTTTTGTTATCCTCCAATGAACCTGCTTCATCTTCTGTTATCCTCCAATGAACCTCCATCTTCTGTTATCCTCCAATGAATCTCCATCTTCTGTTATCCTCCAATGAACCTCCAACCTCTGTTATCGTCCAATGAACCTCCATCTTCTGTTATCCTACAATGAACCTCCATCTTCTGTTATCCTCCAATGAACCTCCATCTTTTGTTATCCTCCAATGAACCTGCTTCATCTTCTGTTATCCTCCAATGAACCTCCATCTTCTGTTATCCTCCAATGAACCTCCATCTTCTGTTATCCTCCAATGAACCTCCAACCTCTGTTATCGTCCAATGAACCTCCAACCTCTGTTATCATCCAATGAACCTCCATCTTTTGTTATCCTCCAATGAACCTCCATCTTCTGTTATCCTCCAATGAACCTCCAACCTCTGTTATCGTCCAATGAACCTCCATCTTCTGTTATCCTACAATGAACCTCCATCTTCTGTTATCCTCCAATGAACCTCCATCTTCTGTTATCCTCCAATGAACCTCCATCTTCTGTTATCCTACAATGAACCTCCATATTCTGTTATCCTCCAATGAACCTGCTTCATCTTCTGTTATCCTCCCATGAACCTCCATCTTCTGTTATCGTCCAATGAACCTCCATCTTCTGTTATCGTCCAATGAACCTCCATCTTCTGTTATCCTCCCATGAACCTCCATCTTCTGTTATCCTCCAATGAACCTCCCTTTTGTTATCCTCGCACACTCCCCTCACAGAAACTCCCTTAAAACTATGAGTCTGTGCATGATACAAACCTGGATTACCTCAGTGGTAGAGCATTGGCGCCCTGAGCCGAGAGTTCTTGTAACCAATTCATGTTTCCTGTCATTTATAAATAATAGGATTGGGGTCGGATTATTGGCTGATTACTACACAATCGGCCGTCAGGGGTCGATTAAATATTTATACAGCGAGAAGTAGCGGACACTTTCTGCGATCAGAAAAATGTCCGTTTTTAAAAAGTGTTCGTTACGTTTTTAAAAAAAAAAATCGTAATGTTTGAACCTCTAGGCTGCAGATATTAACATCAAATATAATTACTGAATTGTGCAGTTTTGTATGCAGGATAATTATGACAAGTAAATAAATAATTAACTAAGCTTTCTCTACAGATTGTATTGAAACGACTCTCTTTCCTCAGGGTACAACATTGCTCTAGGAGTTGTGGGCCCACGTGATCTTACTGTTAAATAATAATCAATCGTTTTGTCCAACTGTTTTATTTTGCACAACTTAAACTAGAGTATAGAAGTGAAACATGGGATGGTTTGTTTGCGCCTCCCAAGCGAGCGGTGGTACGAGTGTCGAGCGTGCCTCAGTGACGGACGAGTTTGCCAACACCAGGCTCGGCGTCGCTCTCGCGGCGAGAATGGGAACTACTCTCCAGAGCCGCGACAGACAACTGCGCGCCCGATAGAAAGTGGAGGGGGGACAGCTCGTTACGTCACTGGCACAGTATTATACACAGAACAATACATATGTAAAATTAATGTGAGCTGTAGGCCTTCTGTCCTAGAGGCCTATATGTGTGCAAGAGCACAGCTGGGACAGCCCCCGTGGATGGCGTGGAAAGGGAGGGAGAAATGACCTTGAAGTACCGTAGTCATTATTGCTACGTGGGCTATTTTAAACCTACCTATTCCACGCGAGACAATGGAATCCCTGACTTTCCTACAGAAAAATACTGTATATAAACCGTTGTTTTAAAATTTGTGTCCGCTGTTAAGAGATCTGTATTCGTAGATATGCATCTCTTAGTGGTGCCGCGCGTCCGTTACTGGGAAAGTCCGTTATTGGAAAGTTGTTTCACCGTAGGAGGAAATGTTATTTTGCCGGGGAAATTTAAACTGTCCGTTATAAAGATGAATCCATTATTAAGAGGGTGTCCGTTAATGGAGATTTTGATGTTTTATTAATATTATATATCTGTCATTGTTTACACCCCATATTAATGTCTAATTATACTAAATTTCAGCCCCGTACATGAACTAACTTACCTTAACAATGGTACGTAGAAGGCATAAAATATAAAGTTTGACTCCTTATAACTCGTGAAATGTAATGATTTGAAATTAATGAATAACTATTTGTAGATTAAATATGATGTATTTCTATGAAGAAAACCTATTTTCGCTGTATAGGATAATTGAATTATATCTATAAAAAGGCGCAGGGAATGTGAACAGAAACATAATATATATAAGGAACGAGCTCAATAAAGTCCATTCCCTGTGTCTGTTCTTTATGTTATTCCTTTACATGTTCCTTTCTAAGTGTCCTATCATTCTTTATCAATTTCCTTTCATCTCCCTTTTTTGTATTTTTTTGTCTCCTCTTTTAGTAGGTTATGTTGCGCGTTTCACAATCCCTCCTGATTCCGATAGAATGAAACCTAGGCCGGGGAATGGGCGGTTACGATCGATTTTCTTCAGGAGGCGGCCATTACCTCTCTGTCCAGTGGCCGCAGTGTAAAGTGTGACCTATGTTTGTTCCTTTTTATATGTTTCTATCAACCTTTTCTTTACCTTCTTATAAATATCATTAAGTACTTGTTAAAGTTGTCCGGTAAAATTTTGACGGTCGAATGGCCGTGACAGGAGTTGGGCTCTCGACGGAAAATTTGAAAATCATTCGAATGAAAGAGCGAGTGGGAATGATTTGGGCTGCAGGTACGTGACGACGTGGATCGAGAACAGGAGCATCCAGTCCGAGAAGTCCAACCTGGTGATCCTTTTCGACAAGTACATCCCACCTTGTCTGGAGAACCTCAGGGTGAGGTTCAAGAAGATCACGGCCGTGGCTGAGATCTCGCACATCCAGATGTTGTGTCACTTGCTCCACTGCCTTCTCACCCCGGTCAACACTCCGCCAGGTACATCCGACACTCCACAGGTACATCTGACACTCTACAGGTACATGTGGTGATACACAGGTACATCCGACAATACACAGGTACATGTGGTGATACACAGGTACATCCGACAATACACAGGAACATGTGGTGATACACAGGTACATCCGACAATACACAGGAACATCCGAAACTACACAGGAACATGTGGTGATACACAGGTACATCAAATACTTCATAACTACATCCGATACTTTATAAATACATCTCAAATTTAAAACATAAACCAATTAAAACTATTTACAATTTAAAATAAACCCCATGGTATGAACCCTTAATCAAGCTATATTGACCGAGCAACCGCCATCTGTTGGCGTAGATAGTACCCACTTGTGCATATAGAGGGTGTCAATGTGGTCAGCACAACGAACCTCTCAGCAGTCAATCTCAGTTTTCTAGTCCAGCCGCTAACCTTTCCATTCTAGTATCCCTTCATTTGTCCTAACGAGGCTGAGTTGACCTCGTTCCAGACCAACAGCTTGGAGGTGCCGGGTATCGAACCGAGGACAAGGACTCCGACCATGATAAGAGACGGTCAATATACACTGATGTATGTTTGAGTATATTTCAAGACACCAAACTGGTCCAACTGTATATTTGTGATATTGTGTCGGGTGTGGTGTTTCTTACCGATGGTGTTTCTTACTGATGGTGTTTCTTTATTTGTGAGGAAAAACGAGACTTGACTGAGTTGTTGACATTTCTAGATTGTCCCAAGGAATGGCATGACATCTACTTCGTGTTCGCCTGTGTGTGGGCGTTTGGTGCCACCATGTTCCAGGATCAGGTAAGGAGGACAGTTCCATGTTCCCTTAGGCTAAGGCCCACACGAACGATTTTTCCCGCTGCGTCAAAGCTGTCTTTTTTTGTCGCGCGAAAAATAATGGAAACCATGAGTTTTCAATGGCGGGATGCTATACGAGCGGCAAATATCGCACGTCACATTCGGCTTCAAGGTCATGTCGCGTTGTAAGGCGTACGGGGTCAATTTTCCAGGTGACATATCCCGCCTCTCTACCTGCCACACGTGCGACAAAAAACCGAGGGATGTCCCTCCAACAAGGGTTGTACCTCCACGTTACAGACATCCGGTAATATTTAAAAAAAACTTGTCTGGATATTCTCGTAGCTTACTGTGTAGTAACACATGCTTCCCTGCAGTTAGTCTATTACAGATTATAGGATGAGTCCACCCTCTTGGTGGCGATACCGTTGCCTAATATCGACGGACTACAATCAATGTTGTTGCAGCTACACATACATCTCACAGCTTGGATTGGCAATTCATTTTACTTGGTAGGCCTATAATTAATAGTAACGATGTTTGCCAGACTGAGATGTAGGAAATACTGAAGAGATGTCATGTGTGACGAGCGGTTTTTGTCGATCAGTGTAGCCTCTCTCTCTCTCTCTCTCTCTCTCTTTCTTTATAAAATTTTGTAGCTGCGACTACGCTGCTTTTATCGCTCCGTATAGCATCCCCTGTTCGACTTTTGTATCCGCGACTTTTGTAGCTTAGGTCTGGGCGTGAAAAATCGTTCGTGTGGCCTTAGCCTTAGGGATGTTCAAAGGATGCGGCCACACAGGGACCGTGATCCAGAGGGGGGCCCGCGCTTGCTTAGATGGCAGGGGAAAAAACAAGTTGGGGTGGGAACTGTTTTAACAGGCGATCTAACACATATTGTCAAGAGTGTGAGATCAAATAAAAACATAATAATGTAGTTTGATTTATTGAACGAGTGAAGAAAGTTCTCTGGGTCCACCGATGATTACGTCCGTCTGTGCTGGATATGTCTCATGATAGCTCTTGAACACATTAACTGATTTAACTCAAACTTGGAACAGTTGTTCTTTGTACTGTTATAGAGATCATGTTCATTGGGGAAGAAAACGGAACCAAGGGTTGGGGAGAAATCAACCCTTATCTGAATAACAACAAGGCTTTTAGCATTTTCAGATAGTTTACACGGCTGTAGATTGGTATATAGGTGCAAAATACTGCAATTACATTAAACAAAAATTATTTTAGCTGCCTTATTTTGGGGGTTGAGGTGTGAGGCAGACAACTGGGGGCCCCGAAAACCAAATTTGCCCAGGGTCCCACGTCAGGGGCCAGCCCTGTGAAAGTAGTTCTAGTAAATCATCTAGTTCTCAGCTATAGTCCTCCCCGACAGAATTATACCAAGACCATATGTTGTATTCTCCTCCAGGCGGTAGACTACCGTGTGGAGTTCACGAAGTGGTGGGTGAACGAGTTCAAGTCAATCAAGTTCCCACCGCAAGGGACCGTGTTCGACTACTACATCGACACAGAGTCCAAACAGTTCGTGGCTTGGACAGAGAGGCTTCCCAGGTTCAACCTTGACCCTGACGTGCCTCTTCAGGTGAGGTCATCTTAGTGTACCTAGTGGGGGTATGGGCGTAGCCACCAGGGTGGACGTAGATCCTAACGTGCTTCTACTGGTGAGGTCATCTTAGTATCTGGCGGGGGCCAGGGGCGTAGCCACCAGGCTTGAAGTAGACCCTGACCTGACTCTTCAATTGAGGTAATTGCGTCTTAGTACCCGGATCTGCCTACCCTGGCAACATTCCAAGATACGCCACTGCCTTCAAAGTTCATAATCAGACAAAAACTACTGTAAAGACACGGTATGATGTAAGGTTATGAAAATACAATTATATTTTCTTTTACTGTGGCCTAAATTGATAATATTTTATAGGTATGTATGATATCTATCAAAAGTGACCACCGCAGATCACATGACTTGACGTATAAATATATGAGAAATAGTTAAAGTAACGTTTGTAGCTGTCAGATAAGGTTCCTCCCACCAAGTTCTTACAATTCTTGAGGAGAATCTCAATGGAAGTAGAAGCCTCAAGACTTGGTATGTTTTGAGGTCCGTTCGTTCCACAGTTAAGTGTTTGGAAACAGTTTTCTGAGAGAATGGAAAATGTTTTCTTGAAAGATATTCTTAAAAGGATGGTTCCCCATGTATGTGTTGTTGTCACCCCCCCCCCTTTTTCAGGCGGTTATGGTCCACACGGCGGAGACCATCAGGATCCGTTTCTTCCTGGACCTGCTGATGGAGCAGCGTCACCCGGTCATGTTGGTGGGGAACGCCGGGGTCGGCAAGACCGTTTTGGTCAACGACAAGTTGGCCAGCCTGTCGGAGAACTACGCCATTGCCAACGTACCGTTCAACTTCTACACATCGTCCGGTGAGTGTCAGTGCTGGTTTCATTTACTGCCCACCGTCTTAGGTCAGAGAGAAAGTGCCAATCGCTGTCCAGGACACGTGGCTTAAAATACAATAGTATGGGTCTTTATCTGAAACTACTTCTCTATTAAATATTACATAGTAGTATATTTTATTTCTTTACGAAATAAGGCTTTCCACATACCTACCTAATCACGCCGTTCCCTATTTGGGTAAGCAAGAAACTGTGCCTATTGCTCAACAAACAACAGCTCCCTAGTTAATCCATCCTCACTAACTTTCTCCACACCTCTCTATCCTTGCATACTCCCTTCTCTTCAACAACATCCATACATCCTCACTAACTTTCTCCACACTTTCCTATCCTTGCATACTTCCTTCTCTTCAACAACATTCATACATCCTCACTAACTTTCTTCCCACCTCCCTATCCTTGCATACTCCCTTCTCTTCAACAACATCCATACACCCAGTCATACATGCTCTTTTATTATTAAAACTCTCAATGTTTCTCTTTTTCACACATTCATCTACAATATTTAGCCACGTCTTAACTTTCCTACCCCTTCTTTTTGATCAACCCACTCTACCTTCATATACTTGCTTCATCATCCTCTCAACATGCCCAAACCAACGTAACATTGATCTGTTGGAATACCTTTCAAACCACACTCCTTTAACACCCAAGCAATATTTACTCTGTCCATGCGAATATTTCGACATACATTTCTTAAATATCTCATTCCAACCGCATTCACCTTGCTCTTGTGTTTCTCCTGACAAACCCACACTTCACATCTATAAAACAATGTTGGCGTTAACACACTTCTATACACTGCCATCTTTGCCTATTTAGATACAACTTCATTCTTTGTGATAGTCCACATACATCCAAACCTACCAAAATCGAGGTATATAAGTGATTAACTTTATACCTTCAAACTCTTGTCCATATCATTCTAATTTCTGACTGTTTCTTCCAGAGATGCTTCAGAAGATTCTTGAAAAGCCCCTGGAGAAGAAGGCTGGACGTAACTACGGCCCTCCAGGGAACAAGACTCTTATATACTTCATAGATGACATGAACATGCCAGAGGTATAAGAGACGAACAAAGGCGTCCAGCATAGTCTTAATCAGTCTAAAGCAGAAACGTTATTGGTATATTTTGTTATTAATTATTACGTTTAGCTTCAGGGTTATTAAAGCCTTAATATAACGGGGGATGAAGTTAGTTTGAGAGGATGTGAATCCATATATGCTCAGATAATGGATAGGAAAACTGAAGAGATGAACCAATTTTTAGGGAAAACTTCCCCTACATCGAACCCAAATTAAATTACAAAATCCATTCATCACAAGCAATTCAGACTATTGCGAGACTATCGACCTGAACCACGTGACCACCAGCCCATATATTCGCGGTATCGAGCAATAATAGACAAATTTTGTTAAGAAATCTAGAAAATTTGGCCCTCCGAGTATTAATTTCCATTCAAGGCTTTTCGCACATGGGACTAGGGAGGAAGAATTATAAAACATACCCTTATTTGCATAGGGCTAGCGAATGTATAAACGATTTAGAGTAAAAAATCACCTCAATTAACTCTCCTAGTATTGAGTCTCGATCACCCCATCACATTCCAAATCAGAACAGACGAAACTTGACGCCTTTGCCCATGGGCCTCGTGTGTGCAGATATTGAAATTCGACGTCTAGGGTCTCTCCCATCTATCAGAATAACAACCTGTCACCCCTCCTCCCTTCAGGTGGACTCGTACGGGACGGTCCAGCCCCACACGTTGATCCGCCAGCACCTGGACTACAGCCACTGGTACGACAGAACCAAGTTGAGCCTCAAGGACATCCATAAGTGTCAGTATGTGGCTTGCATGAACCCCACAGCGGGCAGCTTCACCATCAACCCCAGACTGCAGCGACACTTCTGTGTGTTTGCCGTCAGGTGAGAGGCTCTGGGGTGGCAGCGTCGATGAGATTTATAGTCTGGAGCACTGAGAACATTCAGGGAATTACTGTCATAACTCAGGATGACTGGGGACTTCCAATGATGTTATAGTCTGGATCACTGAGAACCTTCAGGGAATTACTGTCATAACTCAGGATGACTGGGGACTTCCAATGATGTTATAGTCTGGATCACTGAGAACCTTCAGGGAATTACTGTCATAACTCAGGATGACTGGGGACTTCCAATGATGTTATAGTCTGGATCACTGAGAACCTTCAGGGAATTACTGTCATAATGCAGGATGACTGGGGACTTCCAATGATGTTATAGTCTGGATCACTGAGAACCTTCAGGGACTTACTGTCATAATGCAGGATGACTGGGGACTTCCAATGAGGTTATAGTCTGGAGCACTGAGAACCTTCAGGGAATTACTGTCATAACGCAGGATGACTGGGGACTTCCAATGAGGTTAATGTCTGGAGCTCTGAGAACCTTCAGGGAATTACTATCATAACGCAGGATGACTGGGGACTTCCAATGATGTTATAGTCTGGATCACTGAGAACCTTCAGGGAATTACTGTCATAACGCAGGATGACTGGGGACTTCCAATGATGTTATAGTCTGGATCACTGAGAACCTTCAGGGAATTACTATCATAACGCAGGATGACTGGGGACTTCCAATGAGGTTAATGTCTGGAGCTCTGAGAACCTTCAGGGAATTACTATCATAACGCAGGATGACTGGGGACTTCCAATGATGTTATAGTCTGGATCACTGAGAACCTTCAGGGACTTACTGTCATAACGCAGGATGACTGGGGACTTCCAATGATGTTATAGTCTGGATCACTGAGAACCTTCAGGGAATTACTATCATAACGCAGGATGACTGGGGACTTCCAATGAGGTTAATGTCTGGAGCTCTGAGAACCTTCAGGGACTTACTGTCATAATGCAGGATGACTGGGGACTTCCAATGATGTTATAGTCTGGATCACTGAGAACCTTCAGGGAATTACTATCATAACGCAGGATGACTGGGGACTTCCAATGAGGTTAATGTCTGGAGCTCTGAGAACCTTCAGGGACTTACTGTCATAATGCAGGATGACTGGGGACTTCCAATGATGTTATAGTCTGGATCACTGAGAACCTTCAGGGAATTACTATCATAACGCAGGATGACTGGGGACTTCCAATGAAGTTATAGTCTGGAGGACTGAGAACCTGCATGGAATTACTGTCATAACGCAGGATGACTGGGGACTTCCAATGAGGTTAATGTCTGGAGCTCTGAGAACCTTCAGGGAATTACTGTCATAACGCAGGATGACTGGGGACTTCCAATGAGGTTAATGTCTGGAGCTTTGAGAACCTTCAGGGAATTACTGTCATAACGCAGGATGACTGGGGACTTCCAATGAGGTTATAGTCTGGATCACTGAGAACCTTCAGGGAATTACTATCATAACGCAGGATGACTGGGGACTTCCAATGAGGTTAATGTCTGGAGCTCTGAGAACCTTCAGGGAATTACTGTCATAACGCAGGATGACTGGGGACTTCCAATGAGGTTATAGTCTGGATCACTGAGAACCTTCAGGGAATTACTATCATAACGCAGGATGACTGGGGACTTCCAATGAGGTTAATGTCTGGAGCTCTGAGAACCTTCAGGGACTTACTGTCATAATGCAGGATGACTGGGGACTTCCAATGAGGTTAATGTCTGGAGCTCTGAGAACCTTCAGGGAATTACTATCATAACGCAGGATGACTGGGGACTTCCAATGAAGTTATAGTCTGGAGGACTGAGAACCTTCATGGAATTACTGTCATAACGCAGGATGACTGGGGACTTCCAATGAGGTTAATGTCTGGTGCTCTGAGAACCTTCAGGGAATTACTGTCATAACGCAGGATGACTGGGGACTTCCAATGAGGTTAATGTCTGGAGCTCTGAGAACCTTCAGGGAATTACTGTCATACGCAGGATGACTGGGGACTTCGATAGATACATGGTTCTACATACACTAAGTTCAGGAGGTCCCTGGTGGTAGTCTATTCTTCAAGGAATTACTATTATAGTGCTGGCTGAGTTGGGAATTCAAGTGGAGCCAAGATCCACACTATTTTAGTCTCAGGAGGTGTCTACATATGAAGCATTGGTCACCACACTGAGCAGTTCCAGGGGTGCCATGGTTGATTGCACCAAGGTGCGTGCTACCATAGCCGTTAGTATTCAGGGGACCGCTATTTTAGTACCAGTTTACTGGGAGCTTTATGATAGAGGACCCAGGGATTTGTGCAGCAGTCTAACCTTGCCACAATCGTTTCACTCTAGCTTCCCTGGGGTGGAATCCCTCAACACCATCTATCATTCCATCCTGACGCAGCACCTCACCAACCCAGACTTCCGTCTTCCTCAGACCATTGTGCGGCTCTCCTCCAACATCGTCGCGGCTTCTCTCTCTCTCCATCACAAAGGTGACGCTGTTGTTCCTTCCGACCGCCATCAAGTCTCATTACATCTTCAACCTCAGGGACTTCTCTAGTATCTTCCAGTGGGTCACATAGTCCAATCGGAACCAAACCTCCACTAGGTGGTCGCATGACATCACAATCTGGAACCAGACCTCCACCTAGTGGTGCATGATTCGAATATGTAACCAGCTCAACCTAGGTGGTCGCATGACCAGAATATGACAACCTGTATCCTGGGTGGGTGCATGACGTCAAAATTGGAACCAGACTCCATCCTATTGGTCCCATGGTCACATATCTGAGCAGACCGTCTTGTGTTGTATGTACATAAGGGAATCAATGAAATTAAGACTGATTTTTTAAATACTAATTGTAAAAAAAAGTTTTTAAATATTTTAGATAATAAAATAATCTCTTGTGTATCTAAAAATCAACACGTTAATTTCAAAAAATGATTAATATTTTGTAAGTCATTATCATCGTCATCAATCGTTTTCAGCCTGTGGCCTGGTCAGTTTAGTAAACTGCCTCCATCTTAACCTTTTATTCCATCATTATTCTTCCTTTACTTGCTTCCATTATCTCCTCTCACTTGCACACTTCCTGTTATCTGCTCCTCCATCACTTTTTTGTGTCTCCCTTGCAGGTTTTTCCTACATAACCCTCATATTCATCATTCTCCTTTAGGATTATTGCCTTTCCATCCTCATTACATGCCCATAACATCTCAGTCTTGTTCCTCTACTATCTCAAGTGCTCCAACATCCTCATTAATGCCATACCATCTCAGTCTTGCTTCCTCTAGTATCTCATGCACACTCCTCATTACATCCAAATATATTTTTCAGATACTTGATTCCTCAATACTTTTCTCCTCGTATACATGCTACCACCATCTGCTCCTCATAAACTTGATTCCATGACTCCACTTTCCTAGCCGATAACATCTCAGTGTCTACTCCGGTTCAACTCCAGCTCTTGTCTGATGTGTTTTCTAGGGCCTCCTGTTCAGCACAAACGAATGTCTGTCGGCCCCTACAGACTTGGTGAGGCTATGGATGCACGAGACTCAAGGGTGTACGGAGACAAGCTCATAGACGACAAGGATATCGAGGCTTTCACCAAGATACAGACCGACATAGTCAAGAAGAGCTTCGAGGTTGGTAATTTGATCAGGAGGGTGAGCGTGTTCTCTTCGTCTCGTCACACTCGGCCCAAATCTTCCAACAAAAAATCTCCCCATCATCGGCAAACAAGCCCGGTACGAGATTAAGACCTTAGTTCGTGTGCACATATATGGACCTTTTAATATTCTTTTTTATCACCGCGTCTTACTACCGGTTCAGGTTAAGAGCATTATTAATATTATTAGGTGTTCTGTCTAGTGACAGGTACATTTCTTTTGTCAGTGAACTTAGACCCTAATGCGTCATGTCCTCTGCCTCCTTCCTTGACTTCCAGAATTATCTTCTTTCCTTCAGTTCATCTAACATTTGAATCCTCCTCTTTCCTAAGCTCCTCTTTCCCTCGACACTTTCCTTCTATGACGTCGTGCATTAGACAGTTCCTCCCTAAGGATTTGTGTTCGCTCCGTCTGGTTTGGTTATAAGCGTAAGTGATAATTAGTCTAATGGGGTCGGGATGAGGAAGGAAGCATTTTATAAGTAATCTACCCGCATGTGCCTTTAAGGAGAGTATGGAAAACTTTTAGGGAAAACCACCTGGTAGACCCAAACCGGTATTCGAATCTTGATCTCCCCGTCTTAACAGGCCAGTCCAACACAACGCCTTATGCCGTTCTACCATTGAAGAGGGTCACCTTTTTAATTATATAAACAGAATAAGCATTGAAAGGTCTAACTTAACCTAAGTAATATATTTACGTTCCCCATCTACTGCCTGCCAAGGTTACCTGCATTAAATTACGGTAGATGGGTTAGGGATAAAGAAGATAGAATTTAAATGAAGTGGGCGTGCATTTACGTGGAAGGAAAACTGGAGAATATATGGGGGTAAAACATCCTCAGTAACATGGCCTGATTTTATATATCTCATATTTCCCCGTCACTGTAAAAAACCAGAGAAGGTGAGCCCAACGGTTAACTCACGTGCCCCACTGATGCACAGAGTGAGTACCTGTTTTAGACATTAACCTTTCACGTGCCACTGATGCACTGAAGTATGTTACCTGTGTTTAGACATTAAACCCTTGGTTACAGGAACTGGACGAGTCTGTGTTGATGGAGAAGCCCAACATATACTGCCACTTCGCCCAAGGTATCGGCGAACCCAAGTACATGCCCATCACGGACTGGAAGCTGCTCACCAACCTCCTTCAAGACGCTCTTGTGAGCTACAACGACCTGGTGGCGGCCATGAACCTCGTCCTTTTTGAAGACGCCATGATGCACGTCTGCAGGTAGACACCTAGATTCTGAGTATGGAGGGATCAAGTTTTATTATACCCCTAATATGTATTATTATATATTCCTCAACAACTTAAATTCTTACTGGTATCAATAAATATAACTTTGATACAATTATGTTTGGAAAAAGGATACAGGAAAGGTGGATAGAAACATATAAAAGGAACGGACACAGTTCACACTTTACACTGCTGTCACTGGACAGAGAAAAAAAGGCTGCCTCTTGAAGAGAAATCGATTGTCACAACCCAGTCCCCCGGCCTAGGTTTCATTCCATCGGAACTTATCAGGAAGGATTGTGAAACGCACAACTCCGTTTCATAAAAGAGGAAACCAAAACACACAAAAGGGAGAAGAAGGAAATATTGTGTTTGTTCCCTTTTATATGTTTCTATCCACCTTTCTTTCCTGTACCTTCTTCTAAATATAATGCAATCACCTCATAAAGCGGTAGGAGGTTTTCCTTGTAGATATATATTTAAGTAACATATATTATATATAGTTTATATATAAGCAGCATATATATAAATAGAGAGCGTGGGAAGAGTAAGGAATAGAGGGGTAAGATAAGGAGGGGGAAAGATAGGGGTATAAATAAGTGGAGAGAGAGGGATGTAAGGGGGAAATGTTGAAATATAACAGCGCGTATAGCAAAATGCTATGTAAACATTATAAGATCACGTGAACTATAACTATCTTATCAAACTATTAGAAGGAGATACGAAATAAGAATTTCCCCTCTCGCTTTCCTATGCTCACAGGATCAACCGTATCTTAGAGTCTCCCAGGGGGAGCGCCCTATTGGTCGGCGTGGGAGGCTCAGGCAAACAGTCCCTCTCCCGATTGGCCGCTTTCATCTCGAGTCTGGAAGTGGTGCAGATACAACTGCGCAAGGGGTACGGCATCCCGGACCTCAAGGTTGGTCAGTGGCTCCCTCCCCGTCCGGGGGTATATTCGTATTCACACATACGATGGGGTTTGGACTACCTCCTTAGTGTACCCAGGTGGACCCCTTGGGCTACTAGCCCCTGTGTCTCAGTGTTGGTAGCGAGTACTTCGGACTACCTCCTTACTGTTCTCTACCCAGGTGGAGCCCTTGGGCTACTAGCCCTGTGTCTCAGTGTTGGTAGCGAGTACTTCGGACTACCTCCTTAGTGTTCTCTACCCGGGTGGAGCCCTTGGACTACTAGCCCCTGTGTCTCAGTGTTGGTAGCGAGTACTTCGGACTACCTTCTTAATGTTCTCTACCTAGGTGGAGCCCTTGGGCTACTAGCCCCTGTGTCTCAGTGTTGGTAGCGAGTACTTCGGACTACCTCCTTAGTGTTCTCTACCCAGGTGGAGCCCTTGGACTACTAGCCCCTGTGTCTCAGTGTTGGTAGCGAGTACTTCGGACTACCTCCTTAGTGTTCTCTACCCAGGTGGAGCCCTTGGGCTACTAGCCCCTGTGTCTCAGTGTTGGTAGCGAGTACTTCGGACTACCTCCTTAGTGTTCTCTACCCAGGTGGAGCCCTTGGGCTACTAGCCCCTGTGTCTCAGTGTTGGTAGCGAGTACTTCGGAACTACCTCCTTAGTGCTCTCTACCCATGGCAGTCCCCCAGAGGATGATAATTTCCTTATGTTCCTCAGATGGAGCTATCCGGTCTGTACCTGAAGGCCGGTCTCAAGAACGTGGGGATAATGTTCCTGATGACCGACGCGCAGGTCCCTAACGAGCACTTTCTGGTGCTCATCAACGACCTCCTGTCCACGGGGGAGGTCCCCGACCTCTTTCCTGACGACACCGTCGAGAATATCCTCGCAGGGGTCAGGAATGAGGTAACCCAGGAACGATGATTGTCTCAAGTGTTTCTGATGATGAATGTTTGTGTCAAATACGTCGCGTGTGTGTGTGCGTGCGTTTGTAATTTAGTAAAACTAATAATGAATAGCCCTCTCGGTAGTGTAAAGTAATGTTAATTACGATTAATCATTTTGTTTTGGGTATTTTCAGAAATATTGTAGCTATCTTAATAAGATGTTTAAAAAATTAAACTCTTTATTTATCGCCTTGGTCCCTAGATTTATTGAATCCTTCCTTTATTGGCTTGGCTCCTATCTGAGTGAAATCCCTCCTCTACCGCCTTGATTCCTATCTGAGTGAAATCCCTCCTCTACCGACTTGGTTCCTATCTGAGTGAAATCCCTCCTATACCGCCTTGGTTCCTATCTGAGTGAAATCCCTCCTCTACCACCTTGGCTCCTAGTTGAGTGAAATCCCTCCTTTATCGCCTTGGCTCCTAGCTGAGTAAAATCCCTCCTTTATGCCTTGGTTCCCAGCTGAGTAAAATCCCTCCTCTACCACCTTGGTTCCTATCTGAGTGAAATCCCTCCTCTACCACCTTGGCTCCTATCCGAGTGAAATCCCTCCTCTACCAACTTGGTTCCTATCTGAGTGAAATCCCTCCTCTATGCCTTGGTTCCCAGCTGAGTGAAATCCCTCCTCTACCGCCTTGATTAATATCTGAGTGAAATCCCTCCTCTACCGACTTGGTTCCTATCTGAGTGAAATCCCTCCTCTATGCCTTGGTTCCCAGCTGAGTGAAATCCCTCCTCTACCGCCTTGATTAATATCTGAGTGAAATCCCTCCTCTAACGACTTGGTTCCTATCTGAGTGAAATTCCTCCTCTACCGCCTTGGTTCCTATCTGAGTGAAATTCCTCCTCTACCACCTTGGTTCCTATCTGAATGAAATCCTTTCCCTCTATCGCCTTGGCTCCTAGCTGAGTGAAGTTCCTCCCTCATCTCCTTATTATAATGATCCTGTTGACGTAAAACGCTGGCGTGTGTTTGTTCGCTGTGAAGGTGAAAGGAGCGGGCCAGCCAGACACTCGCGAGAACTGCTGGAAGTTCTTCATCGACCGCGTCCGGCGACAGCTCAAGGTGGTGCTGTGCTTCTCCCCCGTGGGTAGCACCCTCAGGGTGAGGGCCCGTAAGTTCCCGGCCATCATCACCTCCACAGCCATCAACTGGTTCCACGAATGGCCGCAGGAGGCGCTAATATCTGTCTCCATCAGGTTCCTCGAGGAACTGGACGTCCTGCCGGTATATATTAGTTGGTGTCAAGTATTTAGGAGCATATTCCCATCAACCAAGCATAAAGTAAATTACATATGAATATGTGTTCTAAAAACGCTTATTTTTTATAGTTATTGAAGGTTTTCCTCAGAGATGACTTGGTAGTGAGTTATCCATTGAATGGGCTGCTCGATCACCAGATTTAAAAACCAATTTAGTTCTATCTATGGGGACATTAAAGTTCATTATTTATGCAACTCTTGTTTTGATGTTGATGTTTTGAGAGTGTGTATTGTAAATGTATATGAAAAACACGTAACACACCAGTTCTACTCTAGAGAATACGACAAAGCATGGATCACAGGCTCAGATAATATTACCGATGATAGATTTGCCAGTCATGACAGTACCTGGAACCCAGGACCCTTAGAGTAATAGCTACCAACTGAGCTACGGTGTGTCGCTCTACAGGGACTAATTATTCTAATATGAACTTTCTCGGCCTCCATGATAGCTCATACTAATTTGACCTTGACATAATTAGCTCAAGAAGGTTTTACCCAGTTACGTCATCCCCTTCCCACTCACTGAGGTCTTTGACCCTATATGAGGTCACAATGATGTTTCAATCTGCCCGTTTGATTTCAGCCAGTTGTACTTTATCTGCGGCCATTGTTCCTTTTCGATTTTCATATTCTTAGTGGGGGAAAAATAGTGATACGATGCGGGTAGTATGACAAAAAATCCCCCCTCTTATTAGTCAGGATCCAAAGCCTCCTCACCACACACTATGTCCCTCCTCATCCTGGTCGTATTTCCCGCAGGAGAACTTCCGTCACTCGTCCGCGTGTTTCATGGCCTTCGTCCACACGGCGGTGAACACCATGTCCAAAGGTCTACCTACAGAACGAGAGGAGGTACAACTACACCACGCCCAAGTCCTACCTGGAACAGATCAGCCTCTACTCCAAACTGCTGAGACTGAAGAGCGTGGAGCTCGCGGGGAAGGTCGAGAGGCTCGAGAACGGTTTGGAGAAGCTCAAGAGTCACGGCGGAACAGGTGGGGAAACATAAAACGGAACAGATCTGGTTTGTTCCGTTCGCGCCCTTTACTGTCATGTATGGGTTACGCACCACCTAAAGAAAGGATGCAAAGAAATGTTAAAATGAGTATATGGGAGAAAAACGCGAGGAGCCAAAAAATAGATGGGCAGAATCAGATAACAGAAAGATTACAAGTAATAGAAAAAATTGAAAAATTAAGGAGTAAGACCGGGGGAGCAGACAGAAAATGGATGGAGGCATTCACTAAGCTGACAGAAGCTGGAAATAGTTGAGATAATGACAATAAGATTTCCGAATGTATCTCTTACTAATTCCACTCTATTGTTATGAGTTAGACTAGCAACACTGATATAGCTTATATATTTAGAAATTTAGACCTATTCAACTCTGCACTGTCAATTATATGACTTATTTTTTAATTCTATTTTTATTCTATGTTTATAAAACTATAACCCCAAAAAAATAAAGCTACCGTCCCAGTTAATTTCTGTATTTGTTTCCTTGGATCACAGGTGGACGACCTGAAGGCTAAGCTTGCCATTCAGGAAATAGAGTTGCAGAAGAAGAATGAGGCAGCAGACGCCCTCATTGAAATTGTTGGGGTAGAAACAGAGAAAGTGTCTACTGAGAAGGCTATAGGTATGTTCTGGCAAATATATATATAACCAAATAAACCATACAAAGGGACCATAATCAAACGGATGTATAGGAATTTAAAAATGAGTTCATATCTCCCCCTTGGAAAGCAGTGTTAAGATGGTGTAACTGAAACGGGTGGCTATATCAGTATTCATCCTTTCCTTCAAGGTCACCTGTTTGTTTAAAAGAATTGTGAAACACTATCGAAACTGGTGGAGAGATATTCCTTACAAAATAAAATGATAAGTCGTATTCACTAGGCCTCAGTCAACTTCCAAAATATTTTACACTCTGTAATTCTCTCTGATAACTTCTCTCTTTGATTGAGGTGAAAGGTGGAATTAGAGATGATCTAATGAGACAAGGACAGCAGATAAAGTTGTTTTATAGGTGTGTAAGAGACCTGCTATGGAGAAGAGAAGTTCCCTCTAAGTTAAGGAAATGTTTTCAGGGTGTACTTTGTACCCATCGTTACACATACAGCAGTGACAACAGGATTAGGAATGAAGTATTCCTGGAAAGAGTGAAAGTACATGAGATAGTAGAGGAAGGAAACTTGATATTATATGTGCATTTAATGAGGACGGAAAATGAAAGAATACCAAAGGAAATGACGGAGATGAAGTATGTAGGGAAAATACCGCAAGGGGGGCCAAATAAATATATGGAAGGTGGAAATAACAGAAAGTGTGGAAAGGAGAGGAGAAGAATGGAAGCTATTAAAGAAGGAAGAATGGTGGAAGGATAGAGGAATACGGAGGCATTTTACTAAACTAGCCTGGCCTCAGGCTGGAAACAGTTGATGATGACTGATGAGTTACATTGACTATGCTTACAACTTCTTTGTGTATGTACACAAACACACATAAATTCACAAGTTCACAAACATCCCAAACAAGATGTGGTTGAACTTATATTTGGTTCGAAATGTTTGCCTTCATATCGATACTATCACAGGTTTTTACCCTTGAATTTGTCCAAGGGGGGTGACCTGGTGGTCTAGGGCTAAGGTGTCGACTCCTGTGCTGGGGGTCCGGGGTTCAATCCTCGGTATCGACACAGATTTATCTGATTGCCAAACCCTTCCTTCACCTCTGACAAGACGTGTATTAATCACAACTTGTGAATGTGAGGAATGCCAGGCCTCCACCATGGTTCGGATCCATGTTAAACTTTTAGATCCTTCATTTCATCTCACAATCACCCTACCATTACACATTAGCGTAAGTGCGTATAACCCGAACGGGTAGTAAGACGCGGTGCTAATAATAATAATGTCCAAGGGGTCTATCCTTTACCTTACTTTCTCTGAGTATGCAGGGTTTTGAGGACGTGCTCTGGAACAGCCTCACCCTTCATTACCTCTTTGCTTACTCTCAAGCGCGTCGAAAACACCCCAGTCTAGTTTTATTTGTCACACACGTGGAAGAAGCCGTAGAAGACCCGGCTCCCCCATGCATCAGTGCGGAAGATGAAGAAGGCCTGTCATTATATTTTTTTCTTCTTTTTGGGATTTAAGCTCAAGTCTTTTCTTTTTAATGAGTGCACCACGTATTTTCCTGTTCCGGACTATATTTACACTAAAAGAACAAGGGTTAGGAAGGTATAAAGTTGGAGGTTAGTGTACTGAAACAATGGGAAACCATTTAGGCAACACCCACCCTGATGGGATTCGAACATATACCATCCTTGATGTCGACGACCCTCGTCTATTGCGAGACTAACACCTTGTACCCCATGTGGCCGTCAATACCTTGATGTTTAGAACAAAATATGACTGAGGGATATACGTGACAGTTGATATGATTAGAGGATACAACCCGACAAAAGAACAATTCCTGGGTGTGTGTGTTTGTACAGCCGACGAGGAAGAGATGAAAGTGGGCATAATCGCAGAAGAGGTGACCAAGAAGCAGCAGGACTGCGCCGAGGACCTCGCCAAGGCTGAGCCTGCCCTGCAGGCTGCCCAGGACGCTCTCAACACTCTCAACAAGGTCAGTTGGAGGATCTCAAGAGGTCAGTAGGGCACCGATCTGAAGCAGTCTTCAGGAGTTTTACTGTAATGGACATGGCAGGAGCACGAAGTGGAATATTCCCAGGACAGCTTGTGTGGATCTAAACGGTACCAAATAGTGCATGAAGGATATGTGGGTAAACATGGGGAGCTTACAGTGCCATCACATAGGTATGATAATATCTATCAAAAGTGAACGCTACAGGTATGAATAAGTGAAAATGGACCTAGTGGTTTTTACTATGTGCCATATAAGGCCTTTCCTATGTAAAAATAGATTGTAGTAGCGTTTCTAGCTGTCAGATAAGATTCTTCCTATGAACATTGGACTGTAGTAACTGTTCTAGCTGTCAGATAAGGTTCTTCTATGAACATTGGACTCTAGTAACTGTTCTAGCAGTGATGATAATGTTCTTCCTATGAAAGCTGGACTGGACCATATTTTGCCTGCAATGTATGCGATGTTTCCAGGCGAACTTGACAGAGCTGAAGTCTTTTGGCTCCCCTCCGGGTGCTGTGACTAACGTGACAGCCGCTGTGATGGTCCTTCTGGCCCCAGGGGGGAAGATACCCAAGGACAGGAGTTGGAAGGCCGCCAAGGTGACAACATAACAATAAAATCAATTGTATATTATTTGGTTTCACAGATCTTCCGAGTTTTTAAGTCAAATGTATCTATTCAAAATAAATAAAATACCATTCTGTGCAGTGCGACAATACCATTAATTTTTTTACTTTAAATTATAGATGTTGCTGCCTGTAGAAGCCTCCCCCCTACCTATTATATATATGTCATTGTCTGAATAGCCTATTAAATGCTGGGAGTTGTCGGGTATGAGTGTTTAAAATAGTAAATTTCTTATGTTGATGAATGTACTGCAGACTAAAGTAATTGATGTGATTTAGATAGTTAATTGGTAAAACAATATGAAAGCTACCAGCCCACGTCAGTCATTCTAACAAACATTCCTTGAATACGTCTATATCGGTGAATTACTCCGCCTCGTCCTGGTCAAGAATTACTTAAGTCCTACCTCGTTGCTTCTTGCCGTTAACTATCAAAACCCTCTCAACACTTTCCAAAGACTCTCCGAAAAACAAGACCCTTTTGTCCTAGTTTCACACCTACTTATAGCTTTATAAATGTGTCATGCTTACTGATGCTTTGCTAAATGTAATCTACTGGTATGTAGCTATACCCAGGTAGAGCTGACTTTCAAAACATTGTAACCTTATTGTGGACTGTTCTGAATATCTTGACTGCTTTCATTATTACGAGGGAACTGTGTTTCTATGTAACATACCTACGTCCCAATGCTACTGGATAGGAGAGTAAGCAGAGTGGCGCAGTTATATACCACTGTCGCTCAAAGCCCGAAAGGCCCTGTGATCGATTCCGGGTTATAACTTTCCTCACGCCTATCTGTTGCTCCTGGTCTGCTCCAGATCACGATGGCCAAGGTCGACTCTTTCCTGGACGCTCTCATCAACTACGACAAAGAGAACATCCACCCGGAGATCATGAAGGCCATCCAGCCGTACCTCAAGGACCCGGAGTTCGAGCCGGAATTTATTCGTAGCAAGTCCGGAGCGGCCGCTGGTATCTATCTATACGGGCCTGTTGGCGGATACGGTGTCGACTACCGCGGATAGAAGGGTGTCATGTGATCAGCACAGCTAACCCTCTGGTTGTTGATCTTAGTTTTCTAGACCGGAGCTGCTATATTTTTATTCTAGTAGCTCCTCGATTTGTCCTCACGAAGCTGAGTTTGACCTTGTTACAGACTCCATTCCTTCACATGAAAGCACCGGGGATCAAACCCTGGACCTTTGTATCTGTGGTCTAGAACTCTGACCACTATACCACTGAGGTGGTATTATATACCATATTTATCAAATAGGTTAAGAAAAACAATAAAACGTTGAGATTTTTTCGAATAATCTAATATTGCTTGAAATAAAATTTTACAAAAAGCGATTATGAGTAAACCACTATTAAATTTTTTTTTTCCTCCTAAAAATAACCAAATAATGTTATTTTGTAAAACAAACACTTCCTATTTAAAAGGAAACCGTTAAAGTAGTTTTCGAAAAAAAATTTACGTTTAAAAAAAATTAGTTATCCTTAGATTTAAAGATAGAATTATAGTCGCTATATTTTCTCCTCAAATATCTTGGGAAGTATTTGGTTCAAAAAGGGATTAAGATAATAGTGAGTGAAGTAGGTTATTTAATTATGAGTTACATACCCTGTACTCATCATCACACATTGTAAGGATAGACAAATCTAGTAGATTACGGTGGGTAGGACATGTGAGGAGAGTGAACCATCTATAACCTTGTCCGGCTATATTGACCAACGCGTCCTCCTCAGGGCTCTGCGCGTGGGTCATCAACATCGTCAAGTTCTACGAGGTATACTGTGACGTGGAGCCAAAGAGGAAGGCCTTGGCCCAGGCCAACGCTGATTTGGCCACAGCCACCGAGAAACTCAGCGTCATCAAGAGGAAGGTCGTGGTGAGTGTCCCGGGTTCAAAACCCCACGCGTGATGATATCAACCAGTCCGGTAGATTGGGCGGTTAGAATACTGGTCGGGTGTAACAAGGGGTGGTTTTACACTCTTAGCCCACGCAAACGCGGGTATACTTTCTCTAAATCATACCTTCCTCATCCATAACCCACTTTCGTAATTAGTATATAAGCCTGTAAGCCGAACGGGTAGTAAGCCGCAGTATTTAAAAAAACTTTTCAGAAACAAATAAATTGTTTCAATAAATAGTAATTATTTTTCCTAGGAGTATATATATATATAAACTACAAACTTATTAATGTTTTAGCACACGCTTCAGTGGTTGCATGGTCTAAGGCATCACTCTCGCGATAGAATAGGCTTACGATAACGGGAAGATCAGCGTTCGTTCCCGGTTGGGTGTATATTTTTATAAAACATATAGTTTCTAGCTATAAACAAATATATATTTTGAAATTAATGTGAGATTTATTGTTTAGCTCTTTGGTGGACGTAGACGTTCCTCTTTTTCTCAGTGTTTCTGTAACAGTGTAAATTATTTCGTTTAACAAATCTTACCAGTATTTTTTGTAAATGTCTCAATATTAAGTTAAAAGTACGAGAGGTCCGTGCGACGCACCGTACAATTTTTTTTATTTATTTTTTCCTGTCTCGACATTTAGTCCTTGGAGGAGCAGTTGGCGAAACTGACGGCGGACTTTGAGCAGGCGTCCGCGGAGAAACAGAGGTGCCAACAGGAGGCAGACGCTACCAACAGAACAATACAACTGGCCAACCGCTTGGTCGGGGGTTTGGCCTCGGAGAATGTCCGCTGGGCCGAGGCGGTCGCAAAGTGAGTCCAACTGAACCTCCAAAGGGAAAATAATTCCAAGTATCCAAAATTATAACTAACTAATTTCATGGGTATCTTGGCGACTGGTACGAAATAAATCAATAGTCTCCATATATGATACATAAACGATAAATACATACATGAACAAACAAAAAAATCTAAACACGAAATATAAAACCTTGGAAAAATTATCAAATGATAATTACGAGATTTAATCTGTTTTTGCATTACGTTGAAAAAATGTATGATCGTTATATGTTGTAGTTTGCTTATCTTGGGGCAATAAACAATGGATAGAACTAACTCAAGATAGGGATAGGGTGTAATAAGGTGGACTGGATAGAACTATCTCAAGATAGGTATAGGGTGCAATGTGTATGTTAAAGAGTTTGACCCTCTCCACAGCTACATGCAGCAAGGAACAACTCTGCCCGGAGACGTTCTGTTGGTCACAGCCTTCATCTCGTACGTGGGTTGTTTCACGAAACAGTACCGTCTGGACCTCCTCAACAAGATGTGGTTACCTTTCCTCAAGACACTGGAGGTAGGCATGGGGGTCCATATCACCGTACATTGAGAGAGTCCATCATAGCAGTCTCAACTTATCTCCCGGCTCGCGCGAGGTTTGGGAGTTAAAAGGGAAAGAAAAATACAAGAAATGTGTGCATTACATTCGTATTTGAAATATTACTCGACATTTTCCGCGGTGACGATGGGGACAAAGCGACAAAGTTTCTTGTTAATAACTACAGTTTGTCTCTGTTATGACAGAATGGATATTTGCGCACAACGCTTATCTGTGAAGCCATTCTAAAATGGTCAAAAAACCGGCCTTTTCAATTCAGTTTTTATTCAATTATAATTTTACCAGTAAACCTTTGCGAAACTTTCACACATTCAACCTCCCCCTCCTCCCCCCTTCCAAAAAATATTTAATCTTTTGTTGTGTTGTTGAAATTAAATACTCAGCGAAGTGTGTACACAAAATAGCAAAGAGAGTTTACTTTCGGTAATTGATACAAAAATATTGTTAGATTTTTCTTTTAACTTGGAATTTTAAATAAACAATGTGTTTTAACGTAAACTGAGTATGCTATGTCAGAAGTCGGTAAAAATATCCTATCCACTGATACCTTATTCATAGCTGTAGGCTTCGTATCGGTTGAGAAAAAGGGATGTTGACAATAAAAATAATATAATTTAATATTTGGCCAATGTTCAGTATTAAGAACTTCTATCAACTCTTTATCTCCATTAATGTTTAATCAGAAATGATCCATGTGCAATAGTGTTAGTGTAAACTTACAATTTCTGGTCAACTGTATCTCCTTAGGGTGGGGGATGCATGGGACGGTAGAAAATGTAAGTGTTTTCGCAGTTTTTATTAAAAAGAAAAAATGTTGGCCAAAATAAATCAAATATTCCTCCAGTAGAAACAAAGAGTTTAGTTTTCTCCACTTGGTGATATCAACAGTTGTTGAATATCTGTCATGAGCATAGCGGTATTAGATGACAAACTTTTTAAATGAAGAGAAAAAAGCTGTCATTAAATTTCAAGACACCCTTAGACAGATATTAAACAACTGTTGATATCACCGTGTGAAGAATATTAAACTACACCTTGCTACTTGAGCAGTATTTTGTTTATTTTGACCAAATTTTTTTTTTAATTTTGATATAAAAACTCCAAAAACACTTACCTTTTCTACCATCCCCTACCTTATCGCCTTAAAGTCACCAGAGTAGGGAGGGAGTGTAAATTCTGGAGACACGACCTGTTCGAGCCAGTCCAGAGGGGGGGGGATGCAACCTGTTGGAGCCAGTCCAGAGGGGGGACGCAACCTGTTCGAGCCAGTCCAGAGGGGGAGGATGCAACCTGTTCGAGCTAGTCCAGAGGGGAGGACGCAACCTGTTCGAGCCAGTCCAGAGGGGGGGATGCAACCTGTTGGAGCTAGTCCAGAGGGGAGGACGCAAACCTGTCCGAGCCAGTCCAGAGGGGGACGCAAACTGTTCGAGCCAGTCCAGAGGGGGGGACGCAACCTCTTCGAGCCAGTCCAGAGGGGGGGACGTAACCTGTTCGAGCCAGTCCAGAGGGGGGGACGTAACCTGTTCGAGCCAGTCCAGAGGGGGGACGCAACCTGTTCGAGCCAGTCCAGAGGGGGGGACGTAACCTGTTCGAGCCAGTCCAGAGGGGGGGACGTAACCTGTTCGAGCCAGTCCAGAGGGGGGACGCAACCTGTTCGAGCCAGTCCAGGGGAGAGTGACGTCATTCTTGCACCAATTCAAGGCGAGTTCTCACTTGTCATTTTCTTTCTATGAAAATAAAAACGTAATGAATGTCGTGTTCCAAGCCACCCATCCCCATCACGGAGGGGCTAGACCCGCTGTCGCTGCTGACTGACGACGCGCAGATCGCGGTGTGGAACAATGAGGGACTCCCCAGCGACAGGATGTCCACGGAGAACGCCACCATCCTCTCCAACTCAGACCGGTGGCCCCTCATGATAGATCCTCAGGTGAGGGACCCCGTGTCCGGAAGGGTACACCCACGTCTGCATGCAGGATTGGGGTTATAGAATGTTGTTTCGAAAGTTTTCCGCGTGAGTTGAAAAAAACACGCAAATAGGGCATGAATAATATTATAAGGGTACAGGGGGAAGAACCTACCATCAACCTCGGTGGTCTTGGGGTGAAATGCTCGCCTCAGGACCCAATGTGTGGGTTCAAACCCAGCCGGGGTCGAAGGATCTTTCTTGGGTGATAAAAATCCGTAGCACAACTTCCTTCTGAGGGGAACTAAAGCCGTCGGTCGATTGTGGCTTGTAAAAGAACTCTGGAAGGTTTGTGACGATACCTTTTCCGGCAAAAAATTTGTAGGCCCTTTCGCTCTTGCTCATAGAAATCCTCGTGTGCTGATATAATCAGTTGGTTCATAAAGTGCACGTTAAATACCTCTGATAAATTAAATGAAATATGTATCGCCTACCTAATGCCGGGATCACGATCAACTTAACGTTAACTTAAAGTTAACTTAACGTAACTTAACGTAAAGGATCTCCTCGTGTTTTTAAATGGAAGCGATCACGATTCAGTTAACTTAACGTTGACTTGCAGTTAACTTAACGTAAGAGATGTCCTGGGAGGTCTTTTACTTTAAGTAAACGTTACTTGAAGGGTATCACGTGATCTAGCCAGCCAATCATTATGCGAGTTAAGTCTACAGGGCTATTTAGTAATTCATTTGTTGGTATTATGACCCATGTTTACTCTTTAGCCTAAGTTCTAATGATCAGACATTGAAACAAAATAATTAAACTAGAATAGGAAAGATAAATTTATCAAAAAAGTTTTGTAATATATATTAATTATATCGATTGAAAACTGTAAACACTCACAGATCATCACTGTACAAATAGTACAAATCACAGATCATACTCGAGAATGAAGATGTTTGGCTCGAGTTGCTACGTGAATCGTGATCACACATACGTTAAGTTAACTTTAAGTGAACGTTACGTTAAGTTAACGTTAAGTTGATCGTGATCCCAGCATAAGCCACACGATACCCGTGGGGTGAGATGGTCTCTTAGTTCCTCGCCCTCCTTATCCTAGTCACTAGATCCTAATTACAAGAGTGCGTGTCCCGTAGCTGCAAGGCGTGAAGTGGATCAAGCAGAAGTACGGTGATGCCTTGAAGGTGATACGACTGGGTCAGCGCGGTTATCTGGACGTCATCGAGCAGTCGCTGTCGAGCGGCGCGACGGTCCTGTTGGAGAACATCGGCGAGAACCTCGACCCGGTGCTGGACACGCTTCTAGGGAGGAACCTCATCAAAAAGGGGAAGTAGGTGTGATTACCTTATTTTGGCTTCCTTTATTTGACGTCCGTGGATCTAGCGATAGGCGTGTCAAACTCGTTTGATAAATAAGGGTCGAATTAAATAAATATTTAAATACTGAGAGGGCTGCGTTTATATACATATATTTTATAGACCCTGCCTTAAAATACGAGTGAAAAATGAACCTGGTCATGGGAATACTCCTGGATGGCTCAGTGGCTATAGCATATAATGATCCTGTTTTGTTGCATAGCTTTCTGGAGTAATTAGATTCAGTTTGTGTCAAATTTATTTAGTCGGACTGTACTGTTGTTGATAAACTTCCGTACACGTGCAGGCAGACTACGGGTTAGGAACATTCAGTTTGCTCGTTTCTAGCCCTAATAATTATTAAAGGAAAAAACCTCGCCATGTGAGTGCGAGAAAGAGAGCAAAATATTTCATTTGCAAACTGTATTTATTTTGATTTCTTTAAAAAAAATATTTTTGCTTGTGCTCGCAAGAGTTCAGCAGCTCTCGGTATTAAAATAGATGTTATAGCCAGGAAACTTGTGTGAGGGGGGGGTATTAATTTTTTCTTGACTTGTTGACTACGTGTTCTGAGAGAACGAGCGCGATGAAGAAGCGCGGATGCAATTGTGACAATTTCTTGAATGTAACATATTATTTGTGAAAATAAAAGTTATAAAATGTGTTAATATAAACAATATTTAATTACCAATATCATCAAGCGGTCCGTGAGATCATATCGCGACAAGCATCACTTTCGTAGCCAAAGATATCTCCGTTGGGCTTATGCCCAGAGCTAACGGAACCTTTCTGTTAGCGTGTCAAAACGTCAAGTCTTGAAGACAAGATGGCTGACCCAACGACAGTGCTGCTCACCTCAACCACGTCTACAAACTACAGTAGCCCTCGTGACTTCTTTGGTGCTGACTGACAGTTCACAGCTGACTTCTGACAGTCAACAGTTAGGTATATACCTAAATTTTGACTGTCAGAAGTGACAGCTGCTAAACACATGTTTTTTTTGCAGATCATATAGTTCGGCGTAGGGATACATAATTTTGTCTGATAACTTTTCAAGGCCGTCAGCTCTCAGCTGTGAGCTTCAGTCAGCACCAAAGAAGCCATGAGGCCTGTATAGGTGGAAGGTGGGACTTAAGACTACCGTGACCATGATGTCACATGAGTACCGCACAATCACTTCGGTCCTGAGGCTTGGGCTTCTACTAGAAACAGAAACAGCTTACCATAGGTGATACGTTTCAGGGATAGACTGCTCATTGTAGCTTTGTAGCAGCTCAGACTTGAGGCCATCGTTGGAAACAAATGATTAGGGGCAAGAATAAAATGAATTTTTGGGGGGGTTTCATTAAGTGTGGTTTTCACATTTCCACCAATAATCTTGCTGGGAAAATCGTGGAACCCTCTTTCCGAACCATTAGTGTAACCCCCCTTCCTTTCGTGTGCAGAGCCATAAAGATCGGCGACAAGGAGGTAGAGTACAACTCCACCTTCCAGCTGATCCTGCAGACCAAGATGGCTAACCCGCACTACAAGCCGGAGATGCAGGCTCAGACCACGCTCATCAACTTTACCGTGACCAGGGACGGGTTGGAGGACCAGCTGTTGGCAGAGGTGGTCAAGGCGGAGAGGCCCGACCTGGAGGATCTCAAGGTGACAGGACAACCCTTTTGACTCCTGGTCAGTTCCAGAAACAGGACGAGGGAAATAAACCTACAAACTAACTTAACCTAGGACAACAACACTAAACACGGAGGACCTACACCAATGAACTCTGTCCAGGCCGAGCTGACGAAGCAGCAGAACGACTTCAAGATCATGCTCAAGTCACTGGAGGACGACCTCCTGTCCCGCCTCTCCTCGGCCGGGGGTAACATCCTGGGTGACACGGCGCTGGTCGAGAACCTCGAGACTACCAAGAGGACCGCGGCTGAGATCGAGCAGAAGGTCAACGAGGCCAAGGTCACCTCGGCCAAGATCGACCAGGCCAGGGAGTATTACCGACCGGCGGCCGCCCGCGCCTCTCTGCTCTACTTCATTCTCAACGAGCTCAACACGATCAACCCCATCTACCAGTTCTCCCTCAAGGTTGGTAATACTGTATTCTACTCCAGACTACCAGTTCTCCCTCAAGGTTGGTAATACTGTATTCTACTCCAGACTATCAGTTCTCCCTCAAGGTTGGTAATACTGTATTATACTCCGGACTACCAGTTCTCCTCAAGGTTGGTAATACTGTATTATACTCCAGACTACCAGTACTCTCTCAAGGTTGGTAATAACGTCTTCTACTCCAGACTACCAGTACTCTCTCAAGGTTGGTAATAACGTATTCTACTCCAGACTACCAGTTCTCCCTCAAGGTTGGTAATACTGTATTCTACTCCGGACTATCAGTTCTCCCTCAAGGTTGGTAATACTGTATTCTACTCCGGACTACCAGTTCTCTCCTCAAGGTTGGTAATACTGTATTATACTCCAGACTACCAGTACTCTCTGAAGGTTGGTAATACTGTATTCTACTCCAGACTACCAGTTCTCCCTCAAGGTTGGTAATATTGTATTCTACTCCAGACTACCAGTACTCCCTCAAGGTTGGTAATACTGTATTCTACTCCAGACTACCAGTTCTCCCTTAAGGTTAGTAATACTGTATTCTACTCCAGACTACTAGTACTCCCTCAAGGTTGGTAATACTGTATTCTACTCCAGAATACCATTACTCTCTCAAGGTTGGTAATACTGTATTCTACTCCAGACTACTAGTACTCCCTCAAGGTTGGTAATACTGTATTCTACTCCAGAATACCATTACTCTCTCAAGGTTGGTAATACTGTATTCTACTCCAGAATACCAGTTCTCTCTCAAGGTTGGTAATACTGTATTCTACTCCAGAATACCAGTTCTCTCTCAAGGTTGGTAATACTGTATTCTACTCCAGACTACCAGTTCTCCCTCAAGGTTGGTAATACTGTATTCTACTCCAGACTACCAGTTCTCCCTCAAGGTTGGTAATAACGTCTTCTAGTCCAGACTACCAGCTCTCCTCAAGGTTGGTAATACTGTATTCTACTCCAGACTACCCGTTCTCTCTCAAGGTTGGTAATACTGTATTCTACTCCAGACTACCAGTACTCCTCAAGGTTGGTAATACTGTATTCTACTCCAGAATACCAGTTCTCTCTGAAGGTTAGTTTGTAACGATTATATTCTACGCATCTCTTTTGATCAATTTATAGAAATAATATGATAATAATACAAAAGTATTTATTTCACACCATATTTCCCAATAAATATCTACGTGGTGAACAGATGGGGATTATTTGTACTATCCGTGATTTCTATTATACGTGCTTCCCCTCCCCTCCGTTACCCCGGAAAAAAAAAAGATTCCGTTGTACTTACATGCTTACAATCATCGAGTTCTTTCTTCTAAAACTTAAAAATTTAAGATAATTGACCTCAGTAATAAACAGATAACATTTTAATTTTTTTTTCGACGGCCCCCCCCCCACCAAAAAAATCTTTCACGGCCTCCCGGTTGAGAACTTTGGTGGACAGAGATGTTCCTCTTTTTAAAAATGTTTCTGTAACAGTGTATATATATATATAAAAGGGCAGAAAGTACCATTCATCCCTCTTTTTTTTCGATGAACGTGCGACCCCCAGAGTAATACCTGCTCGTTCCTTTGTCACCTCCTCAGGCGTTCAGCGTGGTGTTCCAGAAGGCCATCGAGAAGGCAGTACCTTCGGACGTGGTCGCTACCCGGGTCCTCAACCTGATTGACTGCATCACCTTCTCCGTGTTCGTCTACACGTCCAGAGGACTCTTCGAGTGCGACAAACTCATCTTCTTGTCACAGATGTCTTTTCAGGTGAGCGACAAACTCATCTTCTTGTCACAGATGTCTTTCCAGGTGAACGACAAACTCATATTCTTGTCACATATGTCTTTTCAGATGAACGACAAACTAATCTTCTTGTCACAGATGTCTTTTCAGGTGAGCGACAAAATAATCTTCTTGCCACAGATATAGTTCCAGGTGAGCCAACAATTCACGAAGAAACGATAGTAGATTAAATTATTATTTTAAAAATAAAGTGTTTCCTGGGGTTCTTGTGAGGGTTGAGAAATAAAAATATGCTGACCAAGAAAATGTGTGTAACGTGAATCCCCGCTGTTTTTTCCCCTGTATCCTTCATTTATGAATCAAAGTACATTTCAATCACCAAAAAAGGATGGCAAACTTACCTTGCTTGTTTCCACTACGGCGCAGGTTATATGATAGGACCATAGTGGATAACGTCAAGGTAAGCTTTACCCTTGAACGAGGTGTTTCCTCGAAAAGGGGACGAAAAGGTTGTCCTCAACGATAGTTTCTTTCCTGACAGATCTTATTGATGAACGAGGAGATTCAGCCTCCAGAACTGGACTTCCTCTTGAGGTTCCCGATCATGCCTCACGTGACCAGCCCGTAGACTTCCTGTCCAACAACAGCTGGGGCGGGATTCGCAGCCTCTCCAGTCGTGACGAGTTCAGGTGACTTGGGAGGGGTCGTTTGTAAGGTTAGATAAGGTTCTTCCTATGAACATTGGATTGTAGTAACTGTTCTAGCTGTCAGATAAGGTTGTTCCTATGAACATTGGACTGTAGTAACTGTTCTAGCTGTCAGATAAGGTTCTTCCTATGAACATTGGACTGTAGTAACTGTTCTAGCTGTCAGATAAGGTTGTTCCTATGAACATTGGACTGTAGTAACTGTTCTAGCTGTCAGATAAGGTTCTTCCTATGAACATTGGACTGTAGTAGCTGTTCTAGCTGTCAGATAAGGTTCTTCCTATGAACATTGGACTGTAGTAACTGTTCTAGCTGTCAGATAAGGTTCTTCCTATGAACATTGGACTGTAGTAACTGTTCTAGCTGTCAGATAAGGTTATTCCTATGAACATTGGACTGTAGTAACTGTTCTAGCTGTCAGATAAGGTTCTTCCTATGAACATTGAACTGTAGTAACTGTTCTAGCTGTCAGATAAGGTTCTTCCTCTGAACATTGGACTGTAGTAACTGTTCTATCTGTCAGATAAGGTTCCGCCACTCGGTAGGTATATCTTGATTGCTGGCTAATGCTGTATAGTATTTAGTAAGATGGTTATGGTTCATTTAAAGAAACCTGGACCGGGACATTGAGAGCTCCTCCAAGCGCTGGAAGAAGCTTGTCGAGTCTGAGTGCCCGGAGAAAGAGAAGTTCCCTCAGGAATGGAAGAACAGAGCGGCACTCCAGAGAATGTGTATGATGAGGGCTCTCAGACCGGACAGGATGACGTACGCTGTAGGGTGAGTACAGTCCGGAATCATTGACCGTGAGACCTCCAATCGGGTCCTCTGTATGTAGACTATTTGCCGCTTCTGGTGGCACAGAACGTTGACCAGGGTACACCTATGGACGTGTGAAAGTGTGGGCCAGTGGGAGTCTTAACCTAACTTAGGCCCGATTTACCAAAACCTGGCAAACGTCAGGGATAATTCCTCTTAAGAGAAAAATCCTCAAGGTACCAGCCGGGAATAAAACCTGGGATATTACCAGCAGGCTACGTTTGTATGGGTAGTAAGTCTGCTGTGTCTTCTATGAAAGCAAGAATATGAGGATGAATTTTAAAGAGTCATATCACTTGGAGGAAAATAACTGTGTGGAAACCAAACAGAGTTACCGGGCGCGCTGACCTCTCGCCCGAACAAGCAGGGATTATAAATTAAGTGTCGAAACACTTTTTTAACTGTGCAGGTTTTGACAGGTAATAAGATTGTTTTATGTCTTTCAGAGCTTTCATTGAAGAGAAGTTGGGTGCAAAGTATGTAGAAGGACGAACCGTGGAGTTTGCCAAGTCCTTCGAGGAGACGAGTCCTTCTACGCCTATATTCTTTATCCTTTCTCCTGGTGTGAATCCTTTAAAAGTAAATATTAACCTTTCAAAAACGTATCGTGATTTGGTGATTTGTTTGTCTCTGAGGATTAAAAAACTATAGTATATTGGGTGTATTCTATTGGGTGTATTCAATCCGCAATTTCTGAATTGGCGGTTTATATAAACACACCAACTTACTCATATCGCCCCGCTTTCGGTGGTCTAACGCGTTACTCTCGCAGTAGAATCGACTGCCGATGACGGGGATATCGAGGTTTGAATCTCGGTCGGGTGTAATGAAGATGGCTTATATCCCTATAAATTATAACTTTCCCAATCCCAAAACCTTTAGTGTAAGTAGTAGACAAGCGTTTAACCTAAACGGGTACTAGGACGCGGTGTTACAAGAAAGTTAGTTATAAAAATAAGACACGGCAACCACTCCCCCGACCGTAAATTTAACAGCTGTGAAAGATAAGCCTTAATTTAACCCACGTTAGATTTTTTTGCTATGGCGGGGTTGGAAACCTAGACCTTTAGTTCAGTAAGCCGAAACGCTACCGGCTGATATATGGTGTCGTATCTAATAATTACTTCATTATTATTGTTTTTAGGTGTTCTATCTTACAACAGGACCATTCCTTTTGTCGGTGAACTTAGACCTCAAATGCGCCCTGTCCTCTGCCTCCTCCTTAAGACTCCCAGAATTTTCTTCTTTCCATCAAGTCATCTGATATTTGAATCCTCCTCCTGCCAAAGCTCCTCTTTCCCTCAAACTTTCCTTCTACGACGTCGTGAAAAGACAGTTCCTCCCTAGGGCAAAATATAGCACTATCGTGGTTATCGAGTGTCCTTGTCTAAATGACTCGTTTGCCTGAATATTAGTTAAAAAATCTTACATTTTAGTATGAAACTAAGTTGCTTGTATCGTAAATTAAGGAATTATTTTAGAAGTATTAACTTGGTGTTAATCCTTATGCATGAATTACTATAGTTTAGGTGTTAAAATGTCTGTCAATAGAGTCAGAAGTCTCAAGGTCGAACCTTCGTAATATCTAATTTGTTAAAGTTATCTGAGTAAAAAAAAATCACTTGCCACTCAAATTTAGTATTAATGTTAGTTCAGTCATTTACTACGGTTTGGTGGTCTAGGGGTAAGGTGTCAGACTTCTGTGCTGGGGGTCCGGGGTTCAATCCTCGGTCCCGGCACAGATCTATCTGATTGCCAAACCCTTCCTTCACCTCTGACAAGACGTGTATTAATCACAACTTGTGAATGTGTGGAATACCAGGCCTCCACCGTGGTTCGGATCCCACGTTAAACTGTAGGTCCTCCATTTCATCTCACAATCACCCTACCATTGCACATTGGTGTAAGTGCGTATAACCCGAACGGGTAGTAAGACGCGGTGCTAATAATATAATACGGTTGATGATCTCACTCAGTGACAGTGATATGAATAATCTAATTATAGATTTGGGTCAAGGTTGCGGGGACGGGGAGAAGATTGATGGGCGGATGCCTTTTTATGGGGGGCAGGGGAAGTGTCAAACAATCAACTCCTTTTCAACATACACGGGTCGACCTCGGTGGTCTTGGGGTAAAGAACTCGCCTCAGGACCCCCATGTTCGTGGCTTTGAACCCAGCCAGGGTCAAAGGATTTTTTTTTAGCTATACAAATCCGTAACACAACTTCCTTCGGAGGGGAAGTAAAGCCGTCGGTCGATTGTGGTATGTTAAAGAACCCCTGAAAGGTATGTGAAGATATCTTTCCCGTCGAAATTTGTAGTGCCCTTTCACTCTCGCTCGTAGAAATTCTCGTGTGCTGATATAATCAGAAAGTGCATGTTAAATACTCTCAACGTACATAAGCCCGTACAACGACTCGTGGTAGAATATTGTTTCACTTCTGTCAACGGATATCAGCCGAGGAATCACACGAGTGTTTACTGTCACGTGACTTCATAGTTCACTTTTAACCAGACCATTTCGATGTATGGGGAACTAGTTCAATTTAATAGATCGTTCACTTGGAAATTATTATTTAACGAACTGCACATCTCTAAGTGTGTCAAGGCCGTAGCCAGTCAATAATTTCAGGGGGGGTTTGGTGGGCACATCCCCCAATTGCCAGAGGATATAAAAAATTATAAATATTAAACACCTCTAGAAGCTCTCTGAAGTGCTTTTTATGGTAACATAGCCCCCTAATTTGTACTTGTGGCTTAATTTTGATATTGTTTGAACCATAAGAAAAGCCTTATATATTTTGTTAATTATATTTTGGAGGGGGGTTTGAACCCCCAAAACCCCCCCTTGACTACGGCCTTGAAATTTGTCTCCTTTTGATAACGTCCACAGGAAAAGTTTAAACTGAACCGGAAACTTCCAAAACTTGGGACATCTCGAGTGAAGTCAAATGGGAGAAAATTAAGATTATAAACCATTTAGGGGGTTTTTCTTTTCGAGATTTGAGATGGCAAAATGTCCGTATGCTTTCCCGTGGCTGCACCCTGGCGACCGAGCCCCTAACTCTCGAGGATCACGTGTTTTCAGGACGTGGAGACCCTGGGTAAGAAGATGGGGTTCACGACGGACGAGCAGAACTTCCACAACGTGTCTCTGGGTCAAGGTCAGGAGGTTGTGGCAGAGGAGGCCATGGACATTGCGGCTCAGAAAGGTCATTGGGTCATCTTGCAGGTAGGGAGGGCCATGGACATTGCGGCTCAGAAAGGTCATTGGGTCATCTTGCAAGTAGGGAGGGCCATGGACATTGCGGCTCAGAAAGGTCATTGGGTCATCTTGCAGGTAGGGAAGGCCATGGACATTGCGGCTCAGAAAGGTCATTGGGTCATCTTGCAGGTAGGGAGGGCCATGGACACTGCGGCTCAGAAAGGTCATTGGGTCATCTTGCAGGTAGGGAGGGCCATGGACATTGCGGCTCAGAAAGGTCATTGGGTCATCTTGCAGGTAGGGAGGGCCATGGACACTGCAGCTCAGAAAGGTCATTGGGTCATCTTGCAGGTAGGGAGGGCCATAGACATTGCGGCTCAGAAAGGTCATTGGGTCATCTTGCAGGTAGGGAGGGCCATGGGCATTGCGGCTCAGAAAGGTCATTGGGTCATCTTGCAGGTAGGGAGGGCCATGGACACTGCAGCTCAGAAAGGTCATTGGGTCATCTTGCAGGTAGGGAGGGCCATGGACACTGCAGCTCAGAAAGGTCATTGGGTCATCTTGCAGGTAGGGAGGGCCATGGACATTGCGGCTCAGAAAGGTCCTTGGGTCATCCTGCAGGTAGGGAGGGCCATGGACACTGCGGCTCAGAAAGGTTATTGGGTCATCTTGCAGGTAGGGAGGGCAGCCTTACTACTTGAGCTAGTCCTATACAGTCCACCTCATTACAATCTATCTCTATCTTGAGCTAGTTCTATACAGTCCACCTCATTACAATCTATCTCTATCTTGAGCTAGTTCTATACAGTCCACCTCATTACAATCTATCTCTATCTTGAGCTAGTTCTATACAGTCCACCTCATTACAATCTATCTCTATCTTGAGCTAGTTCTATACAGTCCACCTCATTACAATCTATCTCTATCTTGAGATAGTTCTATCCAGTCCACCTCATTACAATCTATCTCTATCTTGAGCTAGTTCTATACAGTCCACCTCATTACAATCTATCTCTATCTTGAGCTAGTTCTATACAGTCCACCTCATTACAATCTATCTCTATCTTGAGCTAGTCCTATCCAGTCCACCTCATTACAATCTATCTCTATCTTGAGCTAGTTCTATACAGTCCACCTCATTACAATCTATCTCTATCTTGAGCTAGTTCTATACAGTCCACCTCATTACAATCTATCTCTATCTTGAGCTAGTTCTATACAGTCCACCTCATTACACCCTATCCCTATCTTGAGATAGTTCTATCCAGTCCACCTCATTACACCCTATCTCTATCTTGAGCTAGTATGCCAGTCAGTATCCTGAACAAGGTTCTAGAATCTCCCATTTGTGTTCTATGTAATTTCCACTTTAACCTGTGGAATTTGACTATTATTGTGATAGTACGGGATTTTTTAGCTCATCATTATGTAATCTTCTCTACTCCCCAGTATCTTCACCGCTTTTTGGGCCAAATTAATGTTATTAAATAGGCCTACTTCATTTTCGAGCATCCTAAAAAAAAAATTCTCGTTATGTAAAGTAAGATATTATGTTTCATTACCATAGAAAATAACCAGTGAAAATATTCTTTTGTATATTCTGCATTTTACAAGCAAGCGAAATTGTAAGAAATGGCTGCCATCAGTACAGTGTGGTTGTATTTCAGAACATCCATCTTGTGAAGAAATGGCTGCCGGCCCTGGAGAAGAAACTGGAACATTACAGTATGGGTTCTCATCCCGACTACAGGGTGTTCATGAGCGCCGAACCGGCAGCCACCGCGGCTGCTCATATCATCCCTCAGGTATATTCTAGGACAGGGGTGGCAAATCTATGACACGCCAACACGATTTAGTTGGCATGGCCACATGAAAAAACCAGACGTAAATGAAACTTTGCCCAACGTGGTTTGTGTGTATATATATATAAAACAGTAATATTTCTCCTGCAACGTCATGTCACGATGAACTTTATGAAGTCGACGGCTAGGAATCGTCCTGGCTCGTACCTGAGTGCGTCTTGTGTTCTGCTGAAACCATTTCACCGGTCGGGCTAAAGCTTTGTTTCCAGGCTTTTAAAAGAATGGCCACGTGATGATTCCTGCTGAGCTCAGCGGTCAGAGCATTGGCGTACTAAGCCAAAGGTACCGGGTTCGATTCCCGTGTCCGGGTCTCAATTTTCAGAATATGATTTTAAATAATTTCCATCCGGTGAGTTTTTGGAATTATATATACAGTATATCCCCAAGATTAAGGGTAGTTTACTGATGGGCAAAGAGATTTAAAAAAATCAATTTTCTCGAAATCCGCTCTAACTATTTTAATTATTTTGGTTTATCTAGGCACTGTTTTACATTACAAACAAAATGGCAGCTCTCATTTATTTACCCGTGAAAATGAATTCGAGGGTAACTCACATTGGCAGGAATTTCCAACATTTATCATATCTCCGCAGCTATATAGATACGAAATAACTTTAAGGGTATCTTAGAGGGTATATAGCTGTCTCTGTCATGTGTTTAAGGGTATCTTGGAGGATATACAGATGTCTGTAATGTGTTTTAAGGGTATCTTGTAGGATATACAGCTGTATCTGTCATGTATTTAAGGGTATCTTGGAGGATATACTGCTGTCTCTGCCATGTGTTTAAGGGTATCTTGGAGGATATACAATTGTCTCTGTCATGTGTTTAAGGGTATCTTGTAGGATACACGGCTGTCTCTGTCGTGTGTTTAAGGGTATCTTGGAGGATATACAATTGTCTCTGTCATGTGTTTAAGGGTATCTTGGAGGATATACAGCTGTCTCTGCCATGTGTTTAAGGGTATCTTGGAGGATATACAATTGTCTCTGTCATGTGTTTAAGGGTATCTTGTAGGATATACAGCTGTCTCTGTCGTGTGTTTAAGGGTATCTTGGAGGATATACAATTGTCTCTGTCATGTGTTTAAGGGTATCTTGGAGGATATACAATTGTCTCTGTCATGTGTTTAAGGGTATCTTGGAGGATATACAATTGTCTCTGTCATGTGTTTAAGGGTATCTTGTAGGATATACAGCTGTCTCTGTCGTGTGTTTAAGGGTATCTTGTAGGATATACAGCTGTCTCTGCCATGTGTTTAAGGGTATCTTGGAGGATATACAATTGTCTCTGTCATGTGTTTAAGGGTATCTTGTAGGATACACGGCTGTCTCTGTCGTGTGTTTAAGGGTATCTTGGAGGATATACAATTGTATCTGTCATGTGTTTAAGGGTATCTTGGAGGATATACAATTGTATCTGTCATGTATTTAAGGGTATCTTGGAGGATATACTGCTGTCTCTGTCATGTATTTAAGGGTATCTTGGAGGGTATACAGCTGTCTCTGTCATGTATTTAAGGGTATCTTGGAGGGTATACAGCTGTCTCTGTCATGTATTTAAGGGTATCTTGGAGGATATACTGCTGTCTCTGTCATGTGTTTAAGGGTATCTTGGAGGGTATACAGCTGTCTCTGTCATGTATTTAAGGGTATCTTGGAGGATATACAGCTGTCTCTGTCATGTGTTTAAGGGTATCTTGGAGTGTATACAGCTGTCTGTCATGTATTTAAGGGTATCTTGGAGGATACACAGCTGTCTGTCATGTATTTAAGGGTATCTTGGAGGATATACAGCTGTCTGTCATGTATTTAAGGGTATCTTGGAGGATACACAGCTGTCTGTCATGTATTTAAGGGTATCTTGGAGTGTATACAGCTGTCTGTCATGTATTTAAGGGTATCTTGGAGGATATACAGCTGTCTGTCATGTATTTAAGGGTATCTTGGAGGATATACAGCTGTCTGTCATGTATTTAAGGGTATCTTGGAGGTATACAGCTGTCTCTGTCATGTATTTAAGGGTATCTTGGAGGATATACTGCTGTCTCTGCCATGTGTTTAAGGGTATCTTGGAGGATATACAGCTGTCTGTCATGTATTTAAGGGTATCTTGGAGGTATACAGCTGTCTCTGTCATGTATTTAAGGGTATCTTGGAGGATATACAGCTGTCTGTCATGTATTTAAGGGTATCTTGGAGGTATACAGCTGTCTCTGTCATGTATTTAAGGGTATCTTGGAGGATATACAGCTGTCTGTCATGTATTTAAGGGTATCTTGGATGGTATATAGCTGTCTCTGTCATGTGTTTAAGGGTATCTTAGAGGATATACAAGTGTCTCTGTCATGTATTTAAGGGTATCTTGGAGGGTATACAGCTGTCTCTGTCGTGTGTTTAAGGGTATATTGGAGTCGTCTATCAAGATCACGAACGAACCTCCCACAGGGATGATGGCAAACCTCCACAAGGCCCTGGACAACTTCACTCAGGAGACACTGGAGATGTGTACCAAAGAGGCCGAGTTCAAGGCCATCCTGTTCTCCCTGTGCTACTTCCACGCAGTGGTGGCCGAGCGGCGCAAGTTCGGGCCTCAGGGATGGAACAAAGTCTACCCCTTCAACGTCGGTGAGTGGAAATCAACTCCAGACTTGACTGTCGCGTTTGAGAGCGGAGCGGGACGCGCACATCCTTAAACCCTGGAACACTCAAAATACTTGAACCTTTGACTTGATCGACTCCTTAAGGATATTAAATACTAGCAATCCCGCACGGCGCTGCCCGTGACCCATTCTGGTATAAGAATTATATAAGTACCTCCCCCCCCCCCTCCAAGATGCTCGATTTCGTTTTAAAACGTTATCTCTGAAACGTAATTATAAACCAGATTAAAAATAGTTTCTTCCAAAATTTGTTAAAAAGAGCCTAATTAAAAAGCTAATTAAAAATTTTTAAATCTGGCTTCGAGGTGCATTCGGACCCCCTATCCGTCCACCTATGTTGAAAATTGCATATATCTGTGTGCCGTAAATTTGGTTGGCATTGCACACAAACAAACAAACACACACAGACAAACATTTTTATTATTATAAGATTCATGGATTCAATAAAATGTCGGATTCGAGATTAAAACAAAAAATCCGTACCTTTCTTTAGCTTAGTTAAATTGCGTACAGCCCGGAAGGGTAGTATACGGTTTTTAATATATAAATATATACATATATAAAAACCAAATATGTATAGGTTGTGTGTGTGTATATATATATATATATATATATATATATGGTTTCAAACAAATGTTTAAGAATTTCACCAAACATAATAAATAAGGTAAGCCCCTACAGGAAAAATAAGACAAACTAAAAGGGAAAGAACACAATACTATGCCTTTTACAATGAAAAGAAAGAAACAGTTCACAGGTGATTGTGGTGTAACCGGACAGATGGGAACAGTTTTCACAATATACACTGTTGTGTTGGCTAGAGAGAAGCAAAGGTCACAGCTTAAGCTGCTGTCACTGGACAGAGAGGTAATGGTTGCCTCTTAGAGGAAATCAGTCATCACCGCCCCAATCCCCCGGCCTAGGTTTCATTCTATCGCAACTCATCAGAGGGGGGAGTGAAACGCGCAACACAACTTCCTATCTAAATGAAGATAAAAAGTTGTCATTAAGTTCCAGGACATCCTCAACAGATATTCAACAACTGTTGATATCACCTGTGGAAAAAAAAAAAGAACTCCATGTTTTGAATTATTCGATTTATTTTGACCAAAAATAATGTTTTTATGTAAAAACGGCAATAATGCTGCCCTTAAATCGCGTTCCCTGCAAAAACCAAAAGGAGGAACGAGGAATTGGTATAGATCACTTATTATTATTATTATTTGTTCTAGATTACGTACGACACTTCCATTCCTTCTGTCAGTGACCTTAGACCACCAATGCGCCCCATCCTCCGCCTCCTTCTTCAGCTCCCAGAATTTTCTTCTTTCCTTCAAGTCATCCAATATTCGAATCCTCCTTCTTCCTAGGCTCCTCTTCCCCTCATTCTTTACCTTCTACGACGTCGTCCTAGTAAGGATACGATAAACCGAAAAAGGCCAACCTGAGGAAATGTTTTTTCTCGCAGGTGACCTGAACATCTGCGTGAATGTGCTGTACAACTATCTGGAGGCCAACTCCAAGGTACCGTGGGAAGATCTCCGCTACCTGTTCGGGGAGATCATGTACGGCGGACACATCACTGACGACTGGGACCGTCGCCTATGTATCTCCTACCTGGAGGAGCTGATGCAACCAGACCTGGTACAGTTGCTTAGGACCACTACCTGGAGGAGCTGATGCAACCAGACCTGGTGCAGTTTCTTAGGACCGCTATATTCAGGCTATGGAGGGTCCTCCCTAACCTCAAGTCCTTGGATATTTGTATCCTCAAATCTTTATCGACTAATCTTAGCATCTTTACATATTTTAATCCTCAAATCTTTGACTCTTATAAATATAAATTCCTTGAATCTTCATATCTTTGATTTTTTAATCATAAAAGCATTAAATCTTCTAATCCTCAAATCCTTAAATCTTCTTGTCCTCAAACCTTTGAATCTTCAAATTATTAAATACTTAAATCTTTGACTCAAATAAACCTTAAATTATTGAATATTTAAGTTCTAATCCTTGAATCTATGAAAGATATTCGCAATCAAGTATATATACTACAGGATGATTCACTCAGGACTGAACACTTATTTTGTACAAGATAAGCTATGTAGAGTATAATAAGAGCACGAAACACGAACGGGACGGTTCTTTATCTCATGACGAAGCATTCGACATGCATTACTTGGAAAAACATGTCTCCTTGCTGGAAAGCCGGGCGCCACAATGACACGCCATCTCTCTAGACATTGGTGGGGAAGCGTGTCTGATCAGACATTGTAAGTCGGCAGAAGAAATATGGTGTACTTAATTGAAGAGCGTGTGTACATTGTGCATCAGTACTGGGTGACAGGTTCCTTCAAACAATGTCAGAGGGGGTAGTCTGAATAAATTTGGTGGGCGTACACCACCCACCAGAGCTATCATTTCGAACTTGGCGAAGAAGTTGGAGAGAACGGAGAACTTTGTGGATCCGCATATGGACGGATGGCCCAAGATGATGGAGGACAACATATAGGATCTGAAGCAGCAGTTATTGGCATCCCCAAGAAAATCTCTTCGGAGGTTTTCCCAAGAGACTGGACGATCGTATTCGACCTATCAAAGAGCAGCCAAACAGGAAAGGATTAAGCCTACCTCATCACGGCTGTGCACCTGTTTTGGCAAAGCGACTGGCTTATTGTCAATGGTTTTCCCAATTTTTCGCCGAAAACTCCACCCTGTTGGACATAGCATGGTTTACTGATGAAGCACAATTCCATTTGTCCGGTTATGTGAACTCGCAAACTACACGGGTTAGGGCCACTGATAATCCCCACGCCATCCACGAAGAGCCATTGCATCCAGCGAAAATTGGTGTCTTGTGTGCGGTGTCTCGTCACCATATTATTGGTCCAATCTTTTTTTAGAAGACACGGTGAATAGTGACCAATATTTTGGAAATATTTAATGAATTTGTGAATCAGCTTATAGGACGGTGCAACTTGCCACACCTCCAACAGGAGCATGGCAGAAATCAGCAACTTTTCTCAAGACAAGATGATCTCCAAAAACCTGTGGCCACATAGGTCTCCCGACCTGACACCCCCCAGATTTCTTTCTATGGGGACTTTTAAAAGGCAGTGTTTTATTCCAACAAGCCAAGGTAGATTGAGGAATTAAAAGACAACATCAAACGTTGCTGCTATTAACGTCGCTACGCTACATCGCACATTCGCCAATATGGAGCGTCGGTTGAATATGTGTCTGGACGCTGCATCTTCTATGAGACATTCTTATTTTGTCATGGGCAAGCCTATGTTTTATAATCCACACTAATCAAATGTGACTTTCCAAACATGAGTTAACTAAAAAAATAAGTGTTCAGTCCCGAATGAATTATCCTGTATAACAAATTAAAACAAGGGATTCCTTCCTTCAAATACTTGAATATCTATAATTCACAAATATTTCAATCCTCAAATCCTTTATCTTTGAATCTTCTGACCCTCGAATTCTTAACTCTTCAAATATTCAAACAATTGAATCTAAGAATCCTTAAATTTAATCTTCTAGAACTAAAATTATTGAATCTTGTAACCATGAGAAACTTAAATCTCATAATCCTCAAATTCTTGACTTGTTATATTCTCTAATCCTCAAATCCTTGATTTTTCGAATCCACTCGCAAGTAAATCACACTGGGACAGGACGTCTACAAATTTAATCCAGGGCTGGGTCCTTATTATTTCCTAGGAAGCCAACATTTGTTTGGATTTGATTTAAAGTGATTTTAGTGTCAGCAAACAGAATTTAAGGACGTATTTCTTTATTTCAGGTCGATGGGGAGCTTCAGTTGGCCCCTGGTTTTGCTGCGCCGCCCAATACAGACTTTGTGGGTTACCACGCCTACATAGGTGAGAACTAATTTTCACACCTGTACAACTACCCCACACACAGATGCAGATTCTAATAACTAAAGAGCACAAGGGAAAAGGGGGAAAGTACAATTTTTTTACACAAATTGAGTTTGTCATGTTTAAATATTTTTTAACGTGTTTCTTGGGGTTCTTATGAGGTTTGAGAAAAAAAGTTGTTCCAGGAAATGTGTGAAGTGTGGCTTTTTTTCCTGTTTTCCCCCATGTAACCTTCTAATGTGTACATCTGTCTTAAGTCTTCAGTGTATTTCAATCAATTACCTATACAGGGTGTTCGGAAACTCATAGCCCAAACTACACATATAGCTTGTTTGAACCAAACGTAATCCCTATACACTTACATCTAGAAAATTATGCTAATACCATTAAATTGTGTTCTAAGTTTCAGCATACAACGCTGAGAGAGCAAATCGGTTAAGCATGCGTGTACAACAGGATACATAGGAGTTATTATTAATTATTAGCACTGCGTCTTACTAACCCGATATTATTATTATCACCTCGTCTTACTAACCCGTTCGGGTTATACGCACTTACGCTAATGTGTAATGGTTAGGGTGATTGTAAGATGAAATGGAGGACCTACAGTTTAACGTGGAATCCGAGCCACGGTGGAGGCCTGGCATTCCACACATTCACAAGTTGTGATTAATACACGTCTTGTCAGAGGGGAAGGAAGGGTTTGGCAATCAGATAAATCTGTGCCGGGACCGAGGATTGAACCCCGGACCCCAGCACATAAGTCGGACCCCTTACACCAGGTCACCTAAATAGGAGTTAGGCGCGCGGCACTTTACATGTAATAATGACAAGCAATTTCTGTGATGTAGGACCGTTAATGATGGCCCTCAGAACGTATTCGCATTTCTAGATGGACTGTTGTGTTGTTTACTATTAACTGTGGTATGTTCTGCTGCCGTGCTACAAGATGTCGAACTAAACTTTGAACTAAACTACTTCTAGAAGTTAATCTCTCACCTTTCCCTCTTCTCCTTACTGTCCAATCTTCACTTCCTAGGAAGGATATAGGCCGTGCTAAGGTTCTAAAGAGGAATATTATTCGATTGTTCTGTGTTAGGCTATCTACAGTGCCTTTGTCTGTTTCCCAGACGAAATGATGCCACCCGAGTCCCCCTACCTCTACGGGCTGCACCCGAATGCCGAGATAGGCTTCCTGACTACGACCGCCGAGAACTTGTTCCGGGTAGTGTTTGAGATGCAACCACGGGACGCAGGGACTTCCGGAGGCGCCACCGTCACGAGGGAGGATAAGGTGACTTCCTCCCTTTACCTACCCTTTTGAGACAGCGTGACATTCAACCAGGGGTACGCGATGTCATTCAGAGAAAGTGAGGTTGAACGATATTCGTTACAAAGTATAAAATTAAAAGGAGTACAGTTTTGGATAGGCCACTGTATGTCAGTCGATGCCTGCAAATATCAGTAGATTGTTACATTCCCTGATCTGGAACACACACACACACACATATCTCGGTCTGATCCCGGTATTACGGGTGTACCTCACACTGTTCCCAGGTGAAGCAGATAATCGACGAGATACTGGAGAAGTTACCTGAAGAGTTCAACATGGCGGAGATCATGGGTAAGGTGGAGGAGAGGACACCATACGTGATCGTGGCCTTCCAGGAGTGCGAGAGGATGAATTACCTGACGGGAGAACTCAAGAGATCTCTCAAGGAACTAGACTTAGGGCTCAAGGTACCGGTGCTTTGGTTTTGATGTTGTAAGTAGTAGGTGGGACCTCTCACCACGTTTGACCTTTGACCTACCTAGAAGGCGTTGCTTTATTTCGAGACTCACAACAGTGTGCTTGGTTTTAATTTTGTAATTAGGTGACAGGACCACCTATCCCATTTTACTCATGATACATCTGAATAAAATTGTTGTATTTATAACTAAAGGTAACACGCTTTGTTATAAGTAGTATGCAGGTTCCCTTGACCCATTTTGACTTCTTAACTACCTAAATAAAAGTGCCCTATTTACAGGTCTCAAGGTATCATATACGATATCAACGAGGTTATCTCACTTGTTTTAAATGTTCTGGTAAAGTGTGTGTGGTTTCGTTCACAGTTTTCTTTGAAATAAGACTATAATAAACTAACCTCACCGTTCCCAAAAACCTTCAGCAAACCCAAAATGAAAAACAAGCTATTTAGCCAAGGCTTTACGTATCGTAACATCATACCAATAAAAATCATCAAGGACAGTTTCCAGCCACTGGCCGGATCTGTTAGGAACAAGAGCCTCTACAACGTCTCCCTCTCTCTTCCCCCCCCCCCCCGTGTCTTCTTCTTGGGCTCCTGCTCCCCTTTCCAATACATCAGACATCTCCTTTGGTAGCCTCTTCTCACATGACCGTAAATCCAAGTCGTGTCTTCTCTCTCCTGTCCTGCGCTGGCCCTCCTTAACTATTCCTCTCACCCTCTCATTTCTCCTTCTATCCATTCTTGTGACTCCTATAATACTTCTCAGTTGTTTCATTTCATAGGCTTGTATTCTGCTTCCATTGTGCGTCTTCATTTCCCACGTTTCCTCTACGTTTGTCAATATGGGTACACCTTTTCACTTCTCAGCACATCTCTGTTCCTAACTATACTTCTGCATCCTCCCCTCTCACTGATTTCTCTTCTGTTTCTTCTACTTTCCTCTTTCACACTCCCCAGGTATTTAAAGCTCTCCACTATCTTCATCTGCTCCCCTCCCACCGTCATACCAGTAGTGCACTTATCTCTCTTCCAGTATCATGAGACATCTAAATGGCAAACTGATATGTCCGCTGGGTTGCGTTCGTTCCAGGGCGAATTGACCATAACCTTCGTGATGGAAGAACTCGAGAACTCGCTATTCCTGGACCAGGTGCCCCAGATCTGGACACAGAGGGCGTACCCTTCGCTTCAAGGACTTACAGCCTGGTTCGCCGACCTTCTGCTGAGATTACGAGAACTGGACACGTGGTCTACAGACTTCGTGGTGGGGTGGGACTCAAAACTTCTATCATACGGAGAAAATATTGATCATACAGACTTAATCAGTTGTTACGGTCCAATTTTTATAGGGACAACCTTTAGAGAATAGAAACTTTTGTTGTGTTCAACATAGATAACATTATTGTTATTTTCTAAGTATCGATAGTATATATATATATATATATATATCAAAAGTGAATGCTGCCGATCACATTACTTGAATTATGAGTATTTTAAAGTAGATAGAGTAACTTTTATAGCTGTCACATGAGCTTGTTTCTATTAAAAGTAGACTGTCATTAGTTTTATTCGACTGATGAGTGATAACTTAAACCCTTTTTATAGGGTGTGTTCCTATTCGAGTTTTTAGTTTTTACAATACAAATAATTATTGAATATTGATAAATGTATAATATATTTGGTAGTGTTTTAAGGCTCTTAATACAAGCGAGTTACCAAGAATAGCTGGCCAACATCTAGTAAAATGACAAAGTAATATGACAAATGAGATACAAAGAAATATTAGCGATGTATGATGACGTGTCACTCAGGATCGCGAGAGACAAAGTCATTTAGGACCTCGTGACGAATTTAGAGTAGTTGTTTATATTGATTTTAAAGCCTGTTTTGTGTAGTATTGTATGGTCATGTAATGTAGATATAAAAGGAGGGTATACCAAATAAAATGGTGGAAATTAAGTATGTGGGAGAAAGGACACAAGGGAGGCCAAGAAAGATATGGGAGTAGCAGATATTACACTGTTAGAAAGAAAACAATATCCAAATTTAGATTATATTTCTAAAGTGTTGTCTAAATACCGTGACAAGAGAAAAGTTCCATCATGAACAATTTTGATCATGAGCCTAAATGAATAGGATTGGAACTAGGTTTGATCATGTAGGAGGAATATCTATCATAACACTCAACTAAGTCATGTCATGCTGAGTATAAATTGTTTTAGCCCAACGTTACACACACCTAACAGCATTAAATACTAGCTTTCTCCAACCAAAGATGATTTTCCTTTAGGAGTAAGACATTATAGTTATACGTCCGTTGCGTGACGGTAGTTATTCAAGTTTGAAACGATGCTACCGCCATCTAGTAGGTATCCTTTCCTCCTACAACTACTGCAATCTATTATCAGTGTTTCAAACTAGAAGGCTCTGACCAAATAAATGCCCTTTATTTGTCAAGTTACCCTCATCGGTGTGGCTGGCCGGTTTCTTTAACCCCCAGTCTTCCTCACGGCCATCATGCAGTCTACCGCCCGCAAGAACGAGCTACCCCTGGACAAGATGTGTCTGCAATGTGACGTCACCAAGAAACAGAAAGAGGACTTCACGTATGTTGTAGTCATAGTACTAAGATTCAACTTAGAGTTTTGGCGGAAAGTGCAAGTACTGCATGTGTGGTTTCCATTCAACTGGAAGAACAAGGATATGAAACGTTTGAGGAAAAATTTATAGCTTAGTGGTCATTGTAAAGTAAAATGTGTCAGGAAGATAAAGCATCAAGATAAGTGGAAAATACATCAATTCTAGATTATAGAGATGTACAATATAGCGTTTTATTGTTGATATCAATAAATTGCTCAGCTGATCATTTGGAAATTTAATACAAAATTAATTGATTTAGGAATTGATTTTTGCTTTAGTAAGTGTTGGGGGGAAAAAGAGAAAAGATACACCTGTTAAAAAACATAAGTAACCATTAAATTTCTATGCGTTTATAAAACGATTTTTTAGGAGAGGTGGAGGGAGAGAAATTATTTGCTGATTTTTTTGTGTTGTAATAACAAATAAAACCTTTCCTGCCTTAAATAAATAAAATATTTCCCCAACAACTTCGTTAGGTTTCCTTAATTCCTAAAACCCGCTTCGTTGAACGCATGGTCTAAGGCGCTACTCTCGCAGCAGACTATACTGACGATGCCATTGAGGTTCGAATCTCGGTTGGGGGTACTGAGGGTGGTTTTCCTTGAATGGTTTTACACTCTCCCTCCACACAAATTTGGGTGAGCTTCCAATAGATATAACCCTCCCTTATCCCTAAAACTATTAGTGTGGTTAGTATATAGGACCGAACGGGTAGTAAGACGCGGTGCTAAAAAAAAATCCTAAACATGATCTCTTAGATTTTGAGGACTTTTTAAATGGAGAAGAAAATGTACGTTTAAATTCTGCAATACTCATGACAGATGTTCAAGAACTGTGGACATAACTATGTGTAGAATATCGACTTTAAAGGAGATACTGAAGCAATATTTTAATTTGGACAAGAAAAAATCATGAGAACTCTTTTTTCCCTTTCACTTTCTTTTCAAACTTCAATTCCACTTGTTGTCGTATCAGTAAATCAACCAATGTCGACAACACTCCCGTTTCTTTTAACTCCCCTCCAATCATAATAATAATATCGTATGTTTAGTAGATCGCCTGGTCGTCTAACCCCTGAGGGGCAAGTAGTCACGTGTGCCGACTTTGTTCCAGGTCGGCCCCCAGGGAAGGAGCCTATGTCCACGGTCTTTACATGGAGGGTGCGCGCTGGGACTCGCAGACGGGGTTCATTATGGACTCGCGACTCAAAGAACTGTTCCCCTACATGCCCGTCGTCAACATCAGAGTGAGAAGATAACCCTAACATTTTTTCTCTCTAAAGATAGTGCCAACATGAGGAAAGATAGTGTCATGTGGTCGGCACAACCTCCGGCCGTTAATCTCAGTTTCCTAGACCAGAGCTGCTACTTCTTTCGTCCAAGTAGTTCCTAATTTTGTCCTCACGAGGATGAGTTTTGATCCCGTTTCAGATCCATCGCTCCACAGATAAATCTGGAAGCGCCGGTGATCAAAACTGGTGCCACTAGACCACAGATAAATACATATATCGAGTTGTCTCTCCCGTGCTCTCAGCTGTGTCATATGTGTCAGAGCCATAAGTGAGACCGAGACAGATCAATGAAAGTAACAACTTGCTCCAGCCCATGCCAAGAAGTTGCACTGCAATGTAAACCAGAGATGGATCTAGGCTTAGATATTAAATATTAGAATCTTATAATTATCCTTTAGTGGTATAGCATAATATTGGCCTAATACCTTCATCATCATCATCATCATCATGAAGCACTTCCAGCCACTGCCTGGGTCTGTTTGGAACAAAATCCTCTCCACCGTCTCTTTTCCTCCCACCACCTTGGCCCAGTCCTCTCCTCTGTCCTCCACACTCCTCCTTACTCCCTACAGCCTCCTGTCCCTTGGTCTTCCTATAAGCCTCCTACTCCCTCCTCCATATCCAACATCCTCCTGGACATCCTTTCTCTCTCCATTCTCCTCACATGACTGTACCGCCTTAGTCGTGACTTCTCTATCCTGTACTGGACTGTCTCTTCCTTTACTATTTCTCTTTCTTCTCTCATTTCTCATCCTGTAATATATTGTCACACCGATCCTCAGGAATCTCATTTCTCTGTCCTTCATTCTACTCTTATCCTGTGCCTTCACTACCCATGTTTCTGCAGCGTATGTCAATGTTGATAGGTAATAGGCATTGCAGATAACTCCCTTGGACTTGTCTGGCCTATTCTTGCTCCAAGTCAGGCTCCTCACACTCCACTCACACTCACACTCCCTTTGTCTTCCTCTCTCCTGTAATACCTTCATGATTCCTTATTCGCTATGGGTTATGTTATGTCTCATTGATTTGGTCAATTCCTCCAGAGTGTGTGGTTGAATCGGTAATCATATCATTATCTTCCTTTGTGAATGATTCCTTGTTGATTCTATTACGTCAGTCTCCCCTTTCCTTGTTGCAGGCTATAACCCAGGACAAACAGGATCTTCGGAACACGTACGAGTGCCCTATTTACAAGACGAGGACACGGGGGCCCACTTACGTGTGGACTTTCAACCTCAAGACTAAAGACAAGCCTGCCAAGTGGACCCTTGCCGGGGTCGCTTTGCTGCTTCAGACTTAGAGCTCTCTGAGCGCCGTTCCCTGTGTAGACCGGGCAGCCTACCGGGTCTTATTAGCAGTTCAGAGTATACACTGACGGTTTTAGGGGTGAGGAAGGTTATATTTCTAGGAGGTATACCCGCATTTGCGTGGAAGTAGAGTGGAAAACCACTTTGGGAAAAACTTCCCTCGGTACATCCGACCGAATTTTGAGCCTCGATCTCCCCGTCATTGGCAGTCTAGTTTACTGCGAGAGTAGCCGCCTTAGACTATGCGGCCAGCGAAGCGTGTGTTATATTTATTCGACTATCCATGGCATAATGTCACCCTCATGTCTGAAGAGTTGTTTAGTAGAGAAAAAAAACTCATTACGTTGTTTGGGGCTTGGAAATTGAGTTATTTCTTCTTAAACATAAATTATTTGCAGATGAATAAATTAATGGAATCGGATGTTGAAAGAATCACAATAAATATATCTTTTATTATGGTGTACATGCAGATGATATTAAATTTATTTTAAATTAAATCTGTATGGCTATTTATCTTTTGACAAAGAGTATTTGCAGTTGAAAGGCACGACAATCAATGGGTATTAAATATATATATATATATATATATATATATATATATATATATATATATATATATATATATATAGCTATAGGCTAACTCTTTGGTCAGATATGAAAGTCAAAAATAAAATAGCTTATACCCCAACAAGTAGTAAGACGTGGTGCTGAAAAAAAGGTGGGGTTGGGGAAGAATATATATTTTTCTTTGATCATGGATCATTTTAAGGCGATAACATGAAATTGAATTTAGTCAGAATATAATAGGTTCCTTGTTAATAAATTACTTTCAACAGTATGTTTGTACAACCTTAACACTACAGCTTCTAGTCCTAACTGGATTTAAACCAGTTTTTCCAATTCTGTGTATTCAACATTCACTTTTTTTTTTAATGTTCTTAACTTGGATAAAAGGTGTACAATAAAATTAAATCATGTTCCATTTATCATTTTCGATAAATGTATTACGATAGGTGTCAAAAAAACCTAAATAATGAAATTTACGTTGCTGTAAGAATCTACATGTATTTTGAGATGTAATGTAGATAGTTGTAAAATATTTGTTAAGTATTTATTGACAATATATAAATAGTATCAATAATAGCTAAACAGGTTTTATGTAAATATCAGTATAACAGAAGTTAATGAATTGTTTGGAATCTTACATCGATAGTAAATATGTTTATTATTTATTTATATATGTATATCTCAACCTATTCCTATAACTAGAGTCATCTTGTAGCAATATATGGAACTAGATATAACAATAAATACAAGATAGCAGAGATATATCTCTATCAAGGAGGCTTTGAGAAGATCTAGGTGGACAGACGGGACAAATGAACAAGTCCTAAGTAGAGTTGGTGAGAAATCAGGTGGAACAGACAGGTGAACAATGAACAAGTCCTAAGAAGAGTGTGAGAAGATCAGGTGGACAGACAGGGGGACAAATGAACAAGTCCTAAGAAGAGTGGTGAGAAGATCAGGTGGACAGACAGGGGACAAATGAACAAGTCCTAAGAAGAGTGGGTGAGAAGATCAGGTGGACAGACAGGGGGACAAATGAACAAGTCTAGGAAGAGTGGGTGAGAAGATCAGGTGGACAACAGGAGGACAAATGAACAAGTACTAAGAAAGTGGGTGAGAAACAGGTGGACAGGACAGGAGACAAATGAACATGTACTTAAGAAGAGTTGGTGAGAAGATCAGGTGGAAGACAAGGGCAAATGAAAAGTTTACTAAGAGAGTGGTTGAGAAGATCAGGTGGACAGACAGGGGGACAAATGAACAAGTACTAAGAAGAGTGGGTGAGAAGATCAGGTGGACAGACAGGGGGACAAATGAACAAGTCCTAAGAAGAGTGGGTGAGAAGATCAGGTGGACAGACAGGGGGACAAATGAACAAGTCCTAAGAAGAGTGGGTGAGAAGAGAACTATTTTGGATGTGATTCTTCGGAATAAAGCAAACTGGATCGGACGCATTGGAGGTCTAAGTTCGCCGACAAAAGGAATGGACCTATTGTAAGACAGAAAACATAATAATTATCATCTGTATACCGACTATTTTAAAGATGGGTAGCAAGCCACATCTATTGGATGTCAACATCTATTGGTGGTCAACCTATATTATTACTTTTTTTTTAGCTATTGGTATCTTTTTTATTTCATTTATTCAAGGAATTCAACATACAGTTTCTGAACTGACTGATTATAGTCAACACGCGAGAATTTATATGAGCTACAGCAAAAGGGTCTACCAATTTTGACAGTAAAGGTAATTTTTACATCCCTTCCCGGATTATTTTACATACCACAATCGACATGGAACCGACTGCTTTACTTCCCCTCTAAAGGAAGTTGTACTACAGATTTTATTGCTCAAGAAAAATCCGTCGACCCCGGCTGGGTTTGAACCCACGAACTTCAGGTCCTAAGGCGAGCACTTTAACCCAAGATCACCAAGGTTGACAAAGGGAAAATGTGTCCAATAATATTATTACATCAAGTTGCGATATTATGTTTATAATAATACTATTGTGACTAAAAATTTGGAAATTGGCTCTGGGAAACCGGAAAAGTCGAGGAATTTTAAAATAAATTTGGCTGCTGAGCACCCTGTTTAGTCTTATCGCCGTGTATGGGTATCAAAAAACGTGACACACATACACATACACACAACACACAAAATCAAAATTTCACTCAAGTGGTAATAAAAATTCAACCTCAACTTATTTTCAAAAGCAGAGATTGTACTAACTGCACGCATTTATGACACCTATTAATGTGTCGGTAATAAAAACCAATTTAACAGCTGGTTGTATAAATATCGGCATCATGGCATTATAATTATATCATTTTTATTTGCCCACTTTACTCAAATTTCACGAGGTATTCCTCGAATAAAATGTATTACCAGATTATTCTTTCTCCCATTTCATGGCGAGCGATAAAATGTTTCCATTAACGATGAGAGGTCGGAATTGTGAACATTCCAAGGTTAGTCTGTATATTTCCGTTACATCACTGGAGTTGGTTTTAATGAATGAAGCTTTGATTCAAGAGGTAAGTTTTAAGATACAGACATTTAATCAGCCTTAAGGGGATGTCTTAGTATGGTATACCCTTATAGCCAGAGAGTGAGACCGAATCGATTCCAAGTTTTTGTTCAGGATCCAGTGCTTTTCAATCCTTGATTCGGTTTCAGTTCTTTCAATTTTTTTCCCTCATTTAAGTCAAAAATACAACATAATAAAAGTTTATATGTTAAATACATAATTCATTGACAACAATTCTGAGAAAAGGAGAAATAGAAATTAGAAATAGAGTTAAGTTAAATACAATGCAATGCAATTAAAAATGCAATATCAAAAATAATTATGAAAATGTAGAGCCTCTAGCACCGATAAAAACCTTCATGAACCTAAAAAGATATTTATTTTTAGCGCCAGGTGAAAGAAGCGTTTTACATTGGTTGGGCATGTTGAGAGGATGAGTGTGGTTCAAGTGATGAAGCAAATATATGAAGGTAGAGTGGGTGGATCAAAAGGAAGGGGTAGGCCATGTAAGACGTGGCTAAATGTTGTAGACGAATGTGTGAAAAAGAGAAACATTAATAGTTTTGATAATAAAAGAGAAGTGCGACTCAGTGTATGGATGTGTTGAAGAGAGGAAAGTATGCAAGGATAGGAAGTTTGGAGAAAGTTAGTGAGGAGTAGGATGTTGGGAAGTATGCAAGGATAGATGTGAGGATTAGTGGATGTTGGATTTGAGGGAAGTATGCAAGGATAGGGAAGTATGCAAGGATAGGGCAGTGTGAAGGAAGTTAGTAAATGTATGGATGTTTTGAAGAGAAGAAGTTGCAGGGGAATGTGGAGAAGTTAGTGAGGATGATAAGTTACGGAGCTGTTTGGTTTTTGAGCTAATGAGTTTTTTGCTACTCCGTAAGGCGTGGAAAGAGAGTGGTAAATATTTTGGGAAAAAAAAACACTGAGTACACCACACCAAGATTCGAACCTTGGGCCTCCCATCATCGGCAGTCTTAGTCTACTGCGATGTAGCACCTTAGACCATGTGGCACCAAAGTGGGTAAAAAGTAGCTATAGATCTGTTCCTTAAAATAAATGTTAATTTCAGTTATCAAATCTTGTTCCGGTTCAAATTCCCCGGTTACAGTTCCTCATTAAAAAATAAAGGGGAACAAATACTCGACATCTTGTAAAGTATAAACAATTGTAAATTTTACTCAATAAAAGCCGTGACAAAGAAAAAAAGGAGAGAATTATACTGCTATTATTAGCACCGCATCTTACTACCCGTTCGGGTTACAACACACTAATGTGTAATGGTAGGGTGATTGTGAGATGAAATGGAGGACCTACAGTTTAACGTGGGATCCGAACCACGGTGGAGGCCTGGTATTCCTCACATTCACAAGTTGTGATTAATACACGTCTTGTCAGAGGTGAAGGAAGGGTTTGGCAATCAGATAAATCTGTGCCGGGACCGAGGATTGAACCCTGGACCCCAGTACAGAAGTCCAACACCTTACCACTAGACCGCCAGGTCACCCGAGAGAATTATAAAATTCCATACTATATAGATCTGTTTTAATATAATTATCAAACTAGCAACCTTAAAAAAATTTCTAGATAAAAAAACTCAATGGTCTGTCGCATATCAACTGTAATTCTTTGTATATCTCTGAGGGGTACAGGTGCCATAGTTTGGGAAATAACGATTTAAGATCATATTGGCAACATTTTCTATTATTTCTGACAACATACTGGCAACATTATCTTTTATTTCAGACATTATGGTGGCAATAATTCTGCTGTTCCTCGTACTACAAGACCTGGTACTCCTTCACGCAGCCAATGGTAAATATAAAAACAGCAGAGCAGCGGTTCCCAAACCTCGGTAATGCGTGCCACCAACGGTACGCCGCGAGAAGCCCAACCAAACAAGAAAATCAAAGTCAGGGTGGAAAAAAAACAACAGGACCTCATAAAATCTTATATAAATATGTTCAGACCAAGTCTAGCCAAAAGTAAAACCGATTCAAACAAGTGTTTAGTCAGGGTGGCAAAACCGATTCAGGCTCAGACAGACGCACAGTACGTGTTACAATAGACCCGTGCACCATAAAAAATGTACCGAAATAATAAGTATCATTTTCTTATTGGTGTTCCAAATTATGGAAGTTGTTGGGGTGGTACGTGATTCGGAAAGTTTTAGAACCGCCGTCTTGGAGTGCCATTTAAACTGTTTAGATAAAAGTACACGGCAATTTGGGGGCTAGAAGCCCGCACCGATAGGCGTAGTAACCAAAGTGTCAGTTTTGTTGGTTCAAGTTGATCCAAGCAAAGGCGTGGGCATTGGTTTTGAAATTTGATCGATCCTCCCAAACCGAGGTTGTCACAAAGAAAAAAGGGAAGCTGAAATAGTTTATTAAAGTTGCGCCAAGAAGACAACACCGTCCTCTTATGATAGGCTCAAGAGCTCGTCACATGACAGCATTTCTGCTCTACTTATGTTTTTCTCCTAAAGTGTTAAGCCTTTCGCCTACTGAGCTACTCAGCCGTGATTGGACCAGTTAGTGATTGAAGTTACTAACTGGTCAGTATACTTATGTTTCGCACACGGTGCCACTAAAAAGTGTTGGAATTTCAATCAGTTTTGTACTATCTAGCTTGCAAGCACCTTCTTCGGGCTTTTAAATATTCAATATTTATTAATATGTCTAGTGACTCGAATGCCGAAAAGGATTTACTTCTCTATCGATGTAACAGATATAAGAGAAGATTTTTAGATTCTTCCATACATTGAAAAGAATTTAAACTGTAGTCTAAGCACTGCGGCAAAGGAAATGCAACAAACTGTCTAGCGTTGTACAGAATGTCGAAAGTTACATTGAATATCACATTAAATGTTCGATAATTGTTTATTCGTGATGATGTTGTAACTTAGGTAGCCCGGTGACTAGAATGTTAAGTTTCCAGTGAGTATTAAGAGACCAATTAGCAAATAGTAGCTTTGTGAGTGGACCGCTATTGAAATATATTGACGATGACGGTCAAGCTTGGTAATTTAGGTTTTCCTCGCGTCACTTTTTGGTCTTTATTTGCGTAACTCCGTGGGTGAAACGCTACATCACAGTGATAAAACGATTGTAGACACAAATATACCATGTTCCGCTAAGATAGACCTATCCTTGTGTCTGCAGACACCTGTATCCCAGGGAAGAGGATCCAATCGGAAGACGGGTGCAACTCCTGCGAATGTCTGGATGGAATCAGGGTCGTCTGCACAGATATGGAATGCGTGTATCTGTCGAAACCTGAGAAACATAAGTCCAGCTCTTCATTCGGCCATGGCAAACACTCGAGGCGCTCGAACCCCGTGTAATGCAACCTACGGCTTCGTCGAGTCAATCGCCTGTGACATCGAGTGTTACGGTTGCTGCTTATTAAACTGTAAACCTGTGCAAACCTTCAAAGTTTCTAATCAAAATTCGAATCTTGCTAAGATTCGGATTCGACTCGAGCTTTCGAGTCATTATTAGAGAGATTCGTGGTGGATTCGAAACTTCGAATCTAAGTAATTTCAAATTCGGATTCAATGGGTTTAGTTTGAAATTTGATTTTTTCATACTTAAGAATAATTTCAACTTTCTATTGTCTTATACAGCAAACCATTATAAAAAAAATAGTAATTAATTTATTTCGTTTATAACCTTTCATAAGTTAGTCATGAAGCTTTGTTTACTTGTTTAACTTAAGATTAAATTTAAAATATTTTTAAAGACTCTTAAGGATGTTATTTAATTTGAATTTGAAACATTTTCAAAATAAATATTAGATTCGAAATTTTATTTTTAGTGTGAATTCGATTGGAAAAAAATTCCGAGCACGATATTCGATTCGGAATCGATTCGAGCACGTTTGCCAAGGTTTGGATTCGACTCTGAAATGTAAAATCGTGGATTCGCGCAGGCTTATTAAATTGTAGTGATTTATTTTTAATAGGAGTGTGCAAGCAACCATTTCCCAATCAAGAGTCGAGTTTTAAATAGAAACGGGTTCTAGTAATATGAAGCAATATTTGTGAAGTAAATATTTCGTCGAATTTCTTTGATTGATCCATTCAAAAACAGTAATTTAAGTACAAACAAGTGTTTTTTAAAATACATTTTTTTGTGAAAAAATGCTATAGTAGTAGTACAATGTAGGTGGCTGGTGGAGTTCTTCCATCTCACCCCCACACATACAGTACAGTATATATATAGCTTGCAAGTACTAGAGGCCTATTGTAATCTGAACCTTTCCTATTCCAGTACCCAGCTGTGTATTATCTGATATGTATTGTTTACCTCGTCACATTACAGTATAATATTACTTTAGATAAAGTATCGGTTTTCATTCCTCAGGCACCATTTTATTTCCCCTTGATAAAACAGACTTTTCATAAATCGCACCCCCCCCCCCCCCCCCAAGCCCTCTTTAGTACGAGTTATCGAGCATTTACTGTACGTAATTTTAAAAGAGGGGACAAATAAAATAACAGCAATTATAAAATTGAACAAGTTTTATTTTTCCACACAATGTAATAATCTCTTGTCGGCTCCTTTAAGAGTTTGACAACTTAAATAAAATTATTCTGCTACTTTAATAATTAAAAGCCTCAAGATAAAATAAAAAATATATATATATACATATATATTATGTTTTACTAAATTCTAAAAATGATCGAATCATTAGTTTAAAGTTGATCAATGAAACAAAAAATCATCTGTGTTTTTATCAACTTGATGCAGCCTTGCAATAAACATGTAAATATTAATGATAAAAAAATCTTGTTTTAACGATAACAGTATTTACAAGGATTAAAATAAGATTTTTTTTTAAAAATGTTATGTTATTATCAGATAATGACTTTATGGTTATCACGATTTCTATTTTTTTTTCTCAATTTCAACTCTTCTTAGCCTCAATTTTTCAATCAAACTCACTAAAAATATGTTTATTTATATGCTGTAACCTATTATTATTATGGGTTATACATTTTATATGCGGTAACAGAATGTGGTTGCAAATAAAACTACTAAAAAGTGCTAGAAATCGTGTTTACAATGAAAAATAAACTAGTTCTGAAAGCGCCAAAACTTTCACTCAATGGAATTTGAAAACCAAGAATATGAGGCTGACTATAAAAAAAGTTTAATCAATCGACTCTGAGTACACAACTCATATTATTAGCTTTAAATAACTGTCCCCAGATCCCGAAACACAAAATACCCGACTATCTTACTGTGGTGAATTCAATAAGATCAGTGATTTCTATAAATGAGGTTAAATTATTTTTGTAAAACGGTTAAATTATAGCCTAAGACTTGTAGATTCATGATTTAGATTCCTTAAAAATTTTAAATTTCAAGCTATTACAAAGCATCAAACTGCATTTTTAAATTATCTTAGTTATTCATATGCAGTCTTGAAATGTAGTTGACATTTTTTTTTACTAAAAAGTGTTAATAGTAGAAAAATACTTGAATAAAACGACGATTTGTGCAAATTCACTTCAACACAAAGTCATGTTCAGTACTTTTAGTTAAAAAAACAAAAAAAAAACATGAGAAATTACCTGATTATGAATATTACAGTTTGATTTAAATAAATGCCAGAACTTTCTTTTTTTCTGAGATTTTTCGAGTTGAGAATAGAGGTACGGAAAAATTGTGATATTAAGATAAGATTTTTTTTTTTGAAACCAGTAAGAATCAAGACTATTGAGTTTGACATAGTTAGTTCCAACCCAACACAGCAGCTCGCCAGATGTACCAACCGAGATGATCGGAGGACAAATTCTCTCCAAAGTCGGCTAGTCGTAGAAAAGGTAAAGTTGTCCTTAACATATCTGTACAAGAAAAAGTAAATTAATCTGTATGTACATTTTGGAGAGCAGAGAGGCCGCTAAATATCAGAGCAGTGTAACATTTTAAAAAATTTTGTTGTTTTGTCTACTAATAAAAAAACTCATTTTTTTATGACTAGCCATAGAGGTGTATCAATTAAGAAAACTAATTATTTATGCTTTAATTAATATAGAATTTTTTTTTTTTTTTTGCCGTGAAGCCATCGACATATTCCAACTTAGAAGGTTTTCCTTAAATTTTTTAAAAATAAAACTACACACCAAAAATAGGATAAAAGGGCAGGCACGCAAAACAAAAACTCCCAAAAAACTGTAGGGACTCAAAGTTCACAATTAAAGCGCAAAAAAACACAAAATACAATTATTAACTTTTCAGTGTCATCAGTCGACTTCATACTCCTTTTGTTGAAGAAGGGAACTGATGTTCTCTAAAAATCTCGTAATTATGTGTTCTTAGCCCTCATATCCTCTTTTAAATGTTTCATTTAATACAGCCGTTTGGCAACTTTTTTATATTTCTAAAAACGGTTTATCAAAACATTTTATCCTCAATGTGTAGTTGTTCATATGGCTTCTATTAATCGACAATTGATCCTAATTTTTATAGGAGTTTGATTCATATATTGTAAACTATGAATATTCATATTTAAATGTAAAAATCAGGATCGGAACACAGGCTAGTTTGTATTTTTAGGCAATTTTTATAACAAAAAAAAATTCTCGACAAAATTAATAAACTATTGCTCCGATAGCTTCGTTTAGTTTAATTTTCAACAGTTGGTAATATCAAATGTTCTCAACGTCCATCATGAATATTGTGGCATATTAACAGAAACAAATTACGGTATTTTTATTTAAAATAGGGGTATGCTAAGTCCATTTTTAAATTCAAAGCAAACCTGAATCGAATATTTGAAAAATTATTTAAGCCAAACTGAAGTTATAATTTTTTTTAGTTAATTTATGCTTGAAAAAAATATATTTTGGCTATTTAAACCGACAAAAAAGTTTAATACATAAAGTCATATGATAGGTAGCTTTATTTTTATCGGTCCTTCCTATGAAAATTCGACTGTAACTGCATTGGTACACCTCCAACTAAACAAGATATTGTGCTATGTGTTTGAATGGGAAGTGTCTCCAAGATCTAGGCCCCATTGTTTCATTACAGTGACAGCGCTTGGGACAAGTCATGGGAACTAAAGTTAAACTGCGTAGTTACAAAAACAAAAAAAAAACCACTACACCGTCTTTATCGGCCTTCGGCACCTCTCATTTAAATGTACACGCACTCACGGCGCAGCACACACACATGCTCGTTTTAATAAAAAGCTCTGCTCACTTTCGGGACAACATCACCACAGGATGGAGAAGCCGCGCGACGCCGATAGCCGGCGACCTTACCAGTCCGATACGTTCCTCCTCTTTAGATGAAATGTCGTAAATTAAGTGTCGACTTTGCCCCCTGTATCCATTTTGGTCAACGCTAATGTAGACTAAAAAAAAAATCCTCTCTAAAACTGAAATCTTTTTTTGGATGTGCACATGATCGAAAATTAGAGTTCAAATCAAATTTCAACGGCTGTTCGGAATCGAGAAAATTCCAAGTTTGGTTAGTTTGGCTCGGTTTTTAAGACACTATTTCTAAGCAGATAAGAGTTTCCCAATATTCGGAAAAAAAAATATTCAAAGAACCTTATGTGAAGCCAAATCAAAGGTGATAATAGTTTCGACATTTCACACACTCCTTGAATGAACACAACATGGCCTTATAACGGAAAGAAGAACACAGTTTACACTGCTGCCACTGGACAGACAGGTATTGATTAACTCTTAAAGAAAATCTATCACTACCACCCAATCCCCCGACCTAGGTTTCATTCTATCGGAACTCATCAGGGATGAGTGTGAAACGCGCGACGCAACTTCCTAAAAGAGGAAACCAAAATGAGAGGGAAAACTAAACTGCTCCTTGATAAGCCATTATAGTCGGAAAAATAAAAGAAAAACTTTCAGTACATTTTAAAGAGTACTCAACAGTTGGAAATTATCTACTACTTCTGTATTCAAAAATCGCCCCACAAATCCCCAAGATTGGTGGGTCGTCATCAACGAGGTCACTGACCCAAACTGCGCCTGGTCTCAACGCACACGCTCCACATCCAAGAATTTGATAAATATTCTGTAGAGAACATTCTCAGTCAAAATTCCCTCTTTTAAAAGAAAAAACTATCAAAAAATAAATTAAGAGTAATGATCATGTTTGCAAACAGGATCACAAAAAATTTCCTTTCCCGCTCAAACGAGGGGAAGAAAATGGCAATGGGCAACCCCTCCCCCCCTTACACCCCACCCTAGGGTTCGGCCGTCCCGGGGCTGAGTCACTCAATATAAACACGCACTCGCAAACCACCCCTTTTTTTTTAAAAAAAAAAAAGGCAGAGTCTCTCTGAGCTCGTCCAGCGACAAACATTAGCTGTCATGACTTCACGACTCTTCGGTCTTGCTCCTCTTTGTGGCTGGGGTCAGCTGCTGTTTTGTGTCAACCGCCCTTTTGACACCTCCCACGGGGACACGGACCTGGCTCACCTGCACCTCTGCAACACCACAACACACCCGACCAAGATTCAAACCTCGAACTCCCGTCCTTGGCAGTCTAGCTCAATACGAAACCAGCGGTTAGCCAACTACACTACCGAGGCGGGTTCAATTCAAAGTAAACCAAAAACCATTATACAGCGTGTTCCCGGGTTAGATGGCTAAACTTTGGGAAGTGATGGGGGATCAAAAAACTCAAAATATTTTTTGAACATTTGCTAGTTTTCGCTTTCTTTTCGTGCAGACAGCAAAAAACTAGGTTAAGAGTGCAACCTTGCTTAGTTCTATTATGGTGTAACTAAGATAGGGTCATAGTGTAATTCAGTCAAGATAAGACTCATCTTTCTGGATAAACGAAATGTACATAAAAGCTTAGAAAGGCAATAGTTTAACATAAATGGGTAAATGAATATCAAATTGAACACAAATCTCAGCAGGAGTCGGAATTTACTTTACATCTATTATTGTTTCCCGTGACCTGGGTCAGTTTTTTTTATCCAAACCATACATTTCCCACTACCGGCTCGCTAGGCCTGTCCTACCTTCATATTCCTAATTATTACTCAAGACTAGGACAGGCATAACAATGATACATTTTCGACCATGCCGGGAATCGAACCCAGAATCCTTTAGCTAAGTAGGCAGTCACGCTATCGACTAAACTAAAGTGTTGGACCGGATTCGGAATAAAAACTTCAAAGTTTCCTGGAGGTTTAATTTGTTTTCCTTGGTCTTTCTGTGGAATCCTCCCTTGCATATTTTTTTTCCAAAACGATTCAATATAAATGCGAGTACCTTGCAGCCACCTGACCTGGGTGGCTGGCCCATAGCCCTTCTCGTTCCTGGCGGCTATCCGGAAGATGATGGCGGGCTTGGTCGTGCGGTCGATGTGGGCCGCCGCGAGGGACGTTGAGGACACGACGCACTGGTTCGTCGGCCCAAAGTACACGCGGACAAACGCCAGCTGGTTGGTGTTGGTGAGGGGGGCTTTGGGGTCAGACTGGAACAACAACTCGAGAGTAAGAATGCAAACCTTCGAGCCTTGAGGATTCAAGACTCAAATAATTAGAAAAAAAAAATATAGAAAATTTTGAATTGTAATTTGTTTTATACATTTAATACACGTTATTAGTTAAGGACTAGCGCCTGTAGTAACGAGATAGATAAGTACCTGTGTGGGGGAGGTGTTGGCGCTCTTCACCGCCAGGTAGACAGAGTATTCTAGGATCTCGCCCGACGTGCTGGAGGGGGGCTCCCACGACAGGTGGGCCGTCTCTCCCTTCTTTGAGATCTTGATGGCAGACGGGGCCCCGGGAAACCCGGGTAAGCAGGTCTTGAACGCTGACACCTACGATAACAGACTCGTTAGCAAGGAGGAAGGAGCTGTTCGGCAACGAGGGGTCAAACTCTCTTCCCGTTAGAAACCTATCTTACTTTGAATCCTCTTAGTACTTAAAAATATTCAGTCAAAAAATGGCATATCTGAGATTTAAAAAAATTTATATCTTACTAATATTATAAATGCGAAAGTTTGTGTGTTTGTTACTCAATCACGCCAAAACTGCTGAACGGATTCGAATGAAACTTGGTACGTAAATAGAGTATGTCCTGGAATAACATATAGGACTATTCCCAACCTTTGATTTTACATTAATTTTACAATACTAATGTTTAAACTTTTCGTTGGGCGAAGCCGCTACGGGTAACAGCTAGTTTTAAAATATTTTAATAGAATTCTATTTGTGAGAGCAATTATTGTGATGGCTTACTAATAAGAGTATAGTTTTATAGTAGAGTAAATTGATAGAACTAAAGAAAAAGGAAAAATAAACTACTAAGAGTAAATTTGATGAAGAAAGCCCACTTAGGGAAAGAGGAAAAATGTGGGAAGAATCCAATGCACAAAGGTGACATCTTCTTCCTTTCTTCTGTCTTCTATAGTAGAAGTAGTCACACACACTTTTTAACACAAATAGAATAATATTTCGGTATTGTTGCCTTTATCAAACACAAAGAAGATGTCACCTTTTGTACATTGGATTCTTCCCACATTTTTCCTCTTTCTCTAGGTGGGCTTTCTTCATCAAATTTACTTTTAGCAGTTTATTTTTCCTTTTTATTTAGTTCTATCAATTTACTTTACTATAAAATTATTTAGCCAATGGACCACCTCATTTTTATACATTTAACAAGAGTATAGGGTATACCTAACGCTCAAATCCACCTCTGTGGTCAAGAGGTCTAAGGTGTCACGCTGGTGTACGACTGGATTTCTGGTGACTGTTACGAGATCGGGGTTTAAATCTCGGCCGGATGGGTAAAGATTAGTTTATCCTAAATGGCTTTCCACTCTCACCATGCAAATACAGCTACACTTCTTCTGAACGCAAGCTTTCTTAACCCTAAAACCACTATTGTAATTAGTAAATACGGGATATAACCTGAACAGGTGGTAAGACATGGTGCTAAAAAAATAGTTATGCAAAATTTTGTATTTTTATCAAACTTTAAAAATTTGTTTTAAAATATTTAAACTCCACTTTGGCTTTGTGAATATTTCATTTTATTCAATTAGACTTTGCTTCGAATTGAAAAAGTGGACTTCTCACACCCCTAATAAAAGCCATATTGTGTTTGTTCCCCTTTTATATGTTTCTATCCACCTTTCCTGAACATTCTCACAAATATAACACAATTACCTTATTAAGCGAAAGAGGTTTTCCTTAAAGAGAAATATTTTATTAAGATCGCAACTAAAATGTAATATTTTCAAACTTATACACACATTCTGGAATGATGTCACTCTATGAAGGTGTTAAAAGGATTTCAGCCTAAAGCGTAAGTAGGGACATGCAAAATTCACGTTTGCGATTACACAAATTTTTACACGAATTCTACTATTTTCTCACGAATAAAACACATTTTTCTCACGAATAAAACACATTTTTCTCACGAATAAAACACATTTTAGTTTTTTTTTTTCTTTCTAAATAACACAATTTTTGTTTGTAATTTGGCAAATACCCACGGCATGCAATATACTTTTCTACGTGATAGCACTGGCAATAGCGCTATGCCAGGGCTGCTGTTTATACAGATAGTATAATTTTTTGCTTATTTTAAACGTATAAAACAAATCACAGGATATATGACTTTTTTTTTACCATCCATTCAGGTTATACACTTATGTACTAATTTGTTAGGAATCAGGGAGATTCAATTTAGAGGAAGTGCACCTGTATTTGCATGGAGGGAGAGTGGAAAACCGTTTTGTTAAAAACACCCTCTGTGCACCCGACCGGGATAAAACCCCGATCTCTTCCTCGTCTTTGGCAGTTTAGCCCAACACGAGATGAACGGGTTAGACCAAGCGACCAACGAAGCGCGAGAAAATCGCATGTTTGACCTTGAAAAGTGAGATTAGTACGCTCAACTGTGGTGGGAGATACTTGTGGTGCGTATTAATACAATTATTTTTTTCTTTGACTACTGTTAATCAAAAATTGCATATTTTTTGTGAATATTTGAAAATTTCAGAAATTTGATAAAATTCCTCGACTTTTCACTGTTTTCCAGGGCTTTAGACACTCTGTAATCTCCTCTATGAGAAAGTAGACAACACATGACCATCAATGAAGTTTCTAACAGTCTATGTTTTAAGGACCCTGCAAGAAAGTACCCGGTTTGAACCCTGATCAGGTGAACAATTACCTCGCTGAAAGGACCACGGCCACAAGAGTTGATCCCGGACACTCGGAACTTGTACGCCACCCCCGGCTCCAGCTGAACCTTCCTCATCTGAGTGTAGTCAGGCAAGTCGCCGGCGTTAACCGGCAACGCCAGCGGGGTCCCGCCGCCCTCCAAGGGCACGTAGAAGGACGACACGTTGCACTGAGTGCCCTTGATCCAACCTACGTCAAACCACAGCTCCTCTTTGCGCAATTGCTGCTTGCTCGGGGACTCCAACCCGGGCTCGTCCTTGGGCTCCGGCTTAGTTTCCACTTTGGGCGGCTTTACGTCCTAGAGGGGCACCGGACAATGTAGCCAACAATATTAATAAACCCTAGGCCACTATTTATAATTATTTAATTTCTATTTTCTATTATATTTTTTAAAATTCTTATTTTAATTCAAGATTCGTACATATTATTGATTCACCCCAAGGTGAGACCTGATGTAAACAAAGATATGTAGAAGTCTATGATCTGATTTGATTTCCTTTCACTAAATAGTCCCACCTGTGTTTTGTACTAAACTTGTTTTATAATAACATTGGAAAATTATCCCTCCATTTGACTTCAAAATCCTACTTTAAGCTTTGCAAGCGCTATTCGAATACCAATAAACCCCTGACTCAGCGATGAGGAATCCCCATGGTACAGTCCTTATCACATGTTAATGTCAAGTCAGCAAACATCAGTCGACAGCGTTAAGTGAAGGTTGTGAGCGTCGAGTGCTTCTCGTTTATTTATAGCGTTTTCCGAGTCTGGCCCGAGTTTTGTTGAACATAAGACAGGAAATTTAAAAGTATTAAAGAATACAAAAATTCGTAGTGACCTACTTTGCTATGATAATGACGCCTATTTAAAATATTGCACTAGTATTCCACCAATCATGCATGTCCTTCGCGTAGTGATATGAGAATGTTTGTTTACTTCTGGTCTCAGGTTAGGATAAATCAATAATAAAATCAAGATTTGGATTCGTAAAAGAGTGGATCTGGCCTCCTCCTCTAATTTAAATAGAACGATAATGGTCCAAAATCACATATATTATAGTGTTTATTGCTTTTGTGTTAAGTTCCTGAGTTTTCTCGGTTTTTCAGGCACTTGGCAAGCCTAACTAACATTCTAATGAGTATCGGCCGTATGCGAGAACTTGACTAAGTGGATGAGATGGACACTAGCGTGTGTTTGCTTGCGTCAGCGTAGGTTAAAAGGTGGAGCGATAGTGTGCTCGGGACCACACTATCGGTCCACTAAGCATTCACTAACGTTCTTGCATACCACCCTATGGGTAAAATGTGGAAAGATTGAGGGAGAATACCGGGAAGATTGAGAAAGAACGCCGGGGAGGTAAAGCTACTAAACAAAATAAGACTGACCTGCACAAAGTCCACATCCGGCTTTGCCTCGAGCGGAGGCACCTGGTCACAGCTGAGCGCTGCGGACGCCAACGTTGCCAGAGCGTCGGTAAAGTCCTCTGCCTTCACCTTGGACTCCTCCTCCTCCTCCTTGTAGTAGTCCCCTGCGGGGCCCAACCCTTGCTTTGGCTCAGTCGGCGCGTGGAAACCAGCAGGGCCATCCCCTCCCCCCGCACCACCCGGATCCATGTGCGGGCCATCGAGGCCTTCCAGCACTGGTTTGTCTGTGGCAAGGTTCAGTTCCCCGCTGCAAGTGTCCGACTTGGTAAGGTTGCTGTTGCTACTCGGATCACTTGACATGCTCTCACTGTCCGGGTTGCCTTCTGTTTCCGGATTAGTTAGGTTCCTGAGGTTGCTTGAGGTGAGAGAACTAGTCGAGTCTTCCTGATTATCCATGTTGCCTGTGTTGCCCAGGTACACATGGGTTCCTGGGTTATCAAGGTTGAAAGTATTGCCAGGGTAGTCATGGTTGCCTGGATTCCCGCTATTGTCTGCACTGCCGGGGTTTCCGGGATTCTCTATATTCTCATTGTCTTCGGGATTACCGGGGTTTCCAGGATTACCGGAGTTGCCGGGATTTTCGGGATTACCGGAGTTGCCGGGATTTCCGGGATTACCGGAGTTGCCGGGATTTCCGGGGTTTCCGGGATTACCGGGGTTGCCGGGATTACCTGGGTTTCCGGGATTACCTGGGTTTCCGGGGTTCCCGGGATTACCGAGGTTTCCGGGGTTCCCGGGATTACCGAGGTTCCGGGATTGCCGGGGTTTCCGGGATTACCGGGGTTGCCATGATTTCCAGGGTTGCCGGGATTTCCAGGATTACCGGGATTTCCAGGATTACCGGGATTTCCAGGATTACCGGGATTTCCAGGATTTCCAGGATTACCGGGGTTTCCAGGATTACCGGGGTTGCCGGGATTGCCGGGATTTCCAGGATTACCGGGATTTCCAGGATTACCGGGGTTGCCGGGATTACCGGGGTTGCCGGGATTTCCAGGATTACCGGGATTTCCAGGATTTCCAGGATTACCGGGGTTGCCGGGATTTCCAGGATTACCGGGATTTCCAGGATTGCCGGGATTTCCAGGATTACCGGGGTTGCCGGGATTTCCAGGATTGCCGGGATTTCCTGGATTACCGGGGTTGCCGGGATTTCCGGGGTTGCCGGGATTTCCAGGATTGCCGGGATTTCCAAGATTACCGGGGTTGCCAGGATTTCCGGGATTTCCAGGATTGCCGGGATTTCCAGGATTACCGGGGTTGCCAGGATTTCCGGGATTTCCAGGATTGCCGGGATTACCGGGGTTGCCGGGATTTCCAGGATTACCGGGGTTGCCGGGATTTCCAGGATTACCGGGGTTGCCGGGATTTCCAGGATTACCGGGGTTGCCGGATTTCCAGGATTACCGGGGTTGCCGGGATTTCCAGGATTACCGGGGTTGCCGAGATTTCCAGGATTACCGGGGTTGCCGGGATTTCCAGGATTACCGGGGTTTCCAGGGCCCCGTGCATCGGATGTGGTTCTGATGGCACTGCTGTTGGGTTCAGCGACATTAGCAGACACTACAGGAACAGTCGAGGAGCTGACAGCCACAGTCTCTGAGGAACACAACATATTATTACATACACAGCTGGAGACACAACTTGCAATACAACTGTCTTATAGACTGTTAATACCTGTGGGAGCTGGATGCCGCTGAAGAAGCGCGACTCGCTGGACAAGAGGGGAGTCTGGCATCTTGGAACCGCCCGCTGGACTGGATACCAGCGTCACGGTCTTCTGTCCGCCGTCGGTTGCCAGTTGCATCGTCACTGGTTTGCCCCCGAGTGTCAAGGCTTGCTGCAACACACATTACATGGCTCTTTGTCCACACTTTACACTGCGTCCAGTGGACGGGATACAGAACGCTCGAGGAAAAGGTCCCGTTAAGCCGAGCCGGTTTGGCTGTTTCTCAAATAGTTTCAGGCGGGTAATAAAGCATGCCTCGTGTTCTAACCTTGTTCTTTGTTCTGAAGAAAGCTTAGGGGAGGGGGTGGGGGTATTTTAACCCTTGTGTGGAGGAAAACAACTTGGGAGGCGTGTGAATTATCGTGCAGCATCTAGGGGTGTGAGAAGTCCACTTTTTCAATTTGAAACAAACTCGAATTAAATATATGAAATATTCTCGAAGACAAATCGAATTTGGAATATTCTTTTGTTAGTTTTATATACTAGAAAAATATATTATATTGTTTATTATTATTATTATTATTATTAGCACCGCGTCTTACTACCCGTTCGGGTTATACACACACTAATGTGTAATGGTAGGGTGATTGTGAGATGAACTGGAGGACCTACAGTTTAACGTGGAATCCGAACCACGGTGGAGGCCTGGCATTCCTCACATTCACAAGTTGTGATTAATACATGTCTTGTCAGAGGTGAAGGAAGTGTTGTTTATTAAACTTTATGTATTGAACTTACTTAGAAAATGTTTTTTTTTGGTATCTATTGTTAGTAATATTTCGTTTTTAATCTAATAAATCAAGTTATATTACAAGTTACAATTCAATTACTATTTTTTTCCAAATAAATATTGTTTTATATTATATATTAATAGCAAATATTGACCATAAATCGAATATTTTAGTGAGGAACCTTCAAAGCCGGAATTATTTTCGAAGCGAAGTCGAAACCGACATTTGTTTCGAAGCTGCGTCAAAGCTTCCCACACCCCTACAGTGTCTATATAATGGGTTTTTTTTTAATCACTGCATCTTACTACTCATTCGGGCAATAAGCTTATGTACCAATTACTTTAATAGTTTCAGGGAGGTTATATTTACAGAAAGTATACCCGCACTTGCGTGGATGAAGAGTTGAAACCCGACAGAGATTCGAACCTCGAGCTCATCATCGCCAGGCCAGTCTGATCTAGTGCGAGAGTAGGGTCTTGGACCGTGCGGAAACTGAAGCAGGTTCTATTGACAGTTATTTGTTAGGTTCAGCAAGGAGGAGAGGTTTAAGGACTTAGAGAAGGGCGGAGATATTTTCTACTCTACCATTTCTGTGATACGGATATAATGGGGGTAGGGGGGTGGTGATAGTCTGACGAACGTGTGAATCAAGCTTTAGTCTGTATGTCCACCAATGCGGCTATGTCATAGTTAGCCCCGTCGGGGGGGGCCGAACCAACCTGCTGGCCCGCCAGGAGCCCTTGTGTCGACCCGACAATGTGCCCGGTGCTCGTGTTGAGAAGTGACGAATGTTTGGAGAGTGTCACGGTCCTTGGGGGTCCCCCTTGCTGCCCGGGCACCGTGATGGTGATGGGTTTACCCGCCTGACCGGGCGTGCCGCTCATGGCGTTAGACGAGACAAAGATCATCTTGACGCCGCCGGCGCCTGTGATTTGGTTCCCCGCCGAAAGAGCCACGGTCGGAGAAGAACCTGAAGCTGAAAGAAAAAAAAAACACCCCCTTGTAGAGAAACACGGCTTTCTGACCCGAACAAAGATTTGTATCTGGAGGAGTGAGAAGTCCATGAAATATTCTCAAAGTCTGAATATCAGTTGATAAGGGTTTTGTGGTGTAAAAAAATGCAACACAACCTTCTAAAAGATGAAACCAAAAAAGGGAGAAATAGGAAATTAGTAAAGAATGATAGGAACATGTAAAAAGGAATATGTTTCTATCCACCTTCTTCCAAATATAATACGATTACCTCATAAAGAAACAGGTACATTACATCAGAAGTCTAGGGTCAGTATGGTATATCAGTGGAGCGACCTACCCATGGTGGCCTGCGCGGAGGTGACTGTCCGCAGGGCGACTGTCCCTTGCTGTCCCATGGTCCCCGGCTTGGTGATCACGATGGTCTGCTTGCCCCCTATCCCCGGGGCTTTGCTCACTGTCATCATGTTTGAGGGCATGTTCTTCATAGTGGTCAGGACCTTGGCCGCTCCCCCTGCGGACAACGAGAACAGCGTGGTCGAGTGAATCCCCCAGGATATTCAAGCTAACGTGTAGTCAACCAATAAAATGCAGTCTAGAAGAAGGAGTATCGTACCTGCCCCAGTGTTTAGGAGTTTCACGATGGTGGCCCCCTGGGGTATGGTCTTGGTGGGGGTCCCTTGGATCGTAGTGAGCTGGCCAGGTGTCCCCGGCTTGCCCGCGATCAGGCTCATCTTGGGCATCTGCCATACACACGCGTTCATAAGTTAGTGCACCATTCAGTACAGCTTAAACATTTTTAGTGATTATTATATTGATTATAGATATGTGGTCTGCGAAGCTTCAATGATATCGATATTGATTCAAATTTTATACAATTCGATAACTCTAAATAAACTAGAAAAAAATATCAATGGCGTTGCAAAAACCCACAATCTGCCTAGAATATATTAATATATTTTTAGTAACAATTCTTGTGAAGTAAAATAAATTCTTATTGGTTATTTCAATATTTAGCGGAAAATAATCCCACCTTTTTTTTTCTTTCAAAAAATAACCTTTATAAAACCTTTGTACAGCCTTGGATAATAAGTAACAAATGTATTAACTTTGAGGACTGAAGATACTGAAATAGTTTATAATCTCCACAACAGATGGTGCTCTGTACATCCTAACTTTGACAAGGTGAGCTAATGTTGCGTAAAAAGTTGAAAACACTTACACTTATAGTTTTTATACATAACTTACTTGGATAAAAAAACTCGCCTAATGTGGGTTTTTTAATGTGTAGCTCTTTTTTTTTAACATCGTAACTTAAGAATTTTTTTTTAACTAGGATATGACTCGATAAGTATTTGAAATTAACCAATAGTATTTGCTTTGATTCAAGACTCAATTAAAACTTAAAAATCCCTATTTTGAATTGAATCTCGAATCAAAGCAAGTATTAATCGTGAATTTCAAATAATTATCGAAATCTAATCATAGTGAAATATACTAAAATTATTATGTTAAATAAAAGAGTTAGCATAACGCAACAATAATTAAACTAAACGAAAGAAAATATTGAGGCAGTCTATTTGAGATTAAATATCTTAAAATTGAATCAAATTATCTAAAGTCTCAATTTTTTTAGAAAAATAATAATCAAATTATTCAGAGCGCTCAATTTTTTTCGAATCTTGTAAAAATGTTCATGTTGAGTTTTATTAAAACCCTACTCTGACTCGAATTTCAATTGAAAAAGAAAAAAAAAACTTTTTTTTTAAGGATTCAGTCTCAATTCTGATATTTTCTCAGATCCTAGAATATCCTTGAGGATTCGAGGCATGCAAAGGTCCCAGAGAGAGGGAGCCAGGCGAGTCTACTCACCGCAGCTACGGTCATGCCTTGGCTCGTCTTCACGAGGGTGACTATCTGTTGGCCCACTGTGCCCGCTCCAGGTTTCTGCAGGAGGATCTTGTTGCCCGTCTGGCCCGGGCCAGTCTTGAGCACCGTGCCCCCTGGCGTCGACAGGCGCACCGCCTGGGTCGGAGTACCTGCAACAAAACATCACGTACAAACGATAGAAAACAGATCCTTCAACTTATATTACAGCTTGAACACACAAAGGATATTTTTATTTGGTTTTAGTTGACAAATAAATAAAGTAATGTGTATATTTAAAATAGTGCATTGACCCCAAATTATGACCCACTTTTTTCTCAGAAATAGCTTTTATAAAACCCTAGCGCGGCCAATAATTGCACCGTTAAATAATACCTTACAGATGTTGCACATATGAGGACTGCATTTAGTCATATCCATATACAATGAAATAGTTAATAATCTCCATAGCAGATGGCGCTCTTTACTGCTTAAAATACTTTTTTCTTTAAAGATATGAACCTTGACTCTTAGAATAAATATATAACTTCGAGCCAAAATGGTTGAAAAAATTAAATAGTCAAACCTTCTATATCTGTCAATGGTACTTTTCAAACATGGCTCTCGAGTTTTTCTGTTGCAGTTTGTTGGTTACTTCAATAAATACTTTATATATTCATTTTTTTTTTCTATAGAATATTATTAAATTTCAACTTCATATTAAATATTTTGTAACATGAAAAAAAAATTGACACAAATTGTATCCAAGGTTTAAGAAAAGATATTGCCTTTTACTTGCTTACTTTAGATAAATGAAATAAATACGCATAACTTCATATAATAAATAGATTACTCATTCAAATTCACATTCATTGTCCTTTTCTGTGTTTGTCCTTTATGTTATTCCTTTTAAATGATCCTATCTGTGTGTCCTTATCATTCTTTACGATTTCCTTTTATATCCCTTTTGTGTTTTTGGTTTACTCTTTTAGGAAGTTGTGTCGCACTTCCCTCCTGACGAGTTCCGACAGAATGAAACCCAGGCCGGGGGAGATAGTACGGTAACGATCGATTTTCTTCAAGAGGTGGCCATAACCTCTTTGTCCAGTGGTAGCAGTGTCAAGTGTTAACTTTGTTCGTCCCTTTTATACGATTCTATCCACCTTTCTTGTACCTCCTTACAAATATAACTCAAAAATTGAAAAGGTGTTTTCCTCGTTGAGATGTATTCAATATTAAGATTCGTATTTATGTATCAAATTTGAAATCAAATACTGAAGCCTCGCACAGACTGAAGAGTAATCGGAATTGTGACGTCTCCACTAAAGAGGTGCAGTTACCTTGAGAAGAGACGGTGGTGATGGACGTTGATACCGGCTTGGTGTAGCTCTTGAGCTTTAGCGCCGCCGGCTGCGTCGACGCGACCGTCATCTGCTGCGTGGCGGCCGCGGCCGCCAGCGTTTGTATCCCGGACATCTGCTCAGAGGACACCCTGGAAGCCATCAGACCGGCACAGACACCGACGTCACGCTGGTGGGGGAAGGAAGAACGGGATTGACGCCTGTCAGCGTAGACCGTGGGCCAGGGGCGCGGTTCCGCCGGCTGCCGCGGACAGGGGCATGCGGTTCAGGATCCTGATGCCTGGAGTTGGCGTCTGCAGGCGCACGTAGCTGCCGGTACCTAAGAGTGGTATTGGTTAGTAAATATATCAATTCTTATTGGCATCGAAAGAATGAGAATCGATTCTTAGTATCACGATTTTTGTTATCTGATTCTTAGTTCTCAAATATAGTCAATGAAGTTCTGGAATGTAAGAGGAAATGGAAATGTTTTTAAAAAAAATCTTAGTTGCCGTAAAATACCTGAAATGATTGTAAATTTACTTTACGTCATTCTGTTTCCAGACCTGTGGTCAGATTTTTATTCAAGCCATATATTCTCCACTATTACTGGCTTGCTTTGTTGCTTCATAGTTTTTATACAACTTAAGACTAGGACAGACACAACATCCAGTCCCCCGACCGTTAATTCATCACTGTGAAAGAGTAAAAACCCGCCTCGGTGGCATAGTTGGCTAACGCGCTGGTTTCGTGTTGAGCCAGACTACCGAGAACAGGGAGATCGAGGTTCGAAACTCAGTCGGTTGCACTGGGGGGGTGGGGTTTACCTAAACGGTTTTCCACTCTACCTCCACACAAATGCGGGTTCGCTTCCTCTAAATTCAACCTTCCCAATTTTTAATCCATTAGTGTTAATTAGTACTTAAGAGTATAGCCCAGACCAGTAGAAAGACGCGGTGCTAAATTAAAAAAAAAGTTGTTAGTGATTAAATGACATCTGTAGCATAAGCACAGATAAATTCAGATTGTCAACAATAAAGAATATAGTGGCCATTTGTTTTCTCTTATCTAGATAGCGCTTGATAGAAAAATTAAAATTAGTTTTATGTGACAAAAAAACCTTATTTAAAACTTCGACTTCACTTGGCGTGTTTTAACGCTTTGATTTCACATCATTATCCATCCACATACCACGGGGAAATATATTATAGGTTTTTTTTCAATGCATCTCCGTACCTGGTTTAAGGTTGTACAAATATGAACAATTACGCCAATGGTTTTAGGGATAAGGAAGTTATATTTATAGGTGTACCCACATTTACATGAAGGGAGAGTGAAAAAAGATCCTCAGTACACCCGACCCAGATTCGAACCTCGATCTCCCCATCATTGGCAGTCCAGTCCAGTTCGTGTGGGAAGTCCACTTTTTAGAATCGAATGTATGAAATATTTTTGAAGTCAAATCTAAGTTTGAATATTTCTTTGCTAATTGTTTAGAGCTTGAAAAATATTGTATTGTGGTTAGTTATATAAGTTTATATACTAAAATTCTTGGATAGTGTTTTATTGCACAATATTGTTTTTGTTTTATTAATTTTTATGGTTTTATATCCATGAAATTAAATATAAATATTATCACAGGCCGTTGGGGAATAATTCAATCACGTTTAAATTCAGGTTTTTTGTTTCTATTTTAGGATATATTTAATGAAATGGAGGACCTACAGTTTAACGTGGAATCCGAACCACGGTGGAGGCCTGGCATTCCACACATTCACAAGTTGTGATTAATACACGTCTTGTCAGAGGTGAAGGAAGGGTTCGGCGATCAGATAAATCTGTGCCTGGACCGAGGATTGAACCCTGGACCCTCAACACAAAGGTCTGACACCTTACCCCTAGACCCAGTCACCATTGAAAATGTAAATGCTAGGAAAGAATTGGAACGAAAGACGAACCTCTGCCTCCGATGGACGGCACCTGCACCATGGTGGCGGAGGGCAGGCGCGGGGACACGGGAGACCGACCGGCGTGAGAGGAGCCGCCGGCATCACGGCGGTGGGCGACGTTAGAGGAGGAAGGGGTGGTGAGGCCACCTCCGGTTGAGGTGCCGCTGGCGAGAACCTCGTGGGGACCGGCACTGGCACAGCCCCGGCTTAACTGCGGCCGGCGCAGGGGGGGCCGAGGGCAGGGGCGTCGCTGGCGGGGTGTCATAGCGTTGAATCTGTAGCAGGTAGATCTCTGCGGTTGGGGCAGAGCCCCAGGAAACCTCCAGCGAGTGAGTGGAAGCACGAACCAGCTGTACGCGCCCTGGGACGGGCGGTTTGTCTACCTCCAGGTACCAAAGGTCCTTACAGCACACCTGAGAAAGAGCAAACCATCAATAAGAAGAGTGTACTCTTAACTCAAATTAAAGTTTTAATCAGGAAGGAGTCAAATTTGAATCTAAGAGGAAATATAATAAAATAATATAAAATACAAATAGTAACTAAATGTTAACATTCTTTCTTATGATACATTCAACATTCATACATTCAGTTAAGTGTTAAGTTACTGGTCTCGGGTCTGGTTGTTGAGTTCATCATATAATTAATTATAATTGGTTTCGAACCACCAAAAAGTAGTATTCGAGCTCTGAAACAAATTTCGCTTGAAAAATTAAAAAAGGAATTTTTCTAAGGGGTTGAGTCTCAAATCTGAAACGTTCTCGAATTCTTAAGGTTCAGCCTAAGGGAGCGAAAGTATTTTAAGAGTTTTTATATAATTGAAATTTGTTGGCCAAAATAAATCAAATATTTCTCCAGTAGCAACATAGAGTTTAGTTTTCTGCACATGCTAATATTATCAGATCTTGAATATCTGTCAAAGGTGTCCTAGAATTTTGTCGAAACTTTTTAAATAAAGATATATAGTTTTGACAAAATTCTAAGACACCCTTGACAGATATTCAAGATCTGATGATATTAGCATGTGCATAAAACTTAAGTCTATGTTGCTACTGGAGAAATATTTGATTTATTTTGGCCAAAAAAATGTAATGATATAAAAACTAAAATTACTCGCGCTCCCTTCGCCGCCCTTAATAGCCTCAAGGATTAAAGGATTCAAGGGCCCATCACTAAGTCCCTACTCTTTCCAAATAAAGACCCTGTGATAATCTCCAACGTACATAGGTCCTAACCTGGTTGTTCCAAGCCTTGCGGTAGCCATCACGTCCCGACCAGACATAGAGGCGCGTGTAGATACCCACAGAACAGTGGCCGGCGCGCGCCCGGGGCGTGTTGTCTTCCATCAGGTCCACGTTCAGAGGCTCCCAAGTTGTCGTCTCTGCGGCCAAACACAAACATGTTGTTCGACTAAACAGGCGCACTAACAGTACCATTATTGTGGTGCACTGCATCGAACATGTGTTAACACACAAAGGAACTACACATGTGTGGAGCTCTCTTGATTGTTTCCAAACGGAGCGGCTCAAAACTGAATGGAACATGACCGAATGAATGAAAAAAACACCAGTTTCCAACCAAACTGTATTTTAAAATTCCCCGACTTTCCCAGATTTTCTAGAATCAATTTACATCTTTTCCAGTCACTATATATTACTAACATTATTTTATTAAGATCGCAACTCGATGTACGGTAATAATATTTTTAGACACACACACAATCTGACACCTTAAACTCAATCGGTAGCTTGTCTGCCTACTGAGCTAGGAATCCTGGGTTCGATTACCTGCATAGCCAAATTTTTATTATTATTATTATTATTATCATCACCGCGTCTTACTACCCGTTGGGTTATAAGCATTTACGCTAATGTATAATGGTAGGGTGATTGTGAGATGAAATGGAGGACCTACAGTTTAACGTGGAATCCGAACCACGGTGGAGACCTGGCATTCCTCACATTCACAAGTTGTGATTAATACACATTTTGTCAGAGGTGAAGGAAGGGTTTTGGCAATCAGATAAATCTGTGCCGGGACGAGGATTGAACCCCGGACCCTCAGCACAGAAGTCTGACACCTTACCCCTAGACCACCAGGTCACCCAAAATTTTATCATTGATGAAAATATGGGTTTAACCTTTCACATTGATAAATTGATGGCTGTGGACTGGATGTTGTGCCTTTCCTAGTCTTAAGTTATATTATGAAGCTACGACAGGCCTAGTAAGCCGGTAGTGGAGAATATATGGCTAGAATAAAAAATTGACCACAGGCTGGAAACACTCGTGGATGTAAAGACACACACACAATTTTAAAGTGTGTTACTCTATGAACGAGTTAAAATATTTCAGCAAAGGTACGGGCCATTGGGGTAGATCGATCCAAGTTAAGATTTCGATGGTCGCGTGGTCTGTTAATCTCGCAGTCGTTCAGACTGTCGATGACAGGGAGATCGAGGTTCGAGTCTCAGTCAAGTATAGCGAGGGTGGTTTTCCCAAGATTTTTTCCACCCTATCTCCACAAAAATGCAGCTACATTTCTTATAAATAACCTTCCTCAACCTCAAAACCATTAGCATGACTAGTAGGCTATATAAGCGTACAACCCGCGCGGTGTGTCTTCTTCCAAATATATTACAAACCACCTCAACAAGTGAGGATATTGAAACATTAAAAGATCACTTTAGACTAGTAAGGTTTTAAGTTATTGTGAAACATATTATTTTTTAGTTTAGTATTCCTACACATAAACACAACTCAAATTGACTATTGTAAATAAAAATGGGTAATACACTAATTAAAGTGTGGCACGGGTAATACACCTTGAACCCGATATTTTTATAAGCTCTAAATATACTCAAGGTCACAACCACTGTCCCCTCGCCCTAAGAGAACTCACCAAGGTTCAAGCAGGCCAAGGTGTTGGTACACTTCCACTCCTTCTCGTGGGTGGCCACCTTCATGTCGTCCATCACTAGGGGCACCCAGCCCCCAAACACGTACATCCTGTGACCAATCACTGTAGAGCTGTGCAGGGATCGGGGTAAGGGGGGTATCCCCTGGACAACTGGCTTGCTCCAAGTCATCGTGTCTGCAACAAGGAAGGGGGGGTAACATGTTCACAGATTGAAACTGTATCACAGACACTAGAGGTGAGCCTTGCCCCATTCAACCACAACTACACAGTACTGTATCACAGACACTCGAGGTGAGCCTTGCCCCATTCAACCACAACTACACAGTACTGTATCACAGACACTCGAGGTGAGCCTTGCCCCATTCAACCACAACTACACAGTACTGTATCACAGACACTCGAGGTGAGCCTTGCCCCATTCAACCACAACTACACAGTACTGTATCACAGACACTCGAGGTGAGCCTTGCCCCATTCAACCACAACTACACAGTACTGTATCACAGACACTCGAGGTGAGCCTTGCCCCATTCAACCACAACTACACAGTACTGTATCACAGACACTCGAGGTGAGCCTTGCCCCATTCAACCACAACTACACAGTACTGTATCACAGACACTCGAGGTGAGCCTTGCCCCATTCAACCACAACTACACAGTACTGTATCACAGACTAGAGGTGAGCCTTGCCCCATTCAACCACAACTACACAGTACTGTATCACAGACTAGAGGTGAGCCTTGCCCCATTCAACCACAACTATACAGTACTGTATCACAGACTAGAGGTGAGCCTTGCCCCATTCAACCACAACTACACAGTACTGTATCACAGAGACTAGAGGTGAGCCTTGCCCCATTCAACCACAACTATACAGTACTGTATCACAGACTAGAGGTGAGCCTTGCCCCATTCAACCACAACTACACAGTACTGTATCACAGAGACTAGAGGTGAGCCTTGCCCCATTCAACCACAACTATACAGTACTGTATCACAGACTAGAGGTGAGCCTTGCCCCATTCAACCACAACTACACAGTACTGTATCACAGAGACTAGAGGTGAGCCTTGCCCCATTCAACCACAACTATACAGTACTGTATCACAGACTAGAGGTGAGCCTTGCCCCATTCAACCACAACTACACAGTACTGTATCACAGACACTAGAGGTGAGCCTTGCCCCATTCAACCACAGCTACACAGTACTGTATCACAGACACTAGAGGTGAGCCTTGCCCCATTCAACCACAACTACACAGTACTGTATCACACAGACGAGTCCTACTCACCACACTCGAGGTACCACAGGTCCCCCAGCCTGCATCCGCTCATCCCCCCGTAGATCACAAGGCGAGACTTGCCGAGGCCCTTGTCCGTGTAGGCCACGCCCGTGTGGGACTCCCTGGGGGGCGGGGCCACGCCAAAGGTGGCGGGCAGCTCCCAGGCTGTCGAGTTGTTACCCCTCAGCTCCAAGGTGTACAAGTCGTTGAGATACCTGAAGTAATACTGGCACTCAAACACTGGATAGAAATGTCCCTCTACTGGTTATAACATACAACACCCTTCTAAAGTCCCCAAGGTGACCGTTGCCCGGAACTAGTCATGACCGTTGGATAGCCACCTTTAAAGGAAGGTCACCGGGGCCAGTTCGCTCGGTGGGAATGTTACAGACACTCTCCTATAGGAGCGCTGCTTCAGGAACTCAGACTAGAACTATTTACAAACTAATAAACCACGAAGAGTTAATATAATATAATGTGTACACAGTTATACTTATTACTATATTGTAAACAAAACTCTTAAGGGCAAAATGTTTCCTGTTAAGACTTAAGAAAAACTAGTTAGTAAGAGTTCAAGGTCGAGGTGGTGATCAGTCAGTCCTCCACCAACAGTGTGAATATAATTTGTACAGTATTTAACACCTTGATTTGATTTTGAAAAAAAAAAAAAAGATATCAACTCTCTGGATCCCTCCAAATCTGTTTTACAGTTATAAATATTGTATTAATTTATGGATTATTATTCTCCCTGTCCAGCACCCCAGAAACGTCCGGGCCCCTCCACCTCGCCCCCCCCTACACCCCCATTCCCTCTATAACGCCCCACCAGTTCCCCACTACTACACTCTTTGGTTCGCGGCTGATACGACAGAGAAGAGCGGGCCCAGGAGGCCGCTCGGTGTCGAGACAAGCCGCCGAACACAATAGGATACGAGAGGGGGTATCGCACCCGACATGAAGAGCCCCGTCCATCTCACCTGGGAATGTTGTTCTTGGGGTCGTCGCTCTCGTTGGCCAGACCCCCAAACAGGTACACGCTGCCCCCTATGAGGGTGAAACTGTGGCCGAGCCTGGGGCAGGGCGGGTTCCCGTTCTTCGGGGACTTTGGCTTCAGTCTCTTCCATTCCCAGCGGCTGGCCTGTGTACGGCAGAAACAAGACAACTCCTAAACACGCTCTACTCCATCCTGGGACAGTTTGCTTGCGAGCTGATAGCGTAGAGTTTTTTTTATTTATAAATCTAAAACTTTATATTTAAATTTTACCTGCTACTGAATATCAACAGCGTTATAAACTAGTTTAAAGGTATTTGATGTATTAGGTTAAGTTATTATTTGTGACACTAAGTGTGGCAGTGGCGGATCCAGAGGTAGGGAGGACGGGTGTGATTCCCCCTTCACCTCATCTCCCCACGCACAGAAAATAATTATATATGTTATTATTATTATTATTATTAACATTGCGTTTTACCACCCGTTCAGGTTATACACACGCTAATGTGTAGAGGTTAGGTGAGTATGAAATGGAGGACCTACAGTTTAACGTGGGATCCGAACCACGGTGGAGGCCTGGCATTCCTCACATTCACAAGTTGTGATTAATACACGTCTTGTCAGAGGTGAAGGAAGGGTTTGGCAATCAGATAAATCTGTGCCGGGACCGAGGATTGAACCCTGGACCCCCAGCACACAAGTCTGACACCTTACCCCCTAGACTGCCAGGTCACCGTCCTATATGTATGTTTCATATATGTTGAAAGCAACATTAATGCTATTAATTCATAGAAAAACAAGTGGCCTAGAGCTAAAATTCTCCAGTGATTAGATTACCAAGTTTAGTTTGATAACAAATCATTTGTATTAAAATAAATATATTTTTCTATTACTACTAAAACATTTTAGGCCCATGTATATGTTTACATTTATTGTGTCAGTGACGATAAAATTACAAATTTGTTAATCAAAATGGTTGTACTTACAAGTACCTACTCTTTTATTACTATAATCATTGATTGAAACTATCTTTATAAGCTAGCAATATATTATTAAAATTATTAAATATATACACTTGAAGTACCCTTATGAAATCCAAACACCCTACCCCAACGACAGGCCCTGGATCTGCCCGTGAAATGTATCTACAAACATCTCGTGCATGTCAGCAGAATACCATT